>CM063262.1:3863464-4444459 GCA_032158295.1 Pycnopodia helianthoides
CCCCCTTTGACCGTCTATAGAACAGAAATGTACCCCACAATCCTTTGCTTCAATACACACTACAGTACACACACGTTTCGCTGAGTTTCATGCGCCTAGTCTTGGCTTTTTAATACAGTTTTTAGTAAAGCGCCCTCTCTTGGTGGAACGGGACGACAACATGGGCAAAAGTATAATGGGACATAGTGCTTAGCGAAAAATGAACGACAGCGGCTTTAATCAAAGACTATTGCGGAGAATATTACCCGGTCTAGCCCCCGACTCTTGTGTCAAAATCAAATTGCAAATTGCTTCACGATGACAAGTTCCCTTTCTCTGCTCTGTGTGAGTGTTGTGCAATAAAATTACATGCTGCTTGATGAAAAAATGAAAAAACGCGGACCGGCCATTCACGGCAGAGACGGGAAAAACAGGAAGCCCGCAAGAAAAACGCGGAATGGGAAAATAAAAAACGCGGATTTCCGCGTAAACGCGGAAGTCTCACATGCCTGTGTTGTGCACAAAGGGTCACTGTCACATTTTGTACCGGGTGAGCGAGCTGGTTTAATATGGGAAATTCCATGTTTACTCCACTTCTGGGAAAACCCACCATATATACAAACAAGCTGAGAAATATCTCTACCAAACAGTAGTACAATCGGAAATGCACGTAAGTACTTTGTATCACCAAATTAAAGGCCGTCCCTCAAAAATGTAAGTCACAAATTTTGAATTGAAGGACTGGAAGAGCCATAGCAAAACGGAGCAACCTGCAAAATTCCTTAATTGTATTTCCTTGAAATGGTGTTTAGGGCATGTGTAGCAGTAAACAGTGGGTTTTTTGGTGTGGTTTTTTATCTGTCAGAGGTGACAGCAATGGCGACACACCGGGAACCGGTACAACTTGAAACATCGCACCCAGTGTAAGTACATGTACAGTATCTCAATTTTTCTGATATTAGGAGAGATAATAAAAGATGTGTACAATCAGCAATTTTTAGCTTTCATATATGGGGCAAAATGTGCATTAGCAATTATGGTTCTCCAGATGTGAATTTTTTTAACATTAAACATTTTAAAGGTTGTGAGTTGTGATGTCATCGATGTTGTCATCGATGTTGTCATCTACACACTAAGATCTAAGTACATGGTAAGTTTCAATTCTGAACCCTTGTTGGTTAATGAGGAATGAACTTTTGAGTTATGAAATTTCAACTTCTGGTTTTGACCAGAAGACCGACCGGAAGTAAAGGTCACGTATGGGGTCACACTTTTTATAAGATGTGTACAATACATAGATCTTTTATATGGTGCAAATGCCTTAGACGTACATGTACATGTAGCCACTATCATGACTGGTTCTCCAGATGTGGTTAAATTCACATGAATTTTTTTAATATTAAACATTGATTGAATGTTGTGATGTCATCGATGATGTCATCATCCCAAAACACTTGCAGTTTCATATACACACTAAGGTCTAGTACATGGTAAGTTTCAACTCTGAATCCTTTTGGGTTTATGAGATAGAATTGTTTTTGATTTTTTTAGAATATGATAATTTAACTTACTGTTTGAACCGGAAGTAAAAGTCAAACGGGGTCGCACCATATAAAAGATTTGTAGAATCGTTAAAGAACTTTCCGGTGATGTGTAGATTGTAAATATTCAACATTTGGTTCAGGAGTTATGATTTTTAAATACCTGATGACGTCATCATGAAACGTCACTTGATGACGTCTATGAGGTTCGCCTAAACTGTACAACATGTTTTTGGCTGTTGGCCAAACACCTATGTATGTAATAATCAGAACTTTACGCCCTTAGGTCTACTAACCCAAATAAAATACACTTGTGCAAATAAACAATTTTGTCATTCCCATCAACAATCACCCCACTACATTCAAAAAAGTCAGGTCGTAAACACAGTGCATAGAGTTTGATGAAGTTCATTATCACAATGCATTCTCATTCAGGATTACGCGTTGTTGGGGAAAACCCTAAGATGCGCAACTCCAGTGAAGTGCACGTGGTCCACCACCAACCTGCAATGTGCAGTGTATACATCGGCAACAGTAACTGGGACTGTGAACTGACTGCACGGTGTGATCGACACACACGCGATCCATCCACTGTGATGTGTACAGTATACACTATTCAACAACTTGGCAGACCAGAGGGTAAACCACATCTTTAGAACAGCCAACTTTTGGTAATTTAAAGTTTGAAGTCAGTTTAGCGTCAATATCCCCTTGTGTTGATCAAATTTTTTTAATGCTGACATTTTGCGACTGAATAACGACTTTGTCCAATAAGAAACTTAGGTGCATTATATGTAGCATTGTCTTTCCAACTTTCCAAATAACAAACAAATCAAATTTAAAATGTAGTAACAATGCTTTTTACACACTTTTCTCAAGTAAATCAACGCCTTTTCAAACCTTGATGTATTATTCAAATACAGCACTAACTTTAATAAAACATTACAAGTGTAAGTTACATGTACTGTACATTTAGCGATCACTTGGCATTCTGACTGACAAACTTACATGTACCGCTCTTGCCAATTTATTTGAAGTTGTAACTCGAACTCACAATAAGTGCACACATATTACTTCATTTGTATGCCTCTAGATCACAGCTTTTTAAGCTTTTGAAGTCAAAAGGTTGACCCCAGCAACCACCGGAATACCACAGCTAAATATGTATGTTTTGTACCCTAGCTGAGTTTTACTTACACCGGTATTTGACTTTGAAATACCCCCTGGACAGTGGCGTAACTAGACATTTTCATTTGGGGGGGCAAGTGGGGGCAAAGATTAAATTTGGGGGGGCCAAAGAAGTGCAAGATTATCCTTAAAAATATGTTAACTGATAGTTGATACACACGAATGCAGTTCTAAAACAGTCTACAGTGTACATAGGCCTACATGTAGTTTGCAGGTAACAAAAGATTGCGAAAACAACCAAATCTTAGAGAACTTGTCATTTTTATAAGATAAAACTTTTTGACTGTATACAAGGATTAAATTACCAACAGTGATTACCAAGTATCAATTTAGAGTTGTACACGGCATTCTCAAAATAGGCTCTGTGAGTACTAATTAAATTATTGTTTGTCTGCTTTATTTCAGTGTAAATTAAAAAAATAAAAATCAAAATACAGGATTGAAATTGTGGGTGTAATTATAATAATCACATTTTAGTTATGAAACGGACATTTAAAATAGCGCGGAATCCTCGGATGCAGAGTCCATGCAATACTCTGATGGTACCACATCAGAATCTTCTGTATTTTCCTGTCTCGGCCTCTTAGGTGTTGGAGCACGAGGCAAAGACGGGCGCTTTGATATGGAGAAGTTTATTGGTCTAAGCTACCTTTTTCGCTGGCCATTTTGCTGTTCAAATCTCTCTGTTGTGCATCTGACTACGTTGTGTTAACGGAGCTATTGGTCTGCGTTCAGACCACCACCAGAGATGCCAACATTGAATTCCCAAAAAGAGTAGCACCGCCGAGCACTGAAATTTCAAGTTAGGCATACAACTCATCGAGCCGTAAAATATTATGACATTTATGGTATAAACTAATACTTTCAGCGAAAATCGCTTATTGCAAAGCGGCCTTGCCTTAGAGGTCAAAAATTATGAATTTTATTCAGGCTTGAAAAAAAAAGTAAAGTATAATATTAAAAAAATAATAATATAAATAAATAAATAAAAAAAAGTATCGGACCGCAATTTGCACTAGCTTGTGCATGAAGAGAACCTTTTCCACCTCAATTCAACAAAATGCTGTGGTTTCTGTCCCATTGTTTATTAAAATAGTAATGCTCACGTTTGAACAGAAAATAGTAAAACAAACTGACAAATGCTTCACACCACCTGACCACTGCAGGCCATCAAGTCTTCAATTTAATTCAAACGACTTCAGCAAGAGCAGTTTCGTCAACTGGCCTTTCCAACCAATTCTATTTCACCACTGCATTCTGAACAACTTTTTTATCAACAGTTTTCATCAGGTCTTGGCCTTGATTGTGATCGATGAAATAATTTCTTTCTGTCACTTTTATTTTAGTTGATATATGCAGCGATCGAGATGTTTCAAACAAACTCCACAAGGTGACCGTCGCGCGCTAAACTTGCGAATTACATTGCAGTATATATACAAGCCAAGCTATCACAGTGTCTGTTTGCCGCCGCAATCCAAAGACGTGAAGCATTAGAAAAACTGCGGAACCAGTCTCTACAAAAGCGACTGTAGAATGTATGCTGTACAGGGAGGGAGCTTGTGGCTCTGTGTCATGCTCTGTGCTACACAATTTTGAAAAGTGTTACAAATGCTGTGCTTTTTGTTTTACTCTAACTTTTTTTTTCTTCCTTTTTTGAAATAACTAAACTTACATTGCAATGAATTAATCCAAGAAAAATAATAATATTCTTCAAAACAAAACATTTCATTTACAAAACAATCTTTCACGTCATACATTGCAATGAATTAATCCAAGAAATGTAATAATATTCTTCAAAACAAAATATTTTATTTTCAAAACAAAATATTTTATTTACAAAACAATCTTTCACGTCATAAGTTTGTTACTCTCAACATAATATACCTTACTAGTTTCATTTTAAGGCACTTTAAAAGGAATTAAGTATATTTCAAAATGTCCTTCGAAAACAAAAATTGAACAAATATTTTATTTTACGAAACTGGACGGCTGGTGATTTAATTCATAAGAGAAAGACAAATTATTTTTACGGTTCCCTACTTCATTTTTGTCTTTATGAAATCAAAGTATATTTCAAAATGTCCTCCAAAAAACCCCAAATTGAACAAATATTTCTTTTAACTGAACTGGACGGCTGGTGATTTAATTCTTAAGAGAAAGACAAATTTGTATTATGTTTCCCTACTTCATTTTTGTCTTGATGAATCCAAAGGTCACATATGTGCTGCTCTCATCTAAAACCAGGTACCCCCTTCTCGCCAAAACTTGAACTGGGTTTTATTTGCTCATCAACTAGATGAGAATAAGAGTGTTCAAATGGTAACTGCTCTATTGATTTCATATTCACAACCTTATGGAGACCGAGAACAAAACAGAAATGGGATAACAAAGGGTCTCCATAGGGAAATTCTAAAGACTAGGTTGCTCCACAAGGAATGTTGTGTACAAAGTCTATTAGAGGTTCTTAACTACAGGGACAAAGAAAAGAACAAAAGACGTCTCCGAAGGGATGAAAAAAAAAAAAGAATGTGTGCACCCATACGTTCCATAAAAACCTTGTGAATTACACGCTTGGGTAAGGGTAAGGGTAAGGGTTAGGATTAGGATTAGGATAAGAATATACTTTTTCTGTGATTTCATATGGGGGGCAAGAGGGGGGGGGCAAGGGTTCTGAGCGGGGGGGGGGGGGGGCGCCGGCCCCCTGCCCCCCCCCCCTCTGGTGACGCCACTGCCCCTGGACCACTGACTAGAGTCCATAATTTTAGCGTTTATTTGTGTAAGTTTTAAACCCACAACCTAAACAGCCAGGGCCTACTTTCATAAAGCTGTTTAAAACCAGACAATGGCAGATGCAGTAAAGGCACCAGTCACATTAAATTGAAAAAATGCTTATAAACAATTTTCCTGCTTAGCAGAAATGAGCAGGATACCACTCAAAAATTGTACGCATGACATGGTAGCTTGGCTGGTAACCTTATTTTGGTAAACATAGTTTGTTTGTGCTCAGCCATTTTTGTGCTTATGCAACTGTATGAGATTGGGCTCTGTACTCGTAGTGTTTTTCCAAACAGACTTTCAAGCTTATTCAAATCAAACCATTTTCCATTGAGTGCAAATGGTGTAACAAACACAAAAAAGAGACAGAACATCCTACTGGGCCAGTGTCACACTGCACTGTCCCAAACTGCAAGACGTTTGTCTTGAAATTTGAACCCTGAACTTTCACCCTCTATGAACTACATCAGGCCTGCTGCATGTACATGTACTGTATGTAGTAACCATAGAGCTATATATATATTGACTAGAGCGCTAACTTGCTCTGAGTTTAGAAGCCACCCTGGGCGCAGACATGTTTGATGTGTTGCGTGACTACGGAACGATTTTAATTTTAAGAGAGCACACATGGCCGCGAAAATTTTGCATTCGGCGTACGCGCTTACGTACGCGCCATATTTAATCTAACGATCACTGCTCTTGTAAACAGGTGATTTTAGTGATGTCTTAAAAAATATGTAGTAGATGATTCTCTGATGTTGTTACTTACGTCTTAGGAAAAATGCTGAGTCGAACTAAAGCCTTGTTTGGGAGGATTCAATGCTTCAAGATGTCAAGGGAAAAAAAACGAAATCTGCTTCAAGGATACACAATATGCCGGCAAGAATGACGAACTCAAAAAAAAAACGTATACGCGTAAACGCACATGTTAAACATGACGCACATGACGCTCGCAGTTTGTACGCTCATTAGCAGATTGTGCGTTCTCATTTGCTGCATATTTGGTTCGATGACGCATAGAAAAGAACAAACGCTTTATCATGCAAATAGCCGTACAAGTGCCGTACAAAATTTCAAGCTTTTGTATTGGTTTGTACATAAACATGGATGCGCCCACACGGCTTCAAAACCTTAGTGCGTGTATAACGGGGTGTTAGTGCTCTAGTCAATATATATAGCTCTATGGTAGTAACACAGTGCACACTACAGTAGACATCACTGTGTAACATGTCCATTCCCAAAGCACACACAACACACCCAATGCCAATGCTAATAAATTCATTTTTATAAACAACCTTATTTAAAATCATCTAAAAACAAATAATAAAAAAACGTTCAAAATCATGGTACAGTTTATATTTAAAATCAAATAAAATCTTATGTTCAACTAACATTTGTCATTCTTTCCAGATCATCAGCAGACGTTCACAACCGATGGGATTATTTCAAAAAGGTCTACATCACAAAGCACTGGCCCACGATAATGCTTGCTCAATGAACACACAATTCAGAACCAGCAGGTTTTGGCAACTGCTGTTTCACATGAGTAATAATCACCTTTGACACCAACAATGAATGCAAACCGTGGGCTTTGTCCTTTATTGTGGTGTTTTTCAACTTGAAAGTTGTGTTGCTCCCGATGTGAGTTAGGCAATGGAATGCATTGTAGTTGTAACAGGGCCAAAAATCAAGTCAGGAAACAGCATTAAGATGAAGGTGTAATGTTTAATTCCATTTTTTCCACAGTGGAAACCATTGGTGCCTATTGGTGCACATGTATACATTTTTTTTTCTATAAAATACAAATTCTTAGTGCCATGTCTTAGTGCCATGCGGTAACTTAAAATGGAACAAACTGTACTTAGACTATGTACACTGGTTCAACTTACATTGGTAAGACAGTAATCAAACTAATGGTCATTCTGTAACTTCCAGTGTGCTGCATTCTGTAACTTACAGAATTAAGTTACAGAATGGAACTAGAATGAAACATTCTTATTGTTAACTACACAAGAACAGGCCTTGAACTTCGCTCTTGCAACAGCAATCTTCGCACAGCAATTTTCCACTGGTAAGGGGCACTTCTATGAGAAAAATGTAAATTTGTATTGGAACTTTGCAGAGGGCACCACAGCAAAAGCACAGGGCACCACGGCAATTGCTGTGGGTGCCATGGGTTATTTCGAGGCCTGCATTATGAACATGTAGTGTGCAGAATGGAAAGTCTACAAATTTCTACATTGTACGTATGATACCATGTACTAAACAAAAAGTAACTCCATACTAGTCCTAGAGTCAACAGTATCAGTTAAATGGGCTCAACATATAGTACCATTGTACAATGTAGGTCACAAAAAGGAATAAATTGTGTTCCTGGTCTGACTTCCTTCGATGTTTTAGACAAGTTCATCCTGACCATTGTGAAGTTCATCTGCCATCCAAAAAAGGCACGCAACATTTTGAGATGCAATGATAGACACACTATTTGAACAAATTTTCATTTATTGTTCACAAACAATGCAATAAACAAATATGACCAACTGGTAGGGCCAACTGAACCATTGCACCTGTTGTTAAGCTTGGTTACAAACAAGTAGGCCCCCTACCAATTTGGGCGTCGGTTTTCCTGTGTGCAGTCAGGGTGCACCTTTTATTAGGCAACATGTGACTAGACACGCACCACAATTTTACTTTAAAAGTAATTTGCCTAACAAAATAGCAGACTGTGGGCAGAATGTACGTTAGCCCCGTGTGAAAGCATTGCATTGAAAGGAGTGAATATATTATACAAATATTGGATGCAGACACCGAGTATACTGTACCACACAGCAACCACAAGGCGAAATTTGGTCTGCATTTCACAAGGCCAAGTCTAGTGAAATGGAACAGCCCAGATTTCAACGTGTGACAGATTATGGCACTATATTGTATTTACAGGCGTGATATTTGGTCCTTGGAAAAAAGTAGGAAACATTTTTATCAAGTACAAGGGCTGACCTACATGTAAACACGGTGTAGGCTTTAAAAGACTGTTCAGGCTAATTAACCCTAACAGACTAGACCCTTGGGTAAACATACTGCCCAAATCCTTCTATATCCTTCTCTTTATTGTAAATATACATATTAGCCCAAATCCTTTTGACATGTTTGAGACAGAAGTTAGGAAGTCAACTAAAAGCCCAAAACCTTCAGAATCCTATTTTGGTTAAGCTGCATAAGACCTAAAACCTTCTAAATCCTCCTATGTAAAAACAGACCGATAGCCCAAGTCCTGCTAACTCCTACCCTCATACAAAAACTCATTGTAGCCCAAACCCTTCAAAATCCTCCTGTGTTGCAGATCCCTAAAAGCCTCTGAGTCCTGCACTTTGGCAATGAGGATATTGAAGGACTTGGGCCCTTTAGGGTTAATCCAACAAAATTCTGATTTTTCCCAAGGGGCAAAAAAAATCAGACTAAAGTAGGAAGAACATCATGCCTACATAAACATCCTACATGTATATTTGTTTTAACTAACACAAAGATCCTTGTCATTGATCATTTTTCATATAAAATTTTCATAGTTTATTTCAACAATATTATAATACTTATTATTCAATTTCAAAGGACAATAGACCGATCCACTCAGCTCCGCCCCTTACGTGTTGACCAATCACAACCTTGGCTATTCACCCTCTATGAACTACATCAGGCCTGCTGCATGTACATGTACTGTATGTAGTAACCATAGAGCTATTGACTAGAGCGCTAACTTGCTCTGAGTTTAGAAGCCACCCTGGGCGCAGACATGTTTGATGTGTTGCGTGACTACGGAACGATTTTAATTTTAAGAGAGCACACATGGCCGCGAAATTTTGCATTCGGCGTACGCGCTTACGTACGCGCCTTTATTTAATCTAACGATCACTGCTTTGTAAACAGGTGATTTTAGTGATGTCTTAAAAAATATGTAGTAGATGATTCTCTGATGTTGTTACTTACGTCTTAGGAAAAATGCTGAGTCGAACTAAAGCCTTGTTTGGGAGGATTCAATGCTTCAAGATGTCAAGGGAAAAAAAACGAAATCTGCTTCAAGGATACACAATATGCCGGCAAGAATGACGAACTCAAAAAAAAACGTATACGCGTAAACGCACATGTTAAACATGACGCACATGACGCTCGCAGTTTGTACGCTCATTAGCAGATTGTGCGTTCTCATTTGCTGCATATTTGGTTCGATGACGCATAGAAAAGGAACAAAACGCTTTATCATGCAAATACCCGTACAAGTGCCGTACAAAATTTCAAGCTTTTGTATTGGTTTTGTACATAAACATGGATGCGCCCACACGGCTTCAAAACCTTAGTGCGTGTATAACGGGGTGTTAGTGCTCTAGTCAATATATATAGCTCTATGGTAGTAACACAGTGCACACTACAGTAGACATCACTGTGTAACATGTCCATTCCCAAAGCAAAAACAAACACACCCAATGCCAATGCTAATAAATTCATTTTTATAAAACAACTTATTTAAAATCATCTAAAAACAATATAAAAAAACGTTCAAAATCATGGTACAGTTTATATTTAAAATCAAATAAAATCTTATGTTCAACTAACATTTGTCATTCTTTCCAGATCATCAGCAGACGTTCAAAACCCGATGGGATTATTTCAAAAAGGTCTACATCACAAAGCAATGGCCCATGATAATGCTTGCTCAATGAACACACAATTCAGAACCAGCAGGTTTTGGCAACTGCTGTTTCACATGAGTAATAATCACCTTTGACACCAACAATGAATGCAAACCGTGGGCTTTGTCTTTATTGTGGTGTTTTTCAACTTGAAAGTTGTGTTGCTCCCGATGTGAGTTAGGCAATGGAATGCATTGTAGTTGTAACAGGGGCCCAAAAAACAAGTCAGGAAACAGCATTAAGATGAAGGTGTAATGGTTTAATTCCATTTTTTCCACAGTGGAAACCATTGGTGCCTATTGGTGCACATGTATACATTTTTTTTCTATAAAATACAAATTCTTAGTGCCATGTCTTAGTGCCATGCGGTAACTTAAAATGGAACAAACTGTACTTAGACTATGTACAAATGGTTCAACTTACATTGGTAAGACAGTAATCAAACTAATGGTCATTCTGTAACTTCCAGTGTGCTGCATTCTGTAACTTACAGAATTAAGTTACAAAAATGGAACTAGAATGAAACATTCTATTGTTAACTACACAAGAACAGGCCTTGAACTTCGCTCTTGCAACAGCAATCTTCGCACAGCAATTTTCACTGGTAAGGGCACTTCTATGAGAAAAATGTAAATTTGTATTGGAACTTTGCAGAGGGCACCACAGCAAAAGCACAGGGCACCACAGCAATTGCTGTGGGTGCCATGGGTTATTTCGAGGCCTGCATTATGAACATGTAGTGTGCAGAATGGAAAGTCTACAAATTTCTACATTGTACGTATGATACCATGTACTAAACAAAAAGTAACTCCATACTAGTCCTAGAGTCAACAGTATCAGTTAAATGGGCTCAACGTATAGTACCATTGTACAATGTAGGTCACAAAAAGGAATAAATTGTGTTCCTGGTCTGACTTCCTTCGATGTTTTAGACAAGTTCATCCTGACCATTGTGAAGTTCATCTGCCATCCAAAAAAGGCACGCAACATTTTGAGATGCAATGATAGACACACTATTTGAACAAATTTTCATTTATTGTTCACAAACAATGCAATAAACAAATATGACCAACTGGTAGGGCCAACTGAACCATTGCACCTGTTGTTAAGCTTGGTTACAAACAAGTAGGCCCCCTACCAATTTGGGCGTCGGTTTTCCTGTGTGCAGTCAGGGTGCACCTTTTATTAGGCAACATGTGACTAGACACGCACCACAATTTTACTTTAAAAGTAATTTGCCTAACAAAATAGCAGACGTGGGCAGATTGTAGCCCGTGTGAAAGCATTGCATTTGAAAAGAGTGAATACATACTATAATACAAATATTTAGTGCAGACACCGAGTACCAAACAGCAGAGTATAGGTGAAAACCACAAGGTGAAATTTGGTCTGCATTTCACAAGGTGAAGCTTAGTGAAATGAAACAGCCCAGACTTCAACGAGTGAAAGATTATGGCACTATTACAGGCATGATATTTGGTCCTCGAAAAAAAAAGTAGGAAACATTCTATGAGTACAAGGTCTGACCAACACTGTACATTTACAGTATGCAAACACGGTGTAGGCTTTATTAATCCAAAAAGAATCTGATTTTTCATTGTGCATGCAGGCATAAGCTGATTGTGTACGTACACGTGATTACTTAATTAAGTAATCACAATTGTTCCAGTCATAATTTGCATTAATGCAAATTATGACTGGAAAGACGTCAACATTTTTACACGTGTATCGTTGTTAGACCTTGCAAGTCCTCAGCCCTACTGTAAACAACCCCACAAAAAACACGAAATAGTTAACTGCTAAAAAATTATGTATCAAAGTTTCATTTTTTTTGTATGGTCTATCCCCACCACTCATCGTATCCACACAAACAAAATGTATACTTCATTCAGCCTGAATGTACCTCAACACAATGCCTTTGTTGTTTACGAACCCCCGGTGGTAATATACTGGTTATACTTTTAACGGCTAGACTCCAATTGTAATTTTTTCAAAAACATTTTTTCTTTACAACAGACGCCGTCACCATGGTCAAGTGGTAGACTGCAGGAATTGCATTCACAATGTTAAGGTTGTGGCTAACCGTTGAATCTAACCTACTGAATCACAGTTTATTGATATTTTGCAAATTCATAATCATTCATAATCATAGACATTAAACCAATGTTTGTGTGAGAGAGATTGGCCGTTTCCAGCTTGGCCTTAGTATGACTTATGAGGTTTGTTCCGCTTTCGTAACCTCTTTAATATAGCAGAACAAACCTCATACATGTCATAGTTCTAGGAGTATGTTCCCTAGCTAATTCTAGGAAGATCACCAACAAATTTATTTAAAAAAAAAAAAAAAAAAAAAAAAAAAACCTCAGCTCTGAAGAGAAAATAACTTCAAAAGGATGTAAAAAGATGTTTTTGATTTTAGTGCAGCACATTTTTCTTTTGACTGTCACTCCCCAGCAGATGAGTAGTGTATACTGAAATCATTAATACAAAATGGAGGATTGCAAAACAACAATTCATCTAGTTGCGATAATCGTAACCCTCCATCCTCCCGACGGTCGGAGACCGTCGGGGTAATTACGAGTCATGCAGTGCAAAAAGTGGCGAAATAAAAATTTCGACTATTTTGGTCAGACGAGTCACCAGATTTACCAAATTTTTACCACTTTAAAAAAACATGACACACATTCTAAAAACATGGATGTGATCATCAATGTGTCATGAATCCATTCGTATTACTCAAAACATCATTGAGAAAATATTTAAAGAAAAAAAGACAAAAACTTACCAGAGACTGAGCGAAATTTTCATGATGCGTAGACAATCTCAGGTCCGGTTTTCGAACCTCGCGATTCGTGACCTAGCAACATCTCGACCAATCAGCGTAAGCAAACTCGTCGTTGAGCGCATTTTGTTGAGTTGCACAATCACAGGATATTTATTAGGAAAAATTTACAGATTGAGCGCGCATTCTGGAAAGCTGTTCCTGCAATTAATCAGCGCAAACTGCAGATGGCGCAAATCCGTTAAATACATTAACTGCGTGCACGCACAGTCGCACACGAGACGATCGCCACGCCTACACAACGGTTTGGTTTACGCTGATTGGTTGATGTAGGGGAAGTGTGGTCCATGGACATTTCGGTCAGTTTCTGGTAAGTTTTTGTTCGTTTTTTCTTCAAATAATTTTTCATCGATGTTTAGAGTGTTATGAATGGATTCATTATACCTTGAAGATCAAATCCATGTTCTTAGAATGTGTGTCATGTTTTTTGAAAGGGGTAAAAATTGGGCAAATCTGGGCCCAATTTCATGGCTCTGCTTACCGTAAGCAAAGAATCGGCGCTTGCGGAAGCAGGGAATTCCGCGCTTACGTCAAGCGTATTTCACGGGTTAGCGGAGATTTTCGGCTTGTAAGCGTGCGTACTCCACGTTACTAGGCATTCTACGCTTACACAGCTAGCGCAGAAATTCGGCGCTTGAACAGTAAGCGGAGAATGGTCACCGCAAGCGCAGAATTCGGCGGTAAGCAGAGCCATGAAATTGGGCCCCGGTCTCCGACCGTCGGGAGGATGGAGGGTTACGATTATCGCAACTACAATTCATCGTGACAATACAATATTGCAAAACGTTACTCTTGTTTGACGAAATTCGAAGAAAAAAAACACAATTTTTAGAAAAGGTTTCGATTTTACTGTTGATAATTAAAAAACGTGTCCAAATTGTAAAAACAAATTATAATTCTTGTTGTCAAAATTCAGAATGTTTGGGAGGGGCCTATGACTATGATTTTCGCTGTAAAAAATATATTGTAGATAACGCCACGTTTTCTAAAACACAGTTTCCAAAAGCCAAAGCTTTTCCCGAATATTCAACCACTTACCTCGTCCACTTTATCTTGATAATTCAACTCCATTGTCAAGTTTACTGTTACAAACGTATGTTGTTTAGTTGAAAATATGATGGTCTGTAGTAAGACGAGGCATAAATGCGTCACGAAACATCTCAGTAAGACGATATCTGACGACCACCATTTTTAATGTTCACTCTTCTGCATCTCTCCAAAGTGCAAATCCAATGCGGTGTACAAAGACAGTCGGGTGCCCTCTGAGTACAATATGGTTGATGTATAAGCGACGTGTGGGTAACCGGATTAGATCTATATCGGATCTTTGACCTCAGGTGAATTTCAACTACTCCATCAATCCAGCCAGAGATTTTCGCAACGGCTTTTCCAAAAAGGTGGGGGGCTTTAGCCTCCCCCTCCCCGAGGGTCTTCGGAAGAAAGAAAAGATTTAAAAAAGAAGAGGGATAAAAGAGAGGGGAAAGAGAGAGGAGAATAATAAAAGTCGCAACAAGGACAACTAGATCTAATGTGTTTGTAACTTACAATCACAGAGCTGTTCCGTTCTGTTGACCATAAGAAGTTTTTTTCGTAGCTCGGGATTAAACTAATTATGTATTTTGTGTAAATCCTGTAATCGTGTTTGAAATGAATGCAGGTAATCACGAATGATCATCGCAGTGTAAGAAAATCAAACAATATCGGATCTTGTTTGAAACCGAAAGCAAAGGTAAAAGTAAGCTATAATACACCACAAACGTTACGAATTTACATATGAATTTGTTGTGTACAAATATGTAAACTTATTTCCCCACGTAAATAGCTCATACCATACGAGTACACACACACACAGCGAGCGTGGTCCGTGCACGCCTAAACAGTTTCATGGTAGATACCATTGTGTGGACAGGGGTGTTTCCGTGTAACTCAATAAGTATCACGTTATTAGTGCAACCAATTTGAGGCAGAGAAGGAAATGCGACATGTTATTGTTATTAACAATTTACTAATTAAATTGTAACCAACTTTCCAGCACATTATGAACACAACAAAGAGCAACGCTGTTGCTAAATAACAAATTTTATCGTGCAAATCTGTTCAACCCTGAACCAATGGTGGTATAGTCCATGTCATCGCAACACACAAAAACGTACACACAACCAGTGCACAATTTTCATCAGTGAAGCAAAACTTAACTTGCCATTATAAAAATGTGTGACACTATCTTAGAAAAAAATGTTCACAAGAAGAAAGTGTATACATTACTGATTCTGCTCATATAAGTTTTGCCAGTGAAACCTTCCTATTAGTACATGAACTTATCATTTTAGAAAATTGTGTTGTGGTTTCAGAGTTGACACTGCGGAAGTTTGTAAAACTGACGTTTTAGCAACGGCTTTGTAGAAGATGTAAAATAACTTTTCATTGGTCTTTAGTTCAACTCAAAAATGACGTTGGTAAAATTTTTCCAATCACAAAATTTGTTAGAGCACTGTGTTGGTCAGTATGTAAACTTTCCAAATCCGTTTAGGACTAAGGAATCAGCCGTCGGCTTGTTGACTTATGGTCGAATTAAGAGCCCTCATGCGACAAAAAAGACAAATTTTGTAGCACTCTCCATAGGAAATGTGACCGCAGTTGTACGAATGAACCCCCAAAAGACGTGGCAAAACATGTTTCATTTGAAACCAATGTTTTACGAGTCGAAAGAGGAGGTTTTACCCTTTATATTTCCGTTTTGGACTAAGCTTTACGATAAACGGTTGCAAAGCTATAATAACAATCATGGCAAAGAACCCCGGTTTTGAAGAAAATTTGTACACAGCGCGGCACGGCGCGCGCCCCGCTGACTGTTTGAACAGATTACTTTACATCACAAATTCATATGTGACCCCATGCCCAAGGGTTATGAAAAATGTTTGAAAATAGGTTGAGTAGTTTTGGGGATATGGTCCCACTTTAGGTCAACATGAGGTCAAAGTTACCGGAGGTTTTTCTCCAATGCCCAAGGAGTCTGTAACTGAAAAAACTTTAAAAAACGGTTGTGTATAGTTCTTGAGAAATGGTCCCACCTCCGGTTGACCCATAGGTAAAGGTCAAAATGGGGTCACGGTTATCCAAGGCTAATCTCCAATGCCCAAGTCGAGTCTATAACTGAAAACAGATTGAAAATCAGTTGTGTAGTTCTTGAGATATGGTCCTACTTCCGGTGACCAATAGGTAAAGGTCAAAATGGGGTCACGGTTATCCAAGGCTAATCTCCAATGCCCAAGGAGTCTATAACTGAAAACAGATTGAAAATCAGTTGTGTAGTTCTTGAGATATGGTCCTCTTTCCGGTTGACCCATAGGTAAAGTCAAAATGGGGTCACGGTTATCCAAGGCTATTCTCCAATGCCCAAGGAGTCTGTAACTAAAAAAAAGTTTGAAATTCGGCTGAGTAGTTCTTGAGATATGGTCCCACTTCCGGTTGACCCGGAAGTAAAGGTCAACATGGGGTCACGGTAACTCAAGTTAAATTTTCAATGCTCAAAGGGTCTTTAACTGAAAAGAAATTGAAAATCAAGTGTGCAGTTCTTGAGATATGGTCCCACTTCCGGTTGACCCGGAAGTAAAGGTCAACATGGGGTCACGGTAACTCAAGTTCAATTTTCAATGCTCAAAGGGTCTATAACTGAAAAGAAATTGAAAATCGAGTGTCTACTTCTTGAGATATGGTCCCACTTCCGGTTGACCCGGAAGTAAAGGTCAACATGGGGTCACGGTAATCCAAGTTCAATATGTAATGCTCAAAGGGTCTATAACTGAAAAGAATTGAAAATCGGGTGTGTACTTCTTGAGATATGGTTCCACTTCCGGTTGACCCGGAACTAAATGTCAACAGGGGTCACGGTAACCCATGGTTAATCTGTAATGCTCAAAAGGTCTATAACTGAAAAGAAATTGAAAATCGGGTGTGTACTTCTTGAGATATGGTCCCACTTCCGGTTGACCCGGAAGTAAAGGTCAGCATTGGTTCACGGTAATCCTAGTTCAATATTTAATGCTCAAAGGATCTATAACTGAAAAGAAATTGAAAATTGGTTGTGTACTTCTTGAGATATGGTCCCACTTCCGGTTCACCCGGAACTAAATGTCAACAGGGGTCACGGTAACCCATGGTTAATCTCCAGTGCCCAAGGGTCTATAACTGAAAAAAGTTTGAAAATCGGCTGTGTACTTCTTGAGATATGGTGCTGCAAAGATTAACTAATTAAAGCTTTTAATTACTGTAATTTGACACCTGATGACGTCACAGTAACAAAATTGTATTTTTCATACTAAGAAATTTGATAAGGTACAAGATGGTATGTAACTTATCCCAATCAAATGCCTTTAAAAAACACCTTAACTTACCTAGAATAACATGTTGCTCAAGCACAAATCCAATGGGGTATGTAGAAACCAATTAGGTCCACCTCCGAATAGGAATAAACAGCGAGGCAATCTCGGACGCATTGCCGTGATTGCGCAATACAGAGTTTGTTTCATGGGGTTCAGATTTACCAATCTTAAATCGCTAATTATCGTAAAACTACGTTGTATTTGATTATTTTTAATGGCCTGGAATAACTCTTAGTAAAAGCATTTTTGTTTTAAACATGATTTGTGTATTATAAGTAACTAAAATGTAACCTATTCTGAAAAGTTGTGTTTTAAACACTATTTTTCAGAGCCATTTGTTTTTGTACACAAATAGAAAACGTGCAAAAAAGTGACGTCATGATGACGTGATGGCAAAGTATAGGCAAGAATTGACATCTACACTACGAGACAAGTCCATGACTGAAAAAAGTTTGAGGATCGGATGTTTACTTCTAGAGATATGATGATAACAAGATTGGCTAATTAAATATTCACACAGCTGTCACGTGAATAATTAATTAACAATTTTAATCTAATCACATCTAATGAGTAATGGCGTTCGAAAAAGTCACAGGTTAAGTCAACGGGGTTTTGGGAAAGAAAGAATAATATGAAGAAGAAAAAAATTAAAATCTCGATGATTACAATAGCTGTTCAGCCCTAACAGGTCGGAACAGCTAATAATCACAAATACAAACGTAAATATTTACGTAAATATTCACGATTTTGCACCAAATCGTAAATATTCACGCAAATATTCACGTAAATATTTACGTAAATGCTTACGATTTGTGCCCCAATACGCAAATATTTACGTATATATTCACGTAAATATTGACGATTTGTGCCCTAAATCACAAATATTTACGTACGCAAATATTTGCGATTTCGGCACGTAAAAATTCACGTAAATATTTACGTAAGTATTCGCGACACGGACAATAATCGCAACAAGGACAATAATCGCAAATACATACGTAAATATTTACGTAAATATTCACGATTTTGCACCAAATCGCAAATATTCACGCAAATCGTCACCGTTTTCACGAAGAGACAATTTTGGCCATTCAACAAACATTCTTGTTTGGAGAAAACCCTGTTTGAAGTTAAACTATTTTTGAAATCACTGTTTCGGACACTGTTTGTCGTTGAAACGTTTAAATTTTTCCAAGCATGAAAGTGGAGATCTTAAATCGTGCAAATCTTTTGCTATTTTAATTATAGTTGGTTTTATTAATGAGTAACTAACTGTTTAACACAATTGTCTGTTCGTGAAACTGCAAAACGAGGTGAGTGTACAGCGCGTCGTGTGCGCGTTGTGTACAAACCAATGCGTAAACGATGATTGTCTGTTCGTGAAAACGAATTTATCTAGGTCATACATTATTGTCCCTTCGTGAAAACGTAAAACGCAGAGTATTCGTTTTTGGCATCGTGCCAGCGCTATGTACTTCAATGTAACAAATGACAAATCTAAAATTGTCTGTTCGTGAAAACGAAAACCTTATAGTTTGGTCAAATTGTCCTTGTGCTAATTAGTGTAATTCAAAAAGTATATCGTTTTATCACTTGAAACTTGGGGGAAATGTTGATGTCAATAGTAACATTTAAAATATGTAAAAACATCGGTTTGCCAAAATGTACACTTTTTGTCAGAATTGTCTCTTCGTGAAAACGGTGACGAAATATTCAAAGTAAAATTTACGTAAAAATTTTTGATTTTTTAAATCGCAGGACAGCAAAAAAATTAAAACTTTAGCCCCGGGGGCCCTTTACTTTTGAAAATTCACTCGTATCCTGGATATCAGGGAGGCCCTACCCTTTTGACGGACAAATTTTAAAAACCCTTTACAACTCAAAACTACCCGCCAAGCCACTAATTTTCAAAAGAAATTTAAGCAATGGAGCATACACTTTTTTTGAGCATAAAATTCCTAAAAATCCCCATTTACCCTGAAATAATGCAGGCCCCCCGTTAAGAACCCCCTTTTTTCGAATTCAAAATTTAAAATTTTTTCCTTTCGTACCCTAAAAACCCTTTTAAGACCAAAATACGCCCTTAACCCCTTTCGTTTGCTTTCATGTTAAAGCGGTCGGGACTCAAAAAAAACGTTTCACACCAAAACGGGTCTTTTACTTTAAAAAACGGTTTAAAGTTTGGGGAAATTTTTAAAGTTGGGACTGCATTATTTTACAAAACGTTTTTTAAAAATAAACCAAAACCCCGCAGAAAAGTGTAAGCTGCCCGGAAAGTGAACGGGGAAATAAAGGGGTTTTGCAGAAGATTTGAGATAGAAGTTGAAAATTTTTCCCCCCCAGAAACGGGCCCTTAAAATTTTAAAGGGCTCGTAATTTGTACAGCACAGAAAGAGTTAAAAAGGGGTTATACATTTTCATAGGGTTTAAATAATGAGAATTTTGAGCTTCCTTTTGGGCCCGGGAATAAAGGTCAAAGTGGGGTTTACAGTTTCAACAAAACACAAGTTTTTAAACAAAAAGACAAAAAAAAACATTACAACTTTATGACCCCGGTTCGAAGAATGATTTTTTAAAAATAACTTTGAAACAACTTCACCCGATGACGTCCCTGAGGGAAAAAAAAGTTTTTTTACTAAAAAATTTTTTAAACAAGAGGGATTTAAATTATCCATTCAAACCAAAAAAAAACCACTACCCAGAAATTACATATTTTTCAGCCCCAATTTTTTAAATTTTAATTTAAAAACTGGTTTAAAGTCATTACGAAAAACATAAAGCGGTTTTTCTCAAAAGGGGAAAGCTAACTATGTCAAAAGTTTGAAGTTTTGGGAAAATGTTCCCCTTTTTTGGCTGGGCAAAAAACCCAATTTGGACTTCCAGCCCCCTAGAGCCTTGTAATGAAAAAAATTTAAAACAGGGGTAAAACTTTTTACCCCCTTTGGGGGGGGACGGAACCCGCCAAGGTTTTGGGTCATCCCCTTTAATTTTCAGTTTTTAAAACCCCAAAGGGGCCTTTTAAGTCCCATTTTTAAAACCCAAAATTAAATCCAATTGGTGTCATCTCTTGTCAAAGGTTTGAGAGTCCGGGCCTAAAAACCCAAATTTTAAAAATTTTATCAAAAAAGGGAGTTCCCTTTAAAAAAGAATTTTTTAATTTTTTCCCTTTTTTAACCGGAAAAAAATGTAAAATTTGGGGGCACAATTTTTTAAAACGGTTTTTTTTAGGGGAAAAAACCCCTTCCCAGGTTATAAATTTTTAAACAACCCCTTTGTGGTTTTGATTTTTAAAAACTTTTAACCTGATGAGTCCCTCATGAAACCCAAATTTTTGAATCCTAAAGTTTTTTGTCAAACCCACAGGGAAAATTTTAATTCATGTAAGTTTCAACTAAAAGGGTTTTTCTTGCTGAAAAGAAGCTGAGAAAAAATGAAACTAAAAAAATGAACTTTTTTTTTTGGACAAACAAACAAGGGGGGGTTTAAAGGGCCCCGGGTTTGGGTTTTAAATTTTAAAAATTTTTAAAAAAACGATAAAAAGATTGTTTAGCTTTTGAAAAATTACGGAAAAACTTTTTTTAAAACAATAAAAAAAATGCTAAGGGTTTCTAAACCTTCCCCTTTTAAAAAAAAAACAAGGGGGAAAAGGGTCACAATGTGAAACTTTTTTTTATTTTTGGAAGACCTCTCCGATGATGGATAAATTGTAAAAAAAAACCCCCCAATAAAAGGTCAAAGTTATAAAGTTTCAAAATGGGAAATTTTTTAATTTAATTAACCCTATGACTATTTTGAAGGGAAAAAGGGGGGGTCTTCACAAGTGAAACCCAAACCCTTGCAAAGTTTTTAAAGGGTTTTGTGATTTTTTGGGAAAGCTTTTTTATTTGACAAAAAGCTCACAATTTGGGTTTTTAAAACAAACCCATACAGGTTGTCTATCAAAAGCCTAATCCAAATTAAATTTGCACCCTGTGATTTTAAACGGAAAAACCCCCCAAAAGCATACTTTGAATCACAGTTTAAAGGGAGGGTAATCACAAAACCCGGGGGTTCAACGTCTGTTTACCAAAAATAAGGGCAAAATTTTTAAAAAAAATCCTTTTGAAAATTTTTAGAAGGCTCAAGGGCCCCAACCCCTTCAAAACAAAAATTAAAGTACTCCATTACAGGAATTTTAAACCTTTCACAGCTAGTGCAAAATTCTGCCCTTTTTAAAAAACCCAAATTCACCTGAAAAAAGGGAAATTTGGGGGAAAAACCCAAATGAAAAATTGGGCCCTTCATACGCAGCAGTTTAATTTTTCATCATTGTCCTGTTGACAAGGACTAATTGGTTTGTAGGCCCCTTAAAAGACCAATGGAACATTTGGGGGACGGAAAATAGGTGGGGCCCCGAAGGGTTTAACCTAATAAATTTGTGAAAATTTTTTTTCAATATTCATTGGGTTTTTAAAATCGAAAATTAAACCAAAATTTTAAGTTAAAAATTCACGATATATGCCCTTGCAAAATTCACGTCAAACACGTAAAAAATTTGCAATTGTGCCCAAAAGTGAAATTCACGTAAATATTTTCAAAATTTTCACGGTTTGGCCCAATTCGAAAAATTTTCGTTTAAAAATTTTGTTTAGATTATTTTGCCCCAAAAACGAAATATTCAAAAAATTTAATTTAAATTTTCCACGAGTTTTTGCCCCGTGCAAATAATTAACGTAATATTACACTAAATATTTATGGATAATGGCGTTGTGCACAAATCGCAACCAGGTCTGGGAAAGATGTGTATTTGTAGTAAACCTAGGTAAAATGCTCGAATTATAGTCTGGCACCCTGGTAATCTAACAGCACCCGTACATTACCGCAAACCTCGAATTTGCACGTAATAGCTGCTGGATTTCACCTGAATCGTAATTCACTGGCTATTCAGAAACGGTTTTAAGCTTACATCATGGCGAAGCAATACCAATTTTCGTATATATTCACGTATTATTGACGATTTGTGCTGAACGAACAAACATCACGTACCAAATCTTGCTGCTTTCGTCTAGACAGACATATTCCAGCGTAAGGCATACACCAATTATTCTCGACCACGTAAAGATCAGGTGTCTAGTGCCAGACAAAACGAAACTAAAAGTATTACCGTAAATATCACGTTGCAATCGCAAATATTCACGAGTCCGTTGTTCACAAGGACATTTGGGCCCAATTTGAACAAATTCTTGTTTGAGTGAAATTTCACGTTAAATATTTTCGAATTGTGTTCGAAAACTGTATTCGTTAACGTAAATTCGTCAAGCATGCAATGGGCACGAATCGGCAAATCTATTCAGTTATTACTCATAGTTGCGAATTGGGAACAAACTAAATTTACGTTTAGTGAATATTTCCGTTGAAATGCAAAAAATTCGTGCATATGTTACGCGAATATTCACGAATTCCGGACAAATCCGGAAAGATTACCTTATTACGTGAATATCGATTTGGGGCACAACCTCAAATATTGCGTGAGTATTACGTGAAAATTTGCGATTTAGGGCATAATCCATGATATGACTAAATAATCGTCAACAAATGTTCAAATCCCTTCAGCCATCGTGAAAACGAAACTATTTGTTGGTCAAATTTTTTGAAAATTAGAATAAAAGTATACCGTGATAGTACATAGCGCCGCCAGGAATGGTTTCAAACGTCAATATTATCACTTTTAAAAAAAAACTCTTGTCGACATATCTTTAGCGAAATCCTTCAGAAGATGCTTAAAAAATTCGGTAAATTTTTTTAGGATACTGTACAGATTTTTCCCTAAATCGCCAAGCAAGAGCTCCACTTCTTGTCCCTGTGGCCCTCCACCGGGGCTTCGCACCTGACCCATCCGTCTCCGTAATTCTTGAGCCCCCCCCCCCCTAAAAAGACACAATTCTTTCAGAATGGTGCACGCATCATAATGACAGTGCGTATAACAATTATTAACTCAACAACCTACGAAATGTCTCCCACCAAACCTCACCCACCCCCCCCGCAGCACCACTTTTCGGATCCGTCCACATAATTCCTTTAATACAACCGATCTATCTGACCCAGGATCAACCCAGCATGAAGAAACCCCTTATCGTATTAAAATTCTATTCGGCTCAGCGTACATCATTCCATGTAATGCTCCGAAAATACGCATTAGTTCGATGTTAAAAGTTACTTGACGATTTTATTTTACGGGTAATGCTATTGAAACTTGTTTACGATGTCATCACAGTTTTGATTTTTTACACTAAGTTTTTTCGAATTTGAATCCAAACATTGGCAACCTCAAGTTTTCAGAAAACAGAAACGTTTCTGCGTCGGGCGCGCTAATCCACCGCATGAAGGATAGCTCCACTAAAGGAATCTGGTGTAGATGGGGATTTCGATAGTAAGTGTGAAATAACTTTTAATTATTTAACGCTAGAAACGTTTCTTAGATGCTGGACTCTTATTGACCCGCATTATGTGAAGAGTCCGTATATGGAACTTCCGAACCATTATCAATATGGTTCAGGGATCGATTTCATCGTTTGACAACACTTCCGGTGAAGGAGAGTGACCAAAGTAATGATTTCACCACTTTCACAAATAACAAGGCGATTTGTCCAGCAGCGTGACAAACAAAATTGGCTTCTATGACCTCTGTACCACCTGTACATCTTTTTAAGGGTAATAAGCTTTATTACCCTATAAAACAAACTGTATTCACTGAAAACAATTGTTGAGTTGAACCCTTCTAAACCCAAACTTTTTTGAAGGAATAGAAGGACCAGGCAACCCTTTCCCATCGATGCCAAACTCATTTTTAGGGGTCACTGAGATATGCGTTACGTATCTCATTGCAGGTGTAATTGGAATCGATTACACCCTTAGGAAAACCCTCAATACGGGAAAGTGGTTTAGAGAGAGATTCAAAAACATTCAAAGCTAACGTTCTTCGTTGAACGTTTCTGCAGCTTGGGTGCTTCAATTTGGATTTTTTTCCTGCGTAGCATAACGACTCAGATTTACGCCATATCTTCTAACGCACAGCCTTTTGAAATGTCATTTACTGAAACAAATTTAAAACAATGAGGTTGCGGCGAAAAACAAGGTAGCTTTTGCATTCACCACATGCACTAGGGTTCCAATTTAACTGGCCTTAAGTCGATTTAAAAATCAGGTACTTTAAGGTTCCAATTTTTTTCACCTGACAAAAGTTTTGAGTAGTTCTAAGAACCTAGCACTACACTTACCTCAGAAACTGTAAACAAGTCTTGCTATGTGAATCCATAACCCGGGTTTACCCCTACTTTCCAGAAAAGGGGTTATGGTTTTTATACTGCACTATGGCTTTGTACCAATGACCAGTGCCACGATACTATTGAACCCACACTCCTTGATGGTTATATACTTTTTACAGTCCGGGGCTCATAACCACATCATGTTTAAGACTCCAACAATTTTAGAAAGTACATGTAAAAACGTCTATTCCCAAGCTTTAATTTTGGACAACTAAGTTTCTTCTTAGAACAAAAACCAAATAAAAACTAAAAGCAATAATTTAAATTTAAAAACAAACCGATATCTTAAATAATGACATAAAGCAATGTTAAATGAAAGATTATTAAACATAAAAGCTTTATAAACATTTTCAATCAACAAACTATTATTACAAAAAGAGTAAATTAGAAAGGGTTATAATTAAACACCCAAACATTTCATCGAAAACAAAGATAAGATCATTACATTTACGTAACAGTTATATTGGAAGGTTTTGTAAATTTTCACTTCAATGAAAAGTGTTCTAATTTGTGTTTTATTTAAACTTTTTTAATTTAATAACACCATGGCAATGATTAATCCAAGAAATGAAAAGATTTTTCAACAAAACATTTTATTGCAAAGTCTTTAGTAACATTTGTGATTAATCAAGAAATGTAATAATTATTTTACAAAAACTAAAATTTGATTCAAAACAAAATACTTATTTTACTATGCAATCTTCACGTCCAAATTTTATTTCAATCCAAGAACGTAATAGTAAGCCTTCAAACAAAATATTATTTTCGCACTAAATATTTTATTTAAAAGCAATTCACGTCGTAGGGCTTCAACTCTGAATATGACAGAAGCTAGCCAAATTTATTTAAGCCTTGAAAAGGAATTGAGATCAAAATGTCCTTCTAAAACTTAAAAATAATTATTTAAGAACATCTTGACGCTGGTGAATTTAATTCTTAGAAAACAAATTATTTTGAACGGTTCCCTAATTCATTTGTCTTATGAAATAAAGTATATTTTCAAAGCTCCAAAAAACCCAAAAGTTTAACAAATATTTAAACGAAACTGGATGGTCTCAGGTGATTTAATTCTTTAGAGAAAGACAAATTTATTAATTTTTCCCTACTTCAATTTGTCCTGATGAAGTTCAACGTTTATCTAAACAGGTCCCCCTTCTCCAAATTAACTGACCTTTTATTTGTCATCAATAGATAAATTATTGAATGTTGCAAATTGTACTGCCCAGACAATTCCCGCAACACCTTAAGAAGACCGGGAAAAAAAACAGATTGGTTGCACGAACCCTAATAATATCCCCCATAAGGAAATTCCAAGACTGCGGGCCCACAAGGATGTTGTGTAAAGTCTATTGGAGGTTCTAAACTAAGGCAAAAGGAACAAAGATGTCTGAGGATGACAAAAAACAAGAATGTGTGCACCAACTTCCATAAAACCGTGTGATTCACTTGGTAAAGCGGGAAGGGTAAGGGTTAGGAAGGTATCCTTAGGTAAGGGATAGTTTTGGGCTAAAAATGTACAAAGGCGCGTGAACATCAGGTTTGTACACTTCCATAATGATAAGGGGCTATTTTCTCAACAGGGCCGTTCAGACAAACACACGAAATTAATCAATCATGCTCATTTTGGTTATCTTTCTTCATAATTTTACTATTTTGGAAATACCCAAATTGGTCAGGTGCCGTCAAATATGCTTTAAATGTTAACTGGTAATACAATCATCTACCCATAACAATATAAAATTAAATAATAATATAATAATAATATTATAATAATAAAGTCAACTAATTACAAAAAGTAACATAAATACAAACAAATTAACATAAGGTCAACAAAATCACTATTAACAACGTTTGTTCATGGGTTTTTAGAACGAATTTAATGCCAGCATAAAAACAACCGTTTATCAAAACAAACTGCACGACATTCTTGTGTATCAAACATTGCTTGTGTATAATTACAACTTCTCATACATTGAAAAACAATTAGTAACTCAAATCAATTGACAGAAATGCCGGATGCTTAACGTAAGTTAAAGTTCATCAGGGACGTGTGACTTTTGAAGTTTTCTTATATATATTTCAAACCTTATTCTTCATTGGACAGTATCAATTTTAGTTACAGTTAAATAAATTTTCTTAAAATCAAGCTTTTAAAAAAAATGTTTTTAGCAAGCCTGGTTCATTGGCCAGGTGACTCCACGACTGAGGAGTACAAATTATTTATAACTTTTCCTTGCTTCAATAGTTTAACTTGCTCATTTCTCGAAGAAAACAAAGTACAGGAATTCCGTGCATTGGCCCTGAAGGGCTGAATCCAAATTTACGTGAAATAAAAGCATCAAAATTTTTGGCAAAGAATTTTGCAGCTAAAATGGACGAGTCACAATTCCGTTAAAAACACGATCATCCCCCATTGCAAATTCATAAACAGTTTTAAACCTTGGATCTTTGTCAATCTAGTGAATCCGAGATTGGGATTTACAAAGCTTAAAATTTCTGCCCTAATTGCAATTTTACGTTAAAAGTTACGTAAAGTATCTATGATTGTGCACCCAAAACCCCATAAGTACAAATTTGTACAAATTTTCAACTATCGTTTAACCAGAACGCAAATTTCTTCTTCAAAGCACTGAAAGACATGGTAGGTTTAAATTCCATGACAATTAACATTTAGAATTTCTGAATATTGTAATTTTGTTAGGAAAGGCATTCCCCCCTTCCCCAAGCAGAAATCCAACAAAGGATCACAATTCAACTTGAAGAATCATTTTGCAACACATAAGAAATTTCTAGTTCTAACACTAGGGTTATATCTTGAACAGTTTCAATATTCTTTGAAAACCTTGGTTACATTTATTGAAGGTGTTAATACTCATAAATTGTTTTCAAACTTATTGTCAAGAATAGGTGCTACATAATGCTGGCTCCTGCGTCACCATGTGCATGTAGATCTTTTTCAAGTGTGTTTGACCTTACATGTGTGGAAAAATAGAGAAACTATAAGGTTCAAATAAATAAATAAAACGGGGACACCAGTGCTAAATCTTTTAGAGTGTTGGTTTAGACTGTGAGGCCCAACGCGAAGTTTATTCTCCGAAGATCACGCCAATATTGTTGAATTCGAACCACAAACCGGGAAATTCCAAGGGCAACACTCTCACAAGAATTTCACTTTTGGACCTCGCCCAATTACTATTTACTTATTACTTCGAATTGGCCAGATCTCGTCATCGTTTTAGGATTGTTACGATTGGGGCATATTAATCAACATATTTACGCCCAAGTGCATTTTGGAACCATATCCGATTTTCATCCCATACTTTGTGACTATATTGCATTGGACCAAACCAAGGTTATATACAACGGAAATCACCTCACAGGGAAGGCAGAATACATGCTGTACAGTTATTTACTTATAGTTATCCTCCAACCCAAAACATCCCAAGATCCCTCGGCAACATAGCTTAGACATAATTTTGTAAACTTGGTTAAAACCATGAATGAATCTCTTGCGAGTGATTGGACTTAAAGCCGCCGATGGTTCTCAAGAGGATCATCAGACCCAGGGATCAAACCATGCCATGATCATAACCATCATGAGGAAACTTCTATTCGGCTCTAACTGAGACATTCGTATCATGTCATGCTCCGTAGTATTCACATTGTTAGTGGTTAAACAGTTACTTGAGCGAATTTTTTTTTTTACGGAAATGCTATTTAAACTTGTTTAGATGTCATTTAAATGTATTTTTGATGTGTTTACACTTTAAGATTTTTCGTCATCATCGATCCAAACATTAGGCCCTAACCTCAAGGTTTTGAAAAACTAGAAACACTTCTGCCGTCGGCGGCGCGCTTTAATGTGACGTCATGTGCGGGAGTTAGCTTCACGTAAACAGGACACCGTCGTTTGTAGATGGGGATTCGATAGTAGTGTGCGAAATAAATTAGTTAATTAAATCGTTTTACAAAGTTTCTTGGGTGCTGGGATATTATGCCATCATTATGTGCCGTTGGTGGGTGTAGTGAAACATCCGAATCCGATTTCTAATACAGGGGATCGTTTCGATCGTTGACAACACTCGGTCAAATTGAGAGCTGACCAAAATAATGATTTGCAGCACACATTTCACAGATAACTATAGGAACGATTTGTCCCAGCGCAGCGTGAGCTACAATAATTTGGGCGTCAGGGCCTCATGTAGCCACCTGTCCATCTGTTTCAGGACAGTAAAAAGCTGTATGTCCATATAAAACTAAACTGTATTCACTAAAACCTGTTGTTAGAGTGAAGGCCCTTCTTGAACCCAAACTTTTATTGAAGGATATAGGAAGGACCAGGCAACCCTTTAGATCGTTCCGACCCCTTCATTTTGTGGGGCACTGACGATATGCGTGCGGCTTCTCATTGCAGGTGTAATGGGGATCGATGTACGAGTCCATTAGAAACAATTTCCTTCAAAGGAATGTGGTTTTAGAGAGAGATTCAAAAACATTTCAATCTGGAAAACGTTTCTTCCGTGATGAGACGTTTCTCAGATTGTGTCTTCAATTATGGATTATTTTTCCTGCGTAGATAACCGCTCCAGATTTTCGGCGATATCTCAAAAACGCTACAGCCTTTTGAAATGTCATTTTTACTGTATAAACAAGATTAAAACAATCGAACGGTTCCAAAAAACAAAGGTATGCTTTGCCTTTAACTACAAACATGCACTAGGGCCCTATTTAACTGGCCAATGAAATGGGATTTAAATAAAATCACTGTGCTACTTCTAATCGAGACTTCCAATGGTTTTTTTTACCTGAACAAAATAGTTTATTACTATTATGTGAACTTAGTCACTACAGCTCGCAAGCCTGAGGAAACCTGTAAACAAGGGTGCTTGCTATGTGAACCAGAAACACCGGGGTTAACCCCTACTTTTCCATGATAAGTGTTATGGGTTCTTATACGTGCACTATGGCTGTACCAATGACCAGGTGCCACGACCGGGACTCGAACCCACACTCCGCTGATCAGAAACACCAGAGCTTGAGTCCGGTGCTCTTAACCGCTCAGTGAGTCAAGACTCGCAACAAATTTTAGAAAGTACATGGTTAAAATCAAGTCATATTGCCCAAGCTTTATTCTGGGAAAACAAGATTTTTCTTCTTTAGTAACAAAAACCAAATACAAACTCAAAAGCAATAATACAATTAAAAAATAAATCCGACACATATCTTACAAATATAATACATAAAACAATGTTCAACAACATGAAGGAAATGTACACAAAACTGCTTTACAATCCATTTTCAATACAACAAACTAATTATTCACAAAATAGAGTACTTAGAAAGGGTTGCATAATTAAAACACCCAAAACATTTCATCGAAAACAAAGATAAGATAATTAGCAATTACGGTAACAGATATAGTGGATGGTGTTTTTAGTAAATTTTCACTTTCAATTTTGAAAAGTGTTACAAATGCTGTGTTTTTCTTCCTTTTTGAAATAACTAAACTTACATTGCAATGAATTAATCCAAGAAATGTAATAATATTCTTCAAAACAAAACATTTTATTTACAAAACAATCTTTCACGTCATACATTGCAATGAATTAATCCAAGAAATGTAATAATATTCTTCAAAACAAAATATTTTATTTCAAAACAAAATATTTTATTTACAAAACAATCTTTCACGTCATACATTGCAATGAATTAATCCAAGAAATGTAATAGTATTCTTCAAAACAAAATATTTTATTTTCAAAACAAAATATTTTATTTACAAAACAATCTTTCACGTCATAAGTATGTTACTCTCAACATATTATACCCTACCAGTTTCATTTTAAGGCACTTTAAAAGGAATTGAGTATCAAAATGTCCTTCGTAAAATTTAACAAATAATTTATTTTACGAAACTGGACGGCTGGTGATTTAATTCTTAAGAGAAAGACAAATTATTTTTACGGTTCCCTACTTCATTTTTGTCTTTATGAAATCAAAGTATATTTCAAAATGTCCTCCAAAAAACCCAAAATTGAACAAATATTTCTTTTAACGAAACTGGACGGGTGGTGATTTAATTCTTAAGAGAAAGACAAATTTGTATTATGTTTCCCTACTTCATTTTTGTCTTGATGAATTCAAAGGTCTCATCTAAAACCAGGTACCCCCTTCTCGCCAAAACTTGAACTGAGTTTTATTTGCTCATCAACTAGATGAGAATAAGAGTGTTCAAATGGTAACTGCTCTATTGATTTCATATTCACTACCTAATGGAGACCGAGAACAAAACAGAAAAGGGATAACAAAGCGTCTCCATAGGGAAATTCTAAAGACTGGGTTGCTCCACAAGGAATTTTGTGTACAAAGTCTATTGGAGGTTCTAAACTACAGGGACAAATAAAAGAACAAAAGATGTCTCCGAAGGGATGAAAAAAAAAAAAAAATGTGTGCACCCATACGTTCCATAAAAACCTTGTGATTTACACGCTTGGGTAAGGGCAAGGGTAAGGGTAAGGGTTAGGATTAGGATTAGGATTAGGACTAGGATTAGGATTAGGGTTTGGATAAAAAAGATACACCAGGAGTGTCGGAACATAAGGTGTGTACACGTTCAAATAACACCTGATAAGGGGAGCATTTCTCAACATGTAGACTGTTCAAGACATCACATCGAAATAATTATATCATGGCTGATGTTTTGGTTTTCTCTTCGCTTCATGTAATTTCACTATTTCTGAGAAGTACCTGGTTTTGGTCTGGGGCGTCACAAATATTGTTTTAAAAATGTGCACTGCTAAAACAACTCCCCCCCCAAACAAAATAATAATCATGATCATAATCATAATAATAATAATAATAATAATAAATACAAACTAATTAACAAATAAATAAACAATAAAAGTACAAACAAATTAACAAATAAATAAATACAAAACAAAAAAATAATCAACAACTTAAAAAATGTAGTTGTTGGGGTTTTTTTTGAACGAAAATTGAATGCCACAAGAAAAACAATCGTTTATCAAAAAATAACTTCTACAGTTACATTTCTTGTGTATAATCACATTTCTTGTGTATAATTAACAACTTTTCATACATATGCAAGAAACAATTAGTTAACTTTCAAATCCATTGACATAAAATGCCGAGAATGCTTAACAAAGTATTGTTTACATCAATGGACGGTGTGAACTTTCAAAGTTTTATTTATATTAATTTTTTCAAACTCTTTTCTTCATTGGACGGTATCAATTTTAGTTAAAGTTTAAATAAATTTTCTAAAAAATCAAGGCTTTTTAATTATAAAAACATAAATTTTGTCAATTCTGGTTCATCTGACCAGATAGGCACTTCCACAGAACTGGACGGAAGAACAAATTATTTATAACTTTTTTCTTCTTCAATATTTATAAATATTTCTCTTACTTACGGCTTTGATAAGAGCCGGGGTGGTCTCGACGCTTCCGACGTTTCATTCTCCTGAAGACGCGCCGAGTATACTGTTCGAAACGTCGAGACCACACCGGCTCTTTCCAGAGCCAACACTCTCACAAAAGAGATTTACACTTGGTTGTACCCGCCAGTTTACTATTTATTTATTTACTTATAGCTCCTTCCTAGATCTCTGTCATCGGGTTGTAGGATTGTAGGTCGCACTGCATTCATTAATCAAACCATGACTTGGCCCAGCGGTGCATTTTGGAACCATTCACCTTGCATTTTCATCCCATCCTTTGTGACTATATTGCACGCTAGACCACACCTTGCGTTATATACAACAGCACAACACACCCTCACAGTGGAAGGCAGAATACAATCTTGTACAGTTTGTTTATTCTTATAGGTTTATCCTCCACTCAAACATCACAAAGATCTACTCGGATAAGAAGTAACTTTAAATAAATAGTAAACTTGCGGGTACAACCATGTATTGAATCTCTTTTGTGGGAGTGTTGGCTCTGAAAAGAGCTGGCGTGGTCTCGACATTTCGAACAGTATACTCAGTATACTGTTCGAAATGAATATACTGTTCGAAACAACGAGACCACACCGGCTCTTTTCCGAGCCAACACTCCCACAAAAGAGATTTAACATATGGCTGTACCTGCAAGTTTACTACTTATTTATAGTTACTTCTTATTTCCAAACCATGCAAAGCTTCAAACACCACTTATCACCAGTTTCCATTCGTACAATAGAGAGAATATTTTCATTCGTTGGAAGACGGAGTATGTTTCACTATGGAGCAATCCATCTTTCAACTCATGAAAATGTTCTCACCACTGCACTCATCAACATTTCAAGGATTCTTGCCTTTTCGATTGGTTTGAGCGTGTCACATGACTTGTCGTTTTTTACGAGAAAGCAGCACGAACGCGATGCACTATACAGGCGGCAACCAATGTACTACACCCATAGCAACCAATATACCACAGCCAAAGCAACCATTGTACTATACCCGTAGCAGTCAATACTTGTATACTATTCTACTGAAACTTACTGTGCTTTTCTACATGGGAACAATTTCACCTTGGCTGCGGGGGACCAGCTGATCAAAGAAAAACTCCAAATGCTTCGCTGCCTGTTGGCAAATAAGAAAACAGTCAAATAGTAACAATACAATCTAGATGTAAATGGATTCGACATCAGTATAGTTTTTTGGATGAGTACATTCATTCCCATCCTCTAGTTTTCAATAAAAAACACTATCTAAATCAACTACTGAAACTTCTGTCAAATTCTAGGCACATTTTAGTGAAAGAGTAATTGCAGGTTTATTTTGAACACGGCAATCAAAATAGGGAGGTTTATACAGACTTTGTGCATCGTCAGAAAATAAACAAAAAAACAGGTTCGGACACACTGTGGACTTTTTATTATTCCCCTTGGTAATTGCTTTACATCTTTCAAGGGGTATCTAAGGCAAAAAAAAAAAAAAACATGTTTAGCGTCCTGCCTTTTAAAAAAAAAAAGGAAGGATGAGTGCTTTTTTTTATTTTTTTTTCAAAATTGGCTGCCAGACACATTTTTCAAGTTAACCGGCCGGGTAATATTTCAAGACGGTTGTGTTTTTTTGGTGGGCTAAAGTCTAAAAATACGATCTAATTTATTTAAAAAAAAAAATGTCATCAGAGATCAATGTGTCCTTAAAAAAAAAAAAAAAGGAGGCGGCTTCTTAAAAGGAAACGGGCGGGGACGCCAACCATGTTTGTTTTTTTATCTGGCCTTAAGGCTCATGGAGATTTTGAGAAAATCCCCCAAATCAGGACAGAACCCTAAACGAGATCACACGTCAGCATGTGAGCCGCAGATTAGTTTGAAGCCTGGGTGAGGGCGACATGGGTGAGGAGAGCGGGAAGGGGAAAGGTAGGGGGTAGGACTTTACCTCTTTTGGCTCTTTGGGTCTCAGTATGTGCTCTCCATATTTACTGATGACAGACTCCTTGTCGAAGCAGCTGTAAAAAGAACAAAGCAATTCCAGTTCCAATCAATCTTTTATTGACATGTTGCTTTGCACTTTTTAATGTTTATCCATTTTTCCCTAATGAAATTCTTCACACTTTGAACGCGCAACATTTCCGTAGTTGTAGAAGATTTTGATTATCAAAAGCATCCCTCCTTTGTTCCAGTGTACAACAGTGAACATTGATGACACATTTTCAAAATTGCCTTTTTCAACTTTTTCTGCTGAGTTCACAGCACTAATTGACCAATGTCTTCACCAGGTAGTAGTTTCATGAAAGGAAAAAAACTACAGGCTGGCTAGAGGAATAATTTATCCTCACACTTGCGCCAGTTTCATAGTTTTGTCCTTGAGCAAAATGGATGAAACAAAATATATTCAAATGTGCAGATATTTGGTATTGGGAAAACTAAGAAAATAAACAAAAGCACCCATCTAACACACTAAATTTGTTAAACCTCACAATGGCGTTTAGTATAAGACCTTTGACCTTTGACCTAAGATATCTGACCTTCCAAGCAGGGCATCAAAGCAGCTGACAGCGTTGTCCCTCTGCACTGCAACAGCGATGCTTGGGCCGTGACATAGAATCTTCACCTGGAGCGTAAATTTTCAAAGAGGAAGAATAACAAATTATAGCAGGATTTCAACAGCGTCTGATCAAAGGTCTCGAAGCACTTCACAGAAAATAGAAAAAACAAGAAATATTTTGTGAAGAAATTACAAGCAAAATATTAGCAGAATGCAGACTTACAAATAACAAATATCAAATTTAATTTTTTTTTTTTCAAATACATCGAAGGTAAAATAACAAGTTTCCAATCAGATTACGATTAAAACTAGATATTTATTAAAAAGAAACGAACACACAGGGGTTTCAATGGAGATGTAGTTCTCTTTTTCCTTTGTGCTGCTAATTGAAATTCACAAGCATTCCAGTCTTTGGCTGCGATTCATGTTGTTTCTAGCACAGAAACTTGGCGCTTGCCCCGTAAGCGGAGACTGGTGACCGTAAGCGCAGAATTCAGCAGTAAGCAGAGCCATGAAATTGGGCCCTCATAAAGCCTGTAAGCACAAAACCTCGCTAAGCACAAAACCTTGCTAAGCACAAAACCTTCCTAAGCACAAAAACTATTGCTTAGCAAAAAAAAAATTGCTAAGGAGAATTTTCTGCTTTACAGCTTTATGAATTTGGCCCATCAGGTCTAGTTTTCTATCATTCCTCAAAATGAAACACTTACCAGACTCGGGAAAGCCTTCCCGTACGCACTGCAGAAACCCCTCGCCTGGTTCTCGTTGAACCACACCATACGCATCCCGACAATAGTAAAGCCGTGCACCAGCAAGGCATCCATGACCTCAATGTGACCCCGGTAGTAGCCTTTGACCTTGGTTAAGAGGAGGGCCGGGGTCAGGAGGAGACAGGTCGTCTGGCAGAGGGCGCTGTAGGATGGCGTCAGGAGGTCGGTGGAGCTTGTGCTGGAACCTAGAGGAGACGGTTAAAATTGTTTGTAAAAAGATTCTTCATCTCGAAGACAGAGTATGGGATTAGTAGAAAAATAATTATTTTCAATCTGAAAGTTGAATGATTATAACTTTGAAGATGATCAGAGCACGTTGAGTTTCTTTTTGAAGTTCCTTTAAAGGGAAGGTATACCATTAGTAATCACTCTAAAACTTAATGGCAATAAAATCTTACTTGGTTAGAAGTAAAGCAACTTTCGATAGTATAAAGCATTTTGAGAAATATTTCCATTCAAAGTACTGTGGATATGAAAAAAGATGTCAGTTTTTATCCCCCCAAAATTTGAATCTGAGAAACATTTCTGACTTATTCTACCTGAACTGATGGACGTCAGTGAATGAGTGCTGGTGACTGGGGACAGAAGGCTGTCGTTGGAGTCCATCCTGACAGGGTAAGGTTTGATGATGAAACAGCGCCCTCTAGCTTGGCGGGATCCCATGACTGAGTCCACTGCAGGGCACATGATCTGAAATAATAACAAAACAAAGATCAAAAGTGGTATTTCTCATCATTTTTGGTTGGTTGGTTGATTTCCACTCACACCAAATAGTTGCACAATGGTTGATGAAAGAACTGTAAGTATTATAACTAGATCACCTTCTATTTCTAACTAGATTACCTTGCATTTATAACAAGATAAACTTGTATTTATAACTAGACTACCTTGTTTTTATAACTAGATTGCATTGTATTTGTAACTAGGTTACATTGTATTTATAACTAGGTTACATTGTATTTATAACTAGACTACCTTGTTTTTATAACTAGATTGCATTGTATTTGTAACTAGGTTACATTGTATTTATAACTAGGTTACATTGTATTTATAACTAGACTACCTTGTTTTTATAACTAGATTGCATTGTATTTGTAACTACGTTACCTTGTTCTTATAACTAGATTACATTGTATTTATAACTAGATTGCCTTGTATTTGTAACTCGATTACTTTCATTTAACTAGATTACCTTGTATTTATAATTGGATTAACAACTGCATTATCTTCTGTATGTAACCAGATAACCTAGTGTTTACCGTATGCTTTATCTTGTGGATATCACTAGTTTACCTTATCTGCTTGGAGGTCTGAGGTCTCTCTGCAACAGAGTCCATCTGGGAATAGAAGTTTCTGTTCACTGACTGCTGCAGCGTAGCTCTCAGATCCTGATGGAATCAAAGTTAATATCAACGCATTAAAGGGGCTGTCCAATGTTTTTTTTAATGTTTAAAGGGAAGTATACGATTGGTAATCACTCTAAAAATTAATGGCAACAAAAACTTACTTGGTTAGAAGTACAGCATAAAGCCTTTTGAGAAATATTTTAATTCAAAATAATGTGGATATGGAAAAATATGTCAGTTTTTATCCCCAAAATTTTAATCTGAGAAACGTTTCTGTATTCCTATTAGGGATTATTCTTTATGCGTGGACATTTATGCTGCTGATTTTGGCGATATTTCAATAACGCGATCACCTTTTGAAATGAAATTTTCACAGGTTAGTATTATTGTATATATCTACATTTATAGAGAATTAAAATAATCAAACGGTCCCAAAAAACCAAAGGTATACTTTGCCTTTAAGGTCCTACTTAAAGTACTACTTTTGAAGACCCTCCCTCCCCCAAAGAAGTACTCAGTTTGAGTTGTATACATCTTGTGCCTGACAGTGCAGCTCATTTCAGTTCATTTCATTTCATTTATTAATTCTGGTTGTGAAGCCAAGGACTCTCAGAAAGCGAACTTAATCACTATACTAGCCAAGAACCCCATGGAGAGAAGTCAATGAAGGAAGTTTCAGTTTTAGGAGGAAAAACCCCAGAGTAATATTCCAGGAAAACCCACGCAATCAGGCAGGGACTGAAAAAACCCAATCCACGTTTGTGCCCCGGTGTGATTTGAACCGGGGTCCCCCAGAGGTGGAAGGCAAGTCAAGATACCACTACACCAACCCGACTTGCTCTTTTTGTGAACATGGGATGTCAAGAGAGTACTACTCACCATGTATGCCATTGTTGATGGGGTCGGCTCCGTACATCCCTCTCCACAGGAACTGGCTCTGCTTCCGGGCGTCCTGGGGGTTGGAAGGCCCCAGTACATCCAGCAGCTTCCTGACGGCATTCTCCCTCTGGAGGCAAAGGAGCAGCACCGGTCCAGACGTCAGGTGCTCAACGTGCATTGTGGACAGCAGCTCATTCTGAAAAAAAAAAAAAAATTGCAGAAGGATGGTGTAGCCGCCAGAATATTGTTTTTGTTTACTTTTTGTAGCGCCTCGCTTTTTTATTGAAATCAATAGAGGGCGCTATTTTCAAGAGTCACCTTATTTGTTATTGTTGTCAACGTACACATTGCCAAATACTAAGAAGAGAAAATCATTTATTTCAATCATCTTTGCCACAAATACCTTGGCAGCTCAGCAAAGTGAGTGTTTGATTTTATTTTTTGCATTATATAGTGTCGGTATTGAGTTATTTGGAAGTGTTTTTAATATACAAAATAAGAGTTTTGTTCAGTGAAAGTTACACGTGTGTACATGCATGTACATGACATGTAAGCCCATAGCTCTGTATAAACGTTAAGGTATGTGTTATTGATGCCATTGATTATGTAGTTTAATAATTGGTTCTTGTATGAAGTTGCACAGATATTTGCTGTATTTAATAGGTTTGGAGTTGATGCATAATACTCTAGTTATTAAGTAAAATATCTGGCCTTGGTTTATGTATCTATTCTAAACTGCAAGTGGTTATTTTCTCTTTATATTTTAGTTGAACCACCTTACGTCACCTAACGACACCTTCCGTCACCTTACGTCACCTTACACCTGTTACATCGAACGACACCCACCTATAGCCACCAATTATTATAATCTACATCAATAGTCAATCGTCAACAGTAATTTTTGTAATTTTACGGATCAAGGATAATAAAAGAATAGTTCAAGAACAGTTTTTGGTGCGTATCATTGCTGAGCATTGAAATTTAATAAAGACGATCTGTAGCACATTACAGGCTACATTAGTTCAATTTGAGCTTTTGCGACATAGTTTCCATTAGTTTAACTTCAAGGACAGTTTTTGAATTGTACTTCAATTAAGTCTACAATTCGTCAATTAGTAGCCAACTACATGTACCATGAATAAAGAAGGTAGAACAAGACGGATGGATACAGAACTAACAAATACTGCTGACCAGATTGCAACAACATTTGAATACATGGATTCATTGAGCCAAGCTGGCAGCAGAAGTTCAAGGAAAAATAGCATTGCATCGGGTGCATCCTCAGCATCTAGTTCAAGGCTCCGGGCTTCAGCCGAGAAAGCTGCATTGCAAGCAGAAATTGCAGTTGAAAGGAAAAGACAGGCTCTGGAAGAGGAGGAGCTGAAGCTTCATCAGCGACGGCGGCAGATGGAGTTGGAGACAAAACTAGCGAGAGCCTCTGCAATAGAGAAAACGTTTGCTGAGGCTGAAAACTTATATGAGGTTAATACTTCTACACCATTCGTTCAGCCAGTCACCACACACAACAAGACACCCAGCCATGACCCTGAAGTAAACCAAGACAATTCATTTTCAAGTTCAACAGGTTCAACCGACATACCCTCACTTAGCACCCCAGCTGGAGACACGCCTAGCAACCTAAACCAGCTTGTGAAAGCCATGCAGATGCAACAACAGTCCTTGGTAGAGACCCTTCAATTGCCAAAGACTGAGCTAATGACATTCGATGGAGATCCTGCAAAATACTGGGTGTTCATCCGGTCATTTGAGAATGCTGTAGAAAAAGACACAGTTAGCGATGCTGCAAAGTTGGCACGTCTCCAGCAGTACTGCACCGGTGCTGCTAGGAAACTGATACAGTGCTGTGCAGTCAAGACACCATCCGAGGGCTATGCTCTTGCTAGAAAGCTTCTGAAGGAAAGGTTTGGAAATGAATATGACATAGCAGAGGCATGGATCAACAAGATCGTCAATCGCCCTGATATTCGAGACAGCAGGGCACTTTTAGATTATGCTGATGACTTGAGAAACTGCCGGGAGACGCTAGACACCATGGACAAATTATGTGAGCTGAACAACAGCAGAAGTTTGGCTCAGATGGTGGAGAAGCTACCCTGGGATGTTCGCAAGGCGTGGCTGAAAAGAGTTTACCATATCAAAACTGTTGAATCCAGGTCCCCTACTATAGATGACGTCGTCAAATTTGTGAAGATTTCAGCACAACAAGCAAATGACCCAGTCTACAGCAAGCTTGTGAGCAGAGACCGCGCTGACAAATCAATGAAGGATGTCAAGCGCAAGGATACTTCAATGTCAAAACACCGCTCCAATTTTGTGACACAAGTAGACACAACACCCTCCCCTCAACACACTAAAGGGACATCTCAGAATGCATCTTCAGAAGTGATTGCCAGAAGCGATAAACCTCAACGCTCCTGTTGGTATTGTGGACGAGGTCACGGTCTGTTTGGCTGTGATAGCTGGAAAGCCCTGAAAGTTACCGACAGACTGAATTTCGTGCAAACAAAGCGACTGTGTGTCAACTGTCTGCAACCAGGACACAGAGCCCGAGATTGTTCTAGAGATGCAGTATGCACTGTTCCTGGATGTGGTCTGAAACATACCAAATTCTTACATCTCACCCGCACAGGAAACCCGTCAACACCAACAAATGCTTACCCTGTAAAGCAAGGAGATCAGCTCATAAATAATGCTGTTCCTGTCACGATCAATGCTGTGCCAACAACTGTCTCAGCCAATGCAACGTGCAACACTTCTGGGGCCGGAAGTGGAAGGATAGCCCTACCCATAGTGCCGGTGAAAGTAAGAAGCCACAGAAGTGCTACTAATTTTGTGACGACATATGCTCTACTTGACAGTGGATCAACGCAGACCTTCTGCTCAGAAGAATTAATCAACAAGCTTGGAGTTGATGGGAAACCAGACACCATGAGGCTGACAACCTTAGACAATCATGATATCCTCACTGAAACTCGCATTGTACATCTTGAGGTTACCGACATGTGTGACGAAAATCTGGTTGTCATGACACACGTTCTGACGAGGCCCAAGTTACAGATGGGCACTAGCACCTTGGTAGAAAGGAAGGAGATCAACAAATGGCCACACTTAAGTGATGTCATCTTGCCAGATGTGGATATTGAAGACGTACACCTGCTCATTGGCCAGGATAACCCCTCTGCCTTAATTCCCAAAGAAGTCCGGGAAGGGGGCGCTGGAACACCTTATGCGACACGTACGAAATTGGGATGGACTCTCAATGGCCCATTTGAGACGGGACCCCTAAGCCGTTCAACTTCTTTCTTCATTGATACAGACACAAGTCTACAGCAACAAGTAGAAAAGTTCTGGAAACTGGACGGCACTGGAGGTGATGAGAGGAGTATGTCGATCAGTGATAAGAAAGTAATCTCTACCTGGGAGCAGTCATTGTGCCGAGATGGAGCACACTATAGCATGAACATTCCCTTTAAGATGCGCCCACCTCAATTACCCGACAACAAGGCAGTTGCCGAACAAAGACTCCGTCTGCTGGGGAGACGACTAGGCCGAGACTCCGACATGAAGGAGAAGTACATTGCAGGCATCCAAGATTTGATGAATAAAGGGTATGCAGAGGAGGTACCCCAAAATGACCTGAACAGAGAAGATGGAGCAGTTTGGTATTTGCCACACCATCCAGTCCTTCACCCACGCAAACCGGGAAAGGTGCGAATAGTGTTTGACTGTGCTGCTCGTTACCGAGGTGTGTCACTCAACGACAAAGTTCATCAGGGCCCAGACATGACAAACAAGCTAGTGGGAGTGTTGATTCAGTTCCGGCAAGACACCATCGCCCTGATGGCAGATGTTGAAGGCATGTTTCATCAGGTGCACGTGAATAAGCCTGACCGCGACGTTCTGCGATTCCTGTGGTGGGCCGACAACGACATAAGTGGGGTTCCTAAGACATTCCGTATGACATCTCACTTGTTTGGAGGCATTTGGTCACCAAGCTGTGCAACCTTTGCCTTAAAGCGTACAGCACAAGACAACATGGAGGGTTTTGACGCCAATACCATAGACACCATAGACAACAATTTCTACGTCGATGATTGCCTCAAGTCAGTCGCTACAGAGCAAGAAGCCATCAGACTTGTCAGACAACTTCGTGAGGTGTTGGCGTCCGGTGGATTTCGTCTCACTAAGTGGATTAGTAACTCCCGGGAAGTCCTGCGATCAGTTCCTGAAGCTGAACGAGCGAAGGGAGTGCCATCATTAGACCTGGACCAGACACTTCCTGCCGAGCGAGCACTTGGTGTGCTATGGGACATCGAGTCTGATACCTTTACATTCAACGTGAATGTGACAGAGAAGCCATTGACACGGCGTGGACTGCTTGGAACAGTGAGTTCTGTGTATGACCCCCTAGGATATGCCAGTCCTTTTGTGCTCACTGCTAAAATACTTTTCCAGTCGCTGTGCAGAATGAAAATTGGATGGGATGATCCAATCCCAGACTCCATCAAAGAGCAGTGGATCCGGTGGATGGCCGATTTGCCACTCCTTCAGAAGATGTCAATACCACGTTGTGTCAAGCCACTAAATTACGACACCATCACTTCAGCGCAGTTACATCATTTTGCGGATGCTTCTGAAAGGGGTTTTGGAGCTGTTACTTACCTGCGACTTCAGGATTCCAGTGGTTTGATACATTGTGTGCTGCTCATGGCCAAAGCAAAGCTGGCCCCCCTGAAGACAACAACAATTCCCCGCCTTGAACTTGCTGCTGCAGTCATTTCTGTCAAGCTCGATGAAACAATGCATCGTCATCTAACACTACCATTGCAGGAGTCAATCTACTGGAGCGATAGCATGATTGTGTTGCAGTATCTGAGAAATGAAGACAAGAGATTCCAAACCTTCGTTGCCAACCGCGTGTCAAAGATACTGGAGAATTCCACACCACAGCAATGGAAACATGTTGATACGAGCTCCAATCCAGCAGATGATGTCTCTCGAGGACTTCAAGCACAGCAGCTCATCGACAGCAAACGTTGGCTTCATGGACCACACTTCCTTCGGCTTGAGGAAGATAGATGGCCCCAGCAACCTGAGTTTGACAAGATGACTCTGCCCATAGACATGGAGCTTAAGACAGTTACACAAGTCTACTCAGTCGAGGCAACCAAAGATATTCCCGAAGTTGTAGACACCCTGCTGGAGAGATATTCTTCATGGTACCGCCTGAGAAGAGCAGTCGCATGGATTCTCCGTGCCAAAGCCATCCTTCTTGCCAGAGTGAAGAAAACAGACTTGGACTTCAAGCCTTCTCGGTATCTGACTGTCAAGGAGATACAAGCTGCTGAGAATAAAATTATCAGACGAGTTCAGCAGACTAACTTTGATGAAACCCTGTTGAAGTCCGGTGGCTACCGCAAGCTGAACCCAACTAGGTCAGGTGATGGTATAATCCAAGTTGGCGGACGGCTAGCCAATGCTTCCTTCACCGACAACATCAAGCACCCTTGGATATTGCCAACAAGACATCCGCTGACAACCCTGATAATAAGGCACTACCATACCATCGCTTGTCACTCTGGAAGTGAGCGCACTCTTGCAGACATCCGTCAGAAATTCTGGATCATCAAGGGGCGTACAGCTGTGAAGAATGTCATCAACTCATGCATCCCATGTCGCAAGCAGAGGGCACCTATGATGACACAACAAATGGCAGACCTGCCAAAAGACCGAGTGACTCCGGAACTGCCACCTTTCAGTATGGTAGGAGTAGACTTCTTCGGTCCTTTCTTGGTAAAGCGAGCTAGAAGTATGCAGAAGAGATATGGTTGTATCTTTACCTGTCTTGCCACCAGGGCAATTCACCTCGAAGTGTGCCATAGCTTGGATACGGACTCTTTCATCAACGCAATGCAGCGCTTCATCAGTCGTCGGGGAAAGCCAGTAGAGATTCGTTCAGACAACGGAACAAATTTTGTTGGAGGGGTGCGCGAACTGCGTCAAGCTATCCTGGAATGGAACCAAGATCATATTGACAGCTTTCTGTGTCAGAAGGAGATTCAGTGGATCTTCAATCCGCCTGCAGCCAGCCACTTTGGAGGCGTTTGGGAGCGGCAGATTAGGACTGTTCGAGCAATCCTCAACAACTTGCTTCATCAGCAGACACTCGATGACGAAGGACTCCTGACACTCATGTGCCTTGTCGAAGGGATTGTTAACGGACGACCCATAACCAAGCTGTCGGATGATATGCGCGACCCGATGCCACTTACCCCAAATCACCTGCTGCTTCTTCGTTCAGGTCCTCAACTACCACCAGGCAAATTTGTGAAACAAGACATCTACAGGAGACGTTGGCGTCAAGTACAATATCTTTCTGATATATTCTGGCAGAGATGGCTCAAGGAGTATCTCCCGCAGCTGCAGGAGAGGCAGAAATGGCTCCATCCTCAACGCAACGTTCGCTCTGGAGATCTGGTGCTTGTTATGCATGAAAACACCCCGAGATACCAATGGCCTCTAGGACTTGTGAGAGAAACCTTCCATGGCAAGGACGGCAAGGTCAGATCCGTACAGCTGAAGACGCAGTCAGGAGTTTACACCCGACCCATAGACAAGCTGTGCCTCCTTGAGGGGGAAGAGATTCAGACCGCATAACCAGCAAGGATTGGACTGTCATTCTAAGAACATTTTGGACACTGATTGATTTGATTAATATTCTGTTTGGTTTTTTTGTAATGATGTTTCCCTGATACAGTCATTAGGGGCCGGAATGTAGCCGCCAGAATATTGTTTTTGTTTACTTTTTGTAGCGCCCCGCTTTTTTATTGAAATCAATAGAGGGCGCTATTTTCAAGAGTCACCTTATTTGTTATTGTTGTCAACGTACACATTGCCAAATACTAAGAAGAGAAAATCATTTATTTCAATCATCTTTGCCACAAATACCTTGGCAGCTCAGCAAAGTGAGTGTTTGATTTTATTTTTTGCATTATATAGTGTCGGTATTGAGTTATTTGGAAGTGTTTTTAATATACAAAATAAGAGTTTTGTTCAGTGAAAGTTACACGTGTGTACATGCATGTACATGACATGTAAGCCCATAGCTCTGTATAAACGTTAAGGTATGTGTTATTGATGCCATTGATTATGTAGTTTAATAATTGGTTCTTGTATGAAGTTGCACAGATATTTGCTGTATTTAATAGGTTTGGAGTTGATGCATAATACTCTAGTTATTAAGTAAAATATCTGGCCTTGGTTTATGTATCTATTCTAAACTGCAAGTGGTTATTTTCTCTTTATATTTTAGTTGAACCACCTTACGTCACCTAACGACACCTTCCGTCACCTTACGTCACCTTACACCTGTTACATCGAACGACACCCACCTATAGCCACCAATTATTATAATCTACATCAATAGTCAATCGTCAACAGTAATTTTTGTAATTTTACGGATCAAGGATAATAAAAGAATAGTTCAAGAACAGTTTTTGGTGCGTATCATTGCTGAGCATTGAAATTTAATAAAGACGATCTGTAGCACATTACAGGCTACAGATGGTAATCCAGGGATAGAAATTGGGTTGAAAAGCCTCAAGACTGGTATTCAGGGCTAGAAATTGGGTTGAAAAGCCTCAAGACTGGTATCCAGGGCTAGAAATTGGGTGGAAAAGCCACAAGACTGGTATCCAGAGCTAGAAAATTTTGTGGAAAAGCCCGGCAGACAGGCTGTACAGCTCAAATTTTTGGGTGGACCAAAAATTGTTTTTACAATACCAGAATCAAGATGAATTTTTTTTTCACACAGTTAAACTTAACGGTGAAGACAAACCACATTTTCTTGAAAGAGAAAAATATATCCAGGAGCATTTTTATCGGAACGTTTATCTTTATTTGGTTTAGTCAAGGTTTCATTGTGACAACGATGTTCTCAACAAAATTCTTCTGAAAAAAATATTAATTAAATCCCGCGTTTGAGCACGGACAAATTTTTGAAACCCCAGCAACAAATGGCCAACAGGATAATAAATACATCATTCAATATTGAATGAAAACAAATCCTTCCAGTCCTCTAGTTCTCATGAAACACAGAATAAAACCAACCAGCGAAATGAAATTAGGTGAAAACAATAGAAAACAGTTTACGTTTTGTCATGGATTGAGGACCCGAATACATGTCTGCAAGACGGACTCCACCATGAAACCTTCTTCATGATGATAGCCTTACTCTTAATAATAATAATAATATCAGTTCTTATATAGCACAATTCCAAAAATGATCATTGCGCTTCACAAACGAACATAAACATCAGCAATGTGAACACACTAAAATAAATGGGTTTTGAGATTGTGCTTGAAAGCATCAACCGTTGGTGAGGATCTTAAGGTCTGCGGTAATTACGTCTGAATCCAGGCCTCGAAATTTCGTTTTCAAAAGGGCACAGCAATTTCCCCTATGAGGAAAATTTGAATTTTGTATTGAAGGTTTTTAAGGGCATCCACAGCAATTGCTGTGGTGCCCTGGTTAAATTAGAGGCCTGTGAATCATTTAGAAGGTAATCGTCTTCAAACTCCTTGAGCAACCTTGCTTTTCAATTCCTGAGATCATTCATTTCCCTGGAGGAGATTTTCCTGACGGATTCTCTCAGAAAGTCACCCAAACCATCACTCTAAAAAATTTACCATCGAGTCGGAAATCAATGTAAATCAAGGCCACAAACCTTTTGGTCATCCTTGGGTACCAGTTCCTTCGCTCCGTCTGAAGAGATGACCGTCAGCCTCGCAGCGACGACTGTGAAGTTCTCCTGAGCGATTCTCTTGAGTATCTTGGAGAGGTGCTTACGGAAGGCTAACGGTTTGATGACCATTACGGTGGTCAATAATCTTGGACCTGTCGGTGACCGGGAGAGAGAGAGAGAGAGAAACCCACCGATTTATAGACTGTGCAAGTCTAGTTTGTATGCAAACAGGAAGCCGGTCATCTCGCCCCAAGCAAGCTTGTCCCCGACAATAGTGCCCCAAAACAAGCTTGCCAGTCAAAAAATGTTGTATCACAAGATATAGCTCTTACATATGTGTTAGACACTGCACCAATGCTGTATCCTTATTAAACTTAACAACAAAACTACCGTTGGACATAATACGGACTTGGCTATTACCCTTAATTTGAGGTAAAAAGGGATTGTCAACATCTTAGGAAAAACTCCTGAGACATCGCAGGCCTGGGAGGAAAAGTTATCATAAAGTGATCACACAATAGGAGACTTTTAAGGACCCCAGGTGGAGGCAGACTTATCAGGTAGATCCATTGTTTTCGGAAATGTGCTCACGCCATAGAGTTATATAGAAGAACTAGAGGGCGCACTAGCCAAGTTACGTGACTCGTCGCGCGGGTGGTGCGGCCATGTTTTAAGTACCACTACCATTACTTTACTGTACGCAAAACAACAACATGAACACCGAGCGCGTGATGCGTGCATTTACCATACGCACATCGTATACTTCAAACTCAATTTTGCCCTCTATTAACTGGCGGTCGTGTCTCCTTGCGGTCCCGGCGCGTTTGTGCACGCAGTATTGCCAGTGCGCCCTCTAGTTCTTATATATAACTCTATGGCTCACACTCAGAAATGTGCACAAGCTCAGTATTACGTAAACAATTTAAATTTACCCGGTAGTCTGCTGCCACCAACTGTTCTCTCATTGTTAGCGACAAAACACACACAAGAATTTCAGTCTTACCGACTAGCATTGCCTTGTAGATGGACTCCTCCACCACCAGCATCCCTCTCCCTTGCTTCGCTCCGCTGCCCCTCCCTCTCCCCTTCTTCCCCTTCGGAGAGTCTGAGTCCGCCCACGCGAACCTGGCCGTGGACAGCTCCTCCAGGCTGGGGCTCCTCAACGGGGGCAGGTAAGGGAGGTTGACACGCATGGATGGGTCGGCAAACAGCTCCTGGTCCCTGAAGAACATGGTGGCCTGGCGGAAGGCAGCCTCGGCCGATGTGGACATGATCCTCTCCAGGTTAGCGATGCCCTTTCCTGGCAGGGCACCGGTTATTGGTGAAGTACCTGCCAGGGTGAAAGAAATAAGGTGTAAATTGTTGCAACAGACATTTCCCGATGATAAATAAATTGAATTTAAGCCAAGCTGCCAGACTTAAGAATCACAGATGAAATGATAAAAGTAGTCAGTAGAAGGATATGGTATAGCCCCAATGTAACTCAAAAAAATAAGTTGGGGTTGAACAAAGAACAATTAACTAGCGCAGGATTTTATCAAATCAAACACGCCTGCATCGATTAAAGAGTAGAAGGACCCACCTAGAATGGATTCCACCAGCTGTGGCGCGTTCAGCCCTCTGACAATGCACACCAGAGCAGGGTTTGACGTCAGGGCCTGGACGCTGGGCTGCCAGTAGCGGTCGCCGACCTCGTAGGGTGTTAACTCTTTAGCCTGGGAGGACGTCAGGGAGGCGAGCCACTTCAGGCCCAGGAGCTCTAGCCCCTGGGCGATGGAGGATGAAGGGGTATGTGGCTGGTTTGAAGATGTCTTAAGGGTACACAAAGAGAAAAATGGCATCATCATAACAAAATCGTTCTCACAAAATTCCACAGCATATGGTAGGCCCTTTATGTAACTCAACATCCAAAGTGTTGGACTCTGATTATGGTGGTGTGCCTGAGCCCACGTACAGCACAATCAGTTTACTAGTGCAGTCCTCAGTCAAACACCATTCAGTAACTCAACACCTACTCTGATTATGGTGGTGTGCCTGAGCCCACGTACAGCACAATCAGTTTACTAGTGCAGTCCTCAGTCAAACACCATTCAGTAACTCAACACCTAAACTGTTGGACTCTGATTATGGTGGTATGCCTGATCCCATGTAAAGCATACTCAGTTCACCAGTGCAGTCCTCAGTCCAACAGAATTAAACAAAACATGCAGTTGGATTTTGATGGGTTTGGGATGGCTAGGGTTTTAAAGTAGAAAATATTGTTAAACAAATTTCTGCTAATGGAAAACTTAAAGCAAGCAGTTTTGCATATTGCATTTAGACTTTTAACCTTTTTTCCGATAGGCAAAACCAGTTTTACGCTCGGGTGATTTTGTGTGGATTGCCGAGGAGTGACCAACCAGAAGCTGCACTTACAATGGGGTAGAGACCGAGCAGTTTACTCAGAGAGTTTCCAACCGTCTTCAGCGCTTTAGCCCCGGAGAACGTGACTACCACAGTCTGCTCCAGCTCTGGATTGGTGTAGAAACCGCTGGGGCAACCTAGGCTGGAGTGGACATTGCTGGACGGCAGGCTAGTCAGGTCCCCGCCGAGATGCTGAAGGAGGATCTCTGTGTACGGGGCGATGTGGAAGCAGAGGTTGGCAGTCAGGGTACTGGTCGGGCTGCTCTCCTTGATGGTTGTCAGCATACCTGGAAGTATGAAATATATTATTATTAATAGCAGAAGTTCTTGTGATTTTAATTAGCTTGGTGAGCGACATATTTGGCAACACAGGCTGCATGCTCCTGAGGGAGCTGAGATGGTTTAAGGGATTGAAATATGGCCCAGTGACACCAGGAGTAATAATGGTGGAGTGCCTTAAGGGTCACTGAGTTAGCGCTTTATTAGAAGCCACTATCATTATTAGAGGCACTTTGTAATGAGTGAGGCCTGTATAGACCTTTGTATTGCAATGTCACAGCCCGAGATTTGCCAACCAAGGTTGGAAAACTATGGGAAGCCATAAATGCAAAGCAAAAACGGATAGCCACAGTTTGTAACAATTCTACACAAATATTCAAAAATAGTGTTGAACTTGTTGGAAACAAAGCAACCAATCATGGGATGTATTTTTTTTAACTGAAAGTTTGCAGAAATGCTGAATTTGGTCACCAACATCTGTTTAAAACACGTTTGAATGTTTTGCTAACATTGTTTATCAACAACAGAAAGGTATAAGTATTGTTTGAAGCTTTGCATGGTGTGGACGAATAGAGAGGAACTATAAATAAATAAATAGTAAACTTGCGGGTACAACCATGTGTAAATCTCTTTTAATGGAGCTCAATTAATCTGAAGACAAGAAGAGTATACTGTTCGAAACCACACCGGCTCTTTTCAGAGCCAACACACTCTCACAAAAGAGATTTACACATGGTTGTACCCGCAAGTTTACTATTTAATTTATTTATAGTTCCTTCCTAACGGAAAGGTCTGTTAATGTTTGAGCTCACCATTCATGCAGAGGTGGATCATCATGGCTTCGATCAGACACGCAGCATGGTGCATCCCATTCTCCATCCGCAGCTGAATCACCAACGACGGCATGGGGGAGGGGCTCGCCGTGGGAAACCCCGCCTCCAAGTGATCCTTCAGGGACTGCTCGTAGGTCAGGGAGGGGGAAGTGGGCGTGGTGCATGACATTGGGTTGAAGGCACGAACCTGGGCACCGGTTAAACCTGCAGTGGTGAAAAAAAATGCAAATCAACATACTTTGCGAATTCATGTATGTAAAAGGGGGAGTGGCCAATAGCAGCATTTTTAATAATTTAGCTCCGTTATAAGTAAACTGTCAATGCTGCAAAACATTTGATATTCATGGTATGCGAAATGGGAGGGGCCAGTCATAATTGCATAGTAAGCTCAACTGAAGTGTGCTTTACCAATATGATTGTTTTTTTATTACCCGAATTGTTTGGAATGACTTGTGATTTTAAATGTCAAGCAATAACAAGAGAAACTGACAGGGTAAAATTTGAAATAATTTGGGGTTGAACAAAGAAAAATTGACTAGAGTGGGACTTGAACCTGAGACCTCCGGACTAACGTACCGGCGCTCTTGTAGCATGCAATATTTATAGGTAGGGTCATAGCTTGTTTTTTTGTCAATGTAATGCTGATTTATAGGCCAAATTATCAGTTCAGATACAAAAACAAGTCACCTGTACAAGTTTCAGCTGAATACAGTGTCTACTCATTGAAAAAAAAAACGCAAAAAAATCCAGGTGTTTTTGAGATAATTGCACCGTTCATAAAGAACCAGTTCAAATGTCCAAGGGAGCATCTCAAAAAGTCGAGGCACGTACTATGTGTGAAAGGAAGTTCCCATAGGCATACACCCGCAATCCAGTGGTACATTCCTTTCCGACCATGACATTTTGCCAATCTACTGGAACATTACTACACGAGAGAACCTTACATGTTGGCATTTTACACATTCCGGTGGTCCAACGGACCGGTCCATGTACCCCAGCTGGAATACTTCAACGAACGTTCCTACTGCTCTGACTTTTGAGACGCTCCCTATTAAACCTTTGGAGACCATAGCGGCCACAAGCGGCTTGTACCGAAAACGCCGATAGCGGCCGCAACCAGCCACAAGATTTGACCTACTTATGCTCAAACAAGAGCAACAGAAAGGGATCAAAGAAAAAGGTAATGTACCGACTTGACATTTTCCAATATTTCCCATGTTAACCAAGAATCTGCACTCCTAAAAAACAAACCCATTTTTTTTGTTTCTTATTCATTTTCCTGACGTTTTTCCTGAAAATAACGAAGTCAAAAAATCAACAAGATTAGCAATGTCTGGGCCTATGGTGATGGTTGTGCAGAAATGAATGGTCTCCAAAGGGTTCAGCAAAGTTGCTGATCCAGATTTTCTTTAAGTACACACCCAACACAGCGACTCTCTTGTTGTTCAGCCGTAACCGCTTTATCCCTCTCAGCTGGTAGCCCCTGATCTGACAAGCCGAGAGCATGGAGCCGACGCAGATGGGCGGGACGATGGGCGAGACCACCAAGAAGACATCGCTCTGGGTGGTTGCTGTCAGCATGGACGGCGGTTTCCTGAACGGGGAAAAATAAAGTACAACACATAAATACAGAGAAATCGAACTTGTTTTAATACAGGAGGCAGCCATGTAATAACCTCTTCTTGGAAGAAGTGGCGATTCTGTGAAGCACCAGAGCTGAAATAGGCGTTTGGAACCGTTCGCTCTGACAACTTTTATTTATTTTATTTGGATCTCTACATCTTTCTGGTCAAAAGTGAGATATAAAAATGAGGAGACAATCTTGAAAATACATTACCTGATGAGTGGTATCAATTCATCTGTATCCAGATTCCCAACTTCAAGATCTGTCTGTGATCCCTTCTTGCCTTTCCTGCTCTTTGGGCTTACGATCTGACTCCTAGATGCCTCCATCTCAGGAGGTGGTTCAGGTACGGCAGCCACCCCTACATCGACAACACCGCTTTCCGGGACCCGTCCTCCAAACCAGAGTGCCAGCTCGTAGCTGATACGGTTTGGATTACGAGGGCAGTAGATGGGGACCTCCTCGCGTGTCTGGCCACCGAACAGGGCGATGAGGGAGTGGGGATCGGTACGGCGAGCGAGTTGAGGGTCGGAAGGACCTACTGCATCGAGCCATCTGGTGCGTGCCATGGCTCCGCGTACAGCAATCGCCAGGATTGGTCCGACCTTGTTGATGTGCTCCAAGTCTTCCTGGAATTGATCACCTCCAGAGCTCTTTGGCCGCTTCTCTCGAGGACTGGTAGTGGCTTTTAGTAACTCTTCTGAATGGTACAGCAGCCGCAGACCAGATATGTCGAGGCCTTCTTGCAAGATGCGATACAGGATTCCTATCATGTGCTTGGGGTTACGGTAAACTGTCTTATAGACTAACGTCATGGTGTTCTGGACGTCAGTGTAGTTGTCGTAATCTTCGTTGGACTCCTGCTCAGACATGACCTCATCTGATTCCACTGTTTGCCAGAAGAATGAGGCGTCACTGGACAAATTGGTGAAGACCCGTTGCATACAATCACGATCAGGGTTGACGGTCAAGAAGGTGGAGAGCGGTCTAGAGCTGACAAGTGGAAGGGGTGGGACATATGAGCCGTCTTCAAGAACCGCATCATAGTTGACTGGTTCTTCAGGAGCGTCAATCAGATTTCCGTTGCGGTGGATGGCGTATGAGAAGGTTTTTCCTATCCAAGGGCAGACGGTGTTCAACGTGTTGATCTTAAGGAATGTGGCCACATTGCTCTGGAAGACTGTGGTATCTCGGACCTCCTCCTTCCCTCTTCCTTTGGTCTTGCGCTTCAGCAGAGTGCTCTGCTTGCTGGCGCTGGCGACGGTCGGTGTGATGGCAACGTGAAGCACCAGATGTCCCTCCTGGTGAGCCTGCTGGAGCCCGACTACCCTGAAGGGGCATTCCTTCGGCTTGAGAGGCACCTGATCGTCCACCTGTTTGAACCCTTCCGCCATGAAATCAAAGCTGGGCGGAACCAAGGACAACAGCCAGGTCAGCAAGACCTGATGCGTGATGGAAATTAGGGTCAGGTTCTCGTTGAGGGTTTTGCTGCCGGTCCCGCGATGGGGTATGATCTCGCCACTTGTCGAAAAGTGAACAGTCAGCAGGGCGCACTCCTGATTTGAACGGAGAATAGGGGGCAGGCAGTTTGGCGATGTGGTGTAGGATGCCTCCTGAAAAAGTAACAGATACAAGTCTCATAAAAAAACAGTAAAAATCTTACCACCTTAATATCTTTACATCATATTCACATGACCTTATTTGTATTGGGTTTACAGCCGCATATTTATTGGGATACCACTCTAGGGTGTTTCATCTTCCATTTCTTGAGCAGTTGGTCAGTTGGCAAAGTCAAAATTCTCTCCAAGTGGTCCAACTGGATAGTTCAGAGCTGAAAAGCATCCCCAATCAATATTAAAAATGGCCTTTTGAAAAAGGCTTTTGGACAAGTGAAAACAAAAACAAGCTAACAGGTCCTGCTGGAAAAAGTAGAGGGCAAATCCTGCTAGCTTCACCAATAGATCAATCTCAATCCTTTAAGCTCTGCCCACCGTTCACAAAATAGACCATGTTTCTGTGACATAACATTCTTGCAAAAGAGCCACAGAGCCCGGACTTCCTATTGGCACAATTTGTACACAGCTCAATAGAAATCAATTTAAAAAATATTACAATCTTAAGAAGATTGCACCATGCAATTTTTATTAACTTCTGATATAAAGAAAGGGGAAAAATCTCACAACTTTGTTTTTATCAATACAACTCTCTTGATTTCATGTGGTAATTACAATGCAAAATGTAAACTTTCTTATAGAACCAGTATAGTATCTTGCCTGCCAGGAACTGCACTGGAATGGGCAAGATCCCTCTTTTTGTAAACAAGGTAACACAGTGAGTAACAACACAATGGTATTTCAAATGCAATCTTGTGCAAAGTCTACGCACGAGCATGTTAGACTTTCGACAGACTCTTCAACAGTGAGTTAGATCGAGAAATGGCCAGCCACCACAGCGATAGCCAGAGGGGAGTCTGGGTGTCTTTTGGACACCCTGTTTTATCTGTTATTTACATGTAAATGTATTGTAAGTGAACAATTTGGACACCAAATTTTTTTAATTTCCAACAATACGTGGACACCCTTTTACCAAATCCTGGCTAAAACCTTGTCAGCCGCACTTACAAGATCGAAGACAATCGGTGTCATCCTTGCAGCCGGGTGTTTCCCCGAGGAAGACGTCCTCGGTCGTAAGGTCTCCAGGCGCTTCTGCAGTCGACACCTCGCTGCCCGCTCTTGCTCCCGCCGCTCACGGATCTTCCTGGCCATCTCCTCGTGGAGAAGGCGCTCTTGCTCCTTGGTCTTGTCCTCACTGACGCCGGTAGGAGACGGAGGCGGGGTTGAAGGAAGGGTCTTAGTGAGAGCCTTCTGAGCTAGAGAAGGGGTGGTCATGACTGTGGATTGCGTCTGGGAAGCCCTGAGTTGCTGAACATGACTTTCTAGTGCCTTAGAGATGGTAAAAACCAGTTCTTGTATTTAACTTTTGTGAAAAATTGCAAGGGAGAAATGCAGAATTGAACAAGCGGTAACTCCAGTTTGAACCTTGGATTACCCCCAGAAAATCCCCAAAACACCTTGGAGACCCCCAAGAAAAAGAGGCTGTATCGTGTTCATTGGGATTAAAAGTGTCAGGTCATTACCAACAAAACCATCTTACCTTGCCTTTCGGTTTCTCAGAGCTTGTTTTGGGCATGATTACTTAAAAGTGTCAGGTCATTATCTACAAAACCATCTTACCTTGCCTTTCGGTTTCTCAGAGCTTGTTTTGGGCAAGATTACTTAAAAGTGTCAGGTCATTATCTACAAAACTATCTTACCTTGCCTTTCGGTTTCTCAGAGCTTGTTTTGGGCAAGATTACTTAAAAGTGTCAGGTCATTATCTACAAAACCATCTTACCTTGCTTTTCGGTTTCTCAGAGCTTGTTTTGGGCATGATCACTCTCGGTGGTTGCCCTGCTTTGATTACACTGTATTTCAAGAAAAGCATAAGAAGTCATTAAAAAGTTCTGATAGATTTGGTTTGTGGCTGCATAATATGTGTTATAAAGTTTGCTTGAAAACTCATTTTTAGCAAGTCAGAAAACTCACTTAGCAAGAAAGAAAACTCACTTAGCAAGACAGAAAACTTATTAAGCTTGAAAGAAAACTCATTCAGTAAGTTAGAAAACTCACTTAGCAAGACAGAAAACTCACTAAGCAAGACAGAAAACTCACTAAGCAAGACAGAAAACTCACTTAGCAAGACAGAAAACTGATTTAGCTTGACAGAAAACTCATTCAGCAAGTCAGAAAACTCACTTAGCAAGAAAGCAAACTCACTTAGCAAGACAGAAAACTTATTAAGCTTGACAGAAAACTCACTCAGCAAGTTAGAAAACTCACTTAGCAAGACAGAAAACTCACTAAGCAAGACAGAAATCTCACTTAGCAAGACAAAAAACTCACTTAGCAAGACAGAAAACTGATTTAGCTTGACAGAAAACTCATTCAGCAAGACAGAAAACTCACTTAGCAACACAGAAAAAAACTCATTATGCAAAGAAAGAAAACTGATCTGCGTGGGTGGTATATAACATTATATAACTGTATTGTATTTGTACTAGCAAGATGGTATTTAATAGTTCTACTGTTACACACCTCTTTTTGGACTGGTTGGAAGTTGGCGACCCTTTTAAACCTCGTTTACGATTCTGCCTCCATGCTTCGATATCGTCGTCTTCATCCTCACTGCCTTCAATGGTGTCAGAATCGCTGTCACTAGAGAAAAAAATCACAAAATTATGACAAGATCTATTAGCTGTTTACTTAAAGGAACATTACAGAATTGTTTTTTGCTAACAAAACAGTTGCTGGCATTGTAAGCACTTTATGTAATCCACCATATACATAAACTGACAAACCTGTAGAAGTTTGAGATCGATCGGCCATCCGGGTCACGAGAAAATAGTGAAAAGCCGATTACACATTTGCATGAAATCATATAGATTCAACAAATGAATAAAACGCTCACTGAGCGATAAAATCCATTCGGAAAATTAGTTTATTCATTTCTCATCAAATATGGCACTTCAGACAGAAATATTTCAAGGGATGTTTTCTACTATCATCATCATTAGACCGTGAAAGTTTTATGTAAATCTGTGATCAAAAAGTATATTTTACAAGTTTTTTTCTTACCAATTCTGTAATGTTCCTTTAACGATCATAAATGACTTTTATTGTATAATGATGAAGCAACCTGCCCGCCCATTTGGCTGCCGGTGCTGCATACTTCTCAGGAGTTAATCGTTTCAGGAATGTCTAGGAACCCTATGAGCAGGGATAATTATATTGTAAGGCTCTTTTTGAGGGGCTCGAAAGCACGTAATATATATACACATTATTATCATGAGAGACCTACCTTGGAGAGTTCAGTTTCAGAATTCTCTTCACAGCATCTGGGATTGGTTCTTTACCCTAGAAAGTTTAAGACAAAAAGCAAAAGTTACGTCGCACTCTGTGAGAAAACGACACCTCTGTTATAGTTAGGGTTAATAAAGTCATTGGGTCATGGACAGCTGTAGACCACATGTTCGCTTGTTTGGCGCTTGTGTGAAAATGCAAGTATTTGACGCAATTCCATTTCAAATGAATAATTTGTTTACACTGTCACCCTAAACTGCATAGAGTTACACATATCACAAGATCAAAGAAGAATGGGAGGGGACCAGTTGCTCTTCTACTTCAGGCCTCTTTTGCGGGTAGCCATACTTGAGCGGGCGCATAGAGTGAATCGGCCACAGGCCTCATTCAAATGTGCTGGACTCGAGCACATTTTAATGAACCAATTCCAGGGGTTATGAGCAAGCAAGGCATGCTGAACAAAACGGCGCAGCGAGATGGATCACCCCTGGGAATGGGGTTGCGAGAACCCTGCAAATTTTAACAAAATGGAGGATACAAATCGAACACACAAAACACAAAACCTTAAGACAAATAAACAAGTATTCACCGCTTCCTCCTCCTCCTTGACCTTTGTCGAGGCTCTTAGATCTAGGAACACCGTCTCTGTTCTCCCCTTCTTCGGGGCACTGCCAGCATTCATCCCTCTGCTTTGAATGGAATGATCCACTAAAGCTCCATTTTGGGTGGACACACCAATGGATGCAGTTCTGATACTCTGTGCTCTGTAAGTGGGCTGATCCATCCTATTCAAAGAGGGGTTTGAAGCAAATTATAAAAATTGGTTACAGAGTGAAATGGAGAATAGACCCTTCCCATGAAATATGCAAATTGAACAAAATTGGCAAAATGAGTGAACATCGCGCCTTTTTGCATGGGACTGATGGTGGCGTGACGCACACGCGTTTGTGCGTCTGCCTTGTGTACAACTCTATGGCGTTTGCCAACTAGCAGCGTCTGTACGCATGCGTGAATGTAATTAACATATTTCATGGGAAGAGTCTATTGGTGAAGAAGCTTTCCTCCTGCAGTGGAGTGAAATAGGCTAGAATTCATAAAGAAGAAGGCTGTCAAAGTTTGCAAAAAAGAAAGCTTTCCCCGATTGTAAAAAAAAGATCTTGAAACTGACCCGGTATTCGTTCCGATTTCCCTCTTCTTTCTGTCTTGTCTTGCCACTCCTGTCGTCTCCTCAGCCCATGCTGTTCTGGGTCCCCTCGGCGGTCCTCCACCGGCAGTTCTGCTCAATGCGGAGGCCTGAGGTATGTCGGATGTCAAGAGCTGTCCTGGGGAGAGTTTTCCGTCTGATTGCTGCACGCACAGCTGAGCAAGTTTCTCCATCAGGCTCAGGCTGTTGCCATCTGGGGAAAAAAACAACAACAAAAAACAGATTGAACAGAATGAAGATATTCCAATGGTCTTCGTCTCCATGTTCCCAACATTAACTCTCCCGTCTTTTAGAAGCATTCAATATCATCCACCATGGTTTGAACAATAGAAAAACTATGGCATCTTGTACTTGGATACCAATATCATGTGGTGAATGCGTACGTAACAAACAAAGTACACAGATATACTTATTCCTGTCCACAGTTGTGCAACCATACACAACCTGTGAATAGTTTCAAATGGTTGGTCAACTCACTGGAAAATATTACCAAGAGAAGGGTCAACTGAGCTGACAAATTTCTTTTAAAATTTGATGAATATTTTCATCAAAAGTAAACAACTTTCACACCTGTTTGAGCTCCATCTCCCCCTCCTGATTGTGGATGTCTCTGTTCTTGTTTATTCTCCCACCGACCTCTGTCAGCTCCAACGGGACAGGAATCCAGCAATTGGTCCAGGTCGATATCTTCTACATTGTGCATGGCCAGAGTTGGAACTTGTGTTGGAATCATAGAAGATATCCTGCTGTCCTGAGAATCTCTCTGTTTGTCAGATGTCGATTTGGTGTCAGAAGTGGGATTGGCTGCTACTCTGTTGTCTCTCCCAGTTCCGGTGGTCACTGAACTGTTTCTACCTGCTGCTGACGTGCCATAGCGCTTAAAGCTTGAGTTCTCCGCGGAATAACTTTGCATGCCATTTTCCTGGATGCCGAGGGCGTTTTTAAGATCAGCCCAACACTGCATCGGGCTGCCCCTGCCATTTGTTCCTGTCATAATGCCAACGGAATTCAACGGCTGTGCCTCCCCCACGTGAAGAATGGACGGATCCAACATAAGCAGCTCAGCAGCACTGCTGTCACTGCTGGCTGAGGTTTTTCTGCTGCTTGATTGGCTGGTGGAATGATTTGCATACTGGTGGAAGACATCATTCCGACTAAAGGGACCCTCATTAGAGGGCTCTAGCACGGAGCGCCAGGTTTCTGGTGACATCTCAATGTCTTGATGAGGATCATCTTCTAGAAGTGTTGGAGTCTTTAGTGAGCGGCTGACAATAGCAATTTCCTCATCTGAACTGACCTGTAAAATGAACGATTTAGCGTGTTAAGATTTTGGTTTCTATTTTGTAAATTTTTTTTTATTTTAGTGTAATTTAAAAATACCTCCATTGACATTCTTGGCCCCAATTTTGAAAGAGGCACAAAAAAGTTTTGAGAAGGAAAACAAAATCTTGCTTTTACAAAATGAACATGATATTTTTATTTTCAGTCTTACCAATGTTATGCTTGCCTTTTACAAAATAACGGCCTCAAGTTCATTTCTAATGAAAGTTACACAATTTGATTAATGACAATAACAAAAAAATTAATAATAATTTTGTCTAACACAGAATTCTGAATCTTTGAATTAAAAGCAGCTCTTCAGAGCTCACCCTCAACACTAGCGTGTCGTACATTGAATAAGGTTACCAGAATAAGGTTACCAGCCAAACTACTACGTCACATGTACAATTTGTGACTGATATCCTGCCCATTTCTGCTTAGCAGACAATTTTTAAGCAATATTTTCTGCCTAAAAGCAGCTCTTTGAAATTGGGCCCTGCTCTTTTCTCAAACCAAAAAATAACGGCCAAGCTTACATCCGACACTTCAAAGTCAATCGATGGCAACTTGGCCTGAACATCAGCAAAGATTGAATCTAGGTGAGGCTGAAGGCCGATGCCGTCTGGAAGGGCAGGGACGTCAAAGGACGATTCGTTGCTTGAAGGTTGCTGTTGTCGGGGCTTCTTGCTCCCGCTGTGCTTGTTCTTTTTCTCCATGATGGCTCTGTGCTTGTTGCTAGTGCCCCTCTGATCTTGGCCCTCGTGCTGAAGACATAAAAGACGAGGAAAGGAGCTAGGGCTCAGATCTTTTGAAGGCTTGACAGTTAGTCAGCAACATCACCTTGAAACAAAACCGTCAACCAAAATTTTATTAAAACTAAAACTAAAGCTGTTGGATGAACTGAATGTATCTAAAAAGTAACCTTGTGAAAACATAATTTTTTGTTCAATGGAAAAAATGTATATATATATATATTTTTTATACCAAATACATTATACACTGGACTCGGGAGTCTTTCTTTACTATAATAAAATATGATTTCTTTAGGGTGATGAAAATTAGGAAAAATTGTGACACCTAAAGCTATTTTACAGTACGACACATACCTAACCGTGCTAACCAATAAAGGGAAAGGCCATGACAGTTGTGAGTTGGGAATCACGGAATGGGCATGCAAACACAACAGCATCACTCACTAATAAAACATACTAGTTCCTGACTGGTTCCTGACCGGACCCTGGTCATTGCCTTGGTGGTGCCCCATAAAATGTTCAGTGCGGTAGACTAAAGACTTTAGAGTAGAAATTTAAATTCCTTCATCTAAGAGTAAGACCATTGTCATTGACATGATTGAGGAACTTGGTCCTTAGAAATGGAAGGAAATATTTCCTTCCTCCATGCTCAGACAAACTAAAGTCTAACAATACAGGGGGGGGGGGCTTTTCACTGTGGAAAGGGTGCTTTACCCTTACAATTTACATTCAAGAACTATGAATTAAAGTTTTACCATCGGCATCGTTCAACATGTTCAATATCATGATTTACGGCTCTTCGTCGTGCCGTATGCAGTAAACACCCATTTGGTATTTTGTGCACTGTTTGTGCATTTTCATTTCGAAAGCGTCCGTGACTACGCACGTCTTGTCGTTACAAAACCACTACATGCAGTGAATACCACTTTTTTAAGTGTCACATACGAGAGAACTATCTGCTCATTCATGAACCTCCACATTTCTTACCGTGTTTTCTTTCAAATTGAAGCTAAACTTGTGGTATTTTTAAAGTTCGCTCGAGCACAGACGACGAACGTGACGTCCGTTCTGTGGACTCCATGTCAATATCCCGGATGTGATCTCATGAATAATTCATGCAGGAATAAAAATGGCGGCCTCCAGTGGTGTTTACGGAAGCTAACGGTTGGTGATGTAAATTAGTGTTTTGTCAAACGTTAAAATTTAAAAAAAAATGTATATTATCACTTGCGATGAAGCCGAATACTTTCATTATTATACCTGACAATGAAATGTAATTTGATCATCACATTCACTGACTCCAGAAATACAAAAAGACAAACCATTCGATCATTCGATCGATTGACCATCATCATTCATTTCAATCATTGTGATGTGACGGTCTGATGCATGCCATATGAAGGTTCGACCGCATGCATGCGCACATGGACGGCTGAGCACACACTGAGTATAAAGACTCCACTTGCTATAGTTATAATACTATAGTCCTCAGATTCAGAAGAGTGCTGTGCCCTGGGGTTGTGCCTGTGTGACCATATATATAGAGCAAGGATATGTGACAAATAGAATAGTCCTTGCTCTGTCACTGACTGTGCTCCACTTTTTTTACACATTATAACAAAATTGAAAAATATTATTTATGAGGCTCAAACTTGAACATACAAATTTTTAAAAAACAGGGTTTGAATTAAAAAACACAAGACCATCTGACTTGTCCTGTCTTGAGTTTACTGGCCTAACGCTGAAAGCACTGTATACTCGGTTCTTTCTTGAGTCCTGTGAACAAAAACCACAGGCATGTTACCCGGGTGGGATTCGAACCCACAACCTTTGCCATTCTAGAGCAGATTTCTTACCAACCAGACCACTGAGATTGCTAGAGGCAGTTTGAATCCTATATTCAAGCAGTGGGATGGTGGGTACCGCAACAATATATTCTTTATCCCCGATGCAAATTTATCACCTATGAAATTGTTCTCTACTTTAAATTGTCTCTTCTGTTTTTATGAGACTGATTTAGTTTGTCTCTTCTTGCTCTATGGTTAGTCTCACTCTCAGGTCAGGACTCGGGAGTCACCGCGGTGCAACAGTTGGAAGTACACCACAGATGATTAGAATGGACTATCCCTACGAGGCTAGCGATGAAGCAAGTGAATCCGAACTGCTGGATAAGAGTCTATCCATGTGGAAAGGATGGAGCACACTGGAGGGTGATCCAAGCTTCAGACCTACCCCGTTGGATCTCCACACGGCATCATCCATCGGCCTCTATGACTGTGTGAATGCTTATATTGCCAGGTATTGGATGTCTGTTTTAAACCACTTTGGGTCGGTTATCGGTCGGCGGTATTAATTTTACTGTCAGTTACAGGATAAATCCCTTCTGACTGGCACCCCTGAACAAAGAGATTGACAAAACAGGGAGACCGCCAACATGAGGGCTGTAATAGCTCAGTTGGTGGAGAACCAGCACATTAATCTGGAGGTCGCAGGCTCTAGTCAATTTTTCTTTGTTCAACCCTAAGGTATTAATTTTCAGAACCTTTTGGAGCTTTTGGATTAAAAATTTTTTGATATGCGTGTTGCCAGCTTGGTGTTTAGGGCCTATGTCCCCTTGTGGGAAGCTTTGCCGAGTTCCCTCGTTGGGAAGATCATCTAAACAAACATGTTGTGCCTTCCATTGACACACATTTATTTAGACGATCGATTTAACAGTAGAATGAAACCTACTTTTAAAGGAACACTACAGAATTGGTAAGAAAAAAACTTGTAAAATATACTTTTTGATCACAGATTTACAGAAAACTTACACGGTCTATTGATGATGATAGTAGAAAACATCCCTTGAAATATTTCTGTCTGAAATGCCATATTTGATGAGAAATGAATAAACTAATTTTCCGATTGGAGTTTATCGCTCAGTGAGCGTTTTATTCATTTGTTGAATCTATATGATTTCGTGCAAATGTGTAATCGGTTTTTCACTATTTTCTCGTGACCCAGATGGCCGATCGATCTCAAACTTCTACAGGTTTGTCAGCTTATGCATATGGTGGATTACATAAAGTGCTTACACTGCAAGCAACTGTTTTGTTAGCAAAAACCAATTCTGTGATGTTCCTTTAATTCTATGTTTGTTTTTTGTTTTTTTAATTCTAGCGGAGAAGTGGACATGAACCAGAGGAATCGTGGCTCGTGGACCCCCCTCATGTACGCCAGCTACATCGGTCATGACAACGTCGTCAACTTGTTGCTGGATGCTGGAGCTGAAGTGGACCTGTGTAATAACAAGGGCACCACGGCCCTCATGCTGACGTGCAGCTGCGGGAACGAAAGTGTGGCATATTTCCTGGTTCAGGTTTGTCTCAAGGAATTCAATTCAGGCCTCTTAGTTTTTTCTCATTTCATATTTTGGACCGAGGTGTGTTATAGAACACATATGGACTGGCATGATTCGGTCACTAGAGAACGTCTATCCTCCTTAGGTCCCCCTTCTGGTAACTCACAGTCCCTCAGGGGAATAGACGTGCTCTAGTGACCTCATTTGCAAGTCCATATGTGTATAATATTTCTGGTAATGAAACCAAGGATGCCTCATTTATAGTGAACTTAATCACTGTAGTTCGCAAGCCTAATATAAACTTGTAAACAAGGGTGCTTGCTATGTGAACCACATGAGAAACACAGGGGTTAATCCCTACTCTTCCACTTCAAGTGTACTGGGTTCTTTAACCCTCTTACTGTCTGACCATTCAATACCATTCACTGTGGTTTTGAATGATAGATAAACTATGCCTGCCTGCAATATGATACCATGAGGGAATGCATGTACGCAGTACACAGCTAGTTCTGTGCACAATTGTGCCACCGTACACAACCTTGGCAGTCGAATGGTTTCAAATGGTTGGTCAACTCACTGGAAAATGTTGCCAAGAGTCACTGACAGTAGGAGGGTTAACGTGCATCACCAACCCTAGTACACAGGACCTACATGCTCAATGTCCCATCCAATGGACAAGGCAATGATGATACAGTATCTCACTCAAGGACACAAGTTCCACGACCAGGACTCGAACCCACACTCTGCTGATCAGAAACACCAGAGCCTGAGTCCAGTGCTTCTAGCCGCCTTGCTACGACAGCCAGGTGATTAAGTTCACTTATGAGGCATCCTTGGTTTCATTAACAGACATTTATAATACTAATAATAACACCCCCAAACTTCTGTCTTATGTGCCTCGACAAAGCAAACCTTAAAATCATTTTTTTTTAAAGAGCCTATAGATAGGTTGCAGTATGACGTAAATCGGCCATCTTTACGGGCAGTTTAGAACAAACAGTCGTGCGTTTCGTGTGAAAAACGGCGTGCAACACGCGCGCATTTCACGAAACTCATTGCAGGATTGGTCAGTGAACAACGCGACTGCGTTAATAAGTTGAGCGTTTGACGCACCTGCAAGCCAAAATGCAATTTGCCCGTAAAGATGGCATCTACTGGGAACTATCTATTATATTCATTATTCTTTTCTCCAATGATAAATCCATACAGCAAGGCGCAGAGTTGGAGAACAGAGACAGCAAAGGATGGACAGCCCTCTTCTATGCGACGTATGCAGGTCATCAGAAAGTTGTCCAGTTCTTGCTGGATAATGGCGCCAATATCAACACAAGGTGAGCTATGGGATGTAACTTGGTCATAGAGTTATGATGGCGTGTCGTGGCCGAGCGGATAAGAGCACCGGACTCAAGCTCTCGGGTGTTTCTGTTCAGCAGAGTGTCGGTTCGAGTCCCAGTCGTGACACTTGTGTCTTTGAGCAAGACATTTAACTATAATTGCTTCTCTTTGTAAATCCTGCAGAAATTGAAAACGAAGGATGCTATAAACAACACCTTTTTTTAAAAGGCCTAATCTTGGAGAGAATTTTAACCTTTGCGTTTATTTTCAAGTAATAAACCAAACTGAATGGGTAAATTTAATCAACTATGGGGTGAGCAATTTTTTTATACAAAAACGGGATTTGAACCTGCGACCTCTAGATTAATATGCAGGCGCTCTACCTATTTTTCCCATAGTAGTTGTGTTCTCGTTATTTTGTCAACATCTTTGTTCAGAAGCCATAAACAGAATGACACAATGGAAATTTACATGGTATAACTGCTGGTAACCCACTGTCTTAAATTCTTTTTTTCTTTTTTCCCCTTCTGTTTTTTGAACTTTAGGGAGCCGAGACTTGGTTTAACACCATTCATGATGGCAGCTGCAGAAGGACATGAAATCATCGTCAATTCACTGCTGGAACGAGTAAGTGTTTTTGGGATTGGGGGCGGGGGGTTTGTTTTCACTCAATAGGAGACTATTGCTGTCCATGGTGGCAGCAGACTTGCGAGCTCTATTCCGCTGTTTTTCAGAAACGCAATAGTTAGCACAGCTGTGTTTACCAAAATATAATGCAATGTAAATTGCCTTTTAGTGGTCCCCTGCTAATATCAGCTAATCACACATACTGGCTAACATGGAGGGAAATATTAATGCATACTGGCGTGTCGTGACCGAGCGGTTAAGAGCACTGGTCTCAAGCTCTGGGGTTTCTGATCAGCAGAGTGTGGGTTTGAGTCTTGGTCGTGGCACTTTGTTTTTGAGCAAGATACTTTACCATAATTGCCTTGTCCTTCGGATGGGACATTAAGCCTCAGGTCCCATGTACTAGGATTGATAGTGCACGTAAAAGAACCCAGAACACTTATAGTGGAAGAGTAGGGGTTAACCCCTGTGTTTCTGGTTCACGTAGCAAGCACCCAGTTGTTTAAAGGTTTCCTCAGGCTCTCGAGCTACAGTGATTAAGTTCACTTATGAGGCATCCTTGATTTCATTACCAGAAATATATAATAATATCAAGAAGAAGAAACCTTTGCGACTATGTTCTGGTTAAACTTTACCCCTTAGTGATACCTTTTACCCTTTTATCACCTTCAGGGGGTAGATGTGAACCTGACAAACCAGAACGGGGAAACGGCCCGCTCGCTGGCACTGATGAATGGACACATGAAGATCATTGCGCTTATTGACAGCTGTGGTATGTCCCCGAGCAGCCTCCGTAGTGAAGCAGGTTAGTCTCTGTCTCAGTGCTGAAAGGGCGTTGTGGTTTCTTTCCTCACCTTCCACCTCTAGGACCCTGGTTCCGAATTTCGCCGGGGGTACTATGTGGATTAGATTTTCAGTCTCTACCTGATTGGTCGGGTTTTCCCTGGAATAATTTTCTTGGGTTTTCCTCCTACATCTAAAACTGAAACTGAAACATCCTTACTTGTCTTCTTTCCATGAGGTTCTTGGCCAGAACAGTGATTAAGTTCACTTTTTCTGAGAATCCTAGGCTTCACAACCGAAATAAGTGTCTTAACTGAGGCATGCAACTTTTCCTCGGATCAGCAGATTTCCTTTTTTTTTATATTCTCAGTTTTACCATACAAAATTGAAAAATACTGTACAAAATCATTGAAATTTTGTAATTTCCTCTTTTTTGGGTGAAGTTACAGTTGCATGCCTGTTAACTTCATGACAAATTTGTGTCATACAAGTAAAGCTTGACTTTTCGGGACTAATGATGTGAAGAAAGTTGAACTCAAAGCACTTGTGCCTTGAATTGATTTGAGTTTTGCTGAATTTAATCTTAGGTTTTTTGACAACGTTTTCAGCAACATTGAAACTAAATTATACCCAGCGTTGTCATCACAATAGTCGTGGTTGTGCCATTTCAGGGTTCTGCCCAGGATTTCTTTAGTGGTGGAAAAATGTTTCCCTGGAAACCATTACGAGATGGATCAGTTACACGGTAGATCATATAAATAGACTCAAATCAAAGAAGTACTCAAAATTAATGGCTTCGGATACCATTTTTACCTGTAAATACGCATTTTTACATTTCGTTGAAAACCTTAAAAGGAAATTGCAAGTGTAATCCAAAAATTTTGAAAATGTGCGGTGGTCGGAAGCAAAGGAAATTCTGCCAGTGGTGGTTGGGGAATCCTGAGTGCCGGGCGGGTTTTCCGGCACCGACCACTGTGGGCAGAACCCTGCCATTTCGAGAGTCAATTTCGTTGTGTGTTACCGAGTGTAGGCGCGCATTTTATGCGTTCACACGCTTACGAGTTGACACTCACAATGGAGACCGTGGCAGGGAGTAGCTGCGTGTGATGTTTGTTCATTTTAAGATTGCTCTTCTTGTTTTTAAAGGCTTGAACAAAAACTACTCCGCGATATATTTCCACTTTACTGTCGCAATACACTCCACCACGATTTCTTCAGGTCCACACTTGACATCACTCGCTTGAATGTTCCCCAAGCAAACAAGGTTCTAGGTCAAAAAGCTTTCAGTGTAGCGGGGCCAATGATTTGGAACAATCTTCCTACTGTCATTAGGGAATCTGTTACTTTATCTTCATTTCGTAAAGTTCTAAAGACTCACCTTTTTCCATGTTAATTGCTTTTATGTGCGCTATGATCTTGATGGAATAGCGCCTTATAAATTTTAATTGTTATGTTATGTTAAGGGTGTCAAGAGTTATTTTTGTATTTTCGACACAGGCCTTCATCTGTCCGTTGACTTATCATCTTCTGATGAGAGCTACCAGCGACCCAACCGACCTCACACAAGGTCAGGAAGATCAAAGGTCAAAGGGCCCAGCATCCGGGATGGTCCCGAGACATTGGCTAAGCTGTTGAGTGAACGCAAGGGAGGGAGACAGGGAACCGTTCTACCCAATACTGGTGAGAGATGAATCCCCAGCAAAAATCTGTTTTTTTTTTTTAAATATTTTCTTCTCCAAATCTCATCCTGGTTTGGTCTTCGAACTGGTGTCCCTGAACAAGCAATTTAACCATAAGTTGCTTCTCTGCACCCAGGTGTATGTTCATGTACATGTATATGGTGATATTGGCAACTCATCTTAAGATGAATCTTAGTGCTTTGTGAAAATCGGCCTCAGTTGCTGCAGCCATTGAGACAGATTTACCCTTACAGTTGTGCCAATCTGATCTAGATGTTTCTCCAGTGACTTCATAATGGCGCTCCAGCAGTGCTACTTAAGATTAACGAGTGGGTTTCATGTGTCCCTTGTTCTTGTTGGTTCTAAAAAATGCAGGCTACCACGGCGACGGAAAGCATTTAAGTGGACATTTACCGAGCGGCCATGTTGCCAACTCTCCCGTCCGCCAGGGGGAACAATTACTGGGAACCCCTGCAGACAACACAGGTAGATTCCTCCTTCTCCCTTTTTCTCAAACAATATTGACCGTTTGAATTTGCGGGTGATTGTGATAGAGTTGGAAGGTTAGATCTAATAATAATAATAATTGGTTCTCATATAGCGAATGCATCAAAGTAGCTAGATCAAAGCGCTTTACAAAATTGTCATCCCTGTTCATTGGGCATACTATTGGACCATTCCGCTAACTTTCCCAACTCTCCTTTAGGGCATTTTTAGGTCACGCGGCGTTTACACGCTTACCATTGACTTCCTAGATTGGCGAATGTGGCAGACATCAGCGCGTGTGTACGTTGGCGCAAGGGGTCAATTATTGCTGATAAGTTTTTTAGTGCTGCATAAAGTCAGAACATGTGCTCCATACGTCCCTAGAGGGATCAAGTGAAAGAGACCCACTTGTATATGACATTACAAGACCCAAACAGCGCCCTCACTTAGGTCAATGAAGACCTACTCACTGAGGTCAATGAAGACCTAGCATTGGCTAAAAGTCACGTTTCCATTGTCTGACCTCAGCGATAGCGGCAAATGCAAGGGGTCTATAGATCTAGGAGTAACATAATGTTCTAGGAAAGAATATCTTTTTTCGAAAGAAATAACTGCCTTTGTAAATAATGTCATGTATAACATACAATGTTATCGTTTTTTTTGCAGCAAGTCCATGGCTCGGCTCATTCCCGCCCGTTGAGCCACCCATCGAGGACGACGACCCTGCATTCTGCCAAACTGGCAACCTGACCATCAAGAGCAGCAACTCCAGCAACAGCAGCAGCGGCGGCGGCGGCTTCGCCGCAGCGCTCGCTCTCAGCCGCGGCGGTAGTCACTCCAGCGCCGAGGATCCGTCCTCCGATGCGTCCAGCTTCAGTCTTCCGCAGACGCCGAGCTCAATTTCCTCGGAGAATGCCGTCTTTGCCGGTGCGCTCAACGACCAGCTGTCCCAGATGATATCGGCGGACCTGAGTAGGAGAGGGTACGGTGTGGACGCCCAGTATCTGACACAGTCCAGTGTAGTGGCGGCACAAAATCACGGGATACCAGCTTTGAGTGGTTCCCTCAACCCGTCCTTGTCGCATTCTGGTCAGGCGCATCCGGCTGCAACTGTGGACCAGTATTCGAACAGTGTGGGGTACCATTCCAGCGTACCACCTTTATCTGGTGACATTACCCAGGATGCACCCCACGACACAGCCGGTGAAACAAAACAACACTCGTACCCCTACAATGACCTGGAGCACCTTCTTGAGAGTCTTGGGCTCAGAACTAAGTATTTTCACATTTTTGAGGAGCAGGATGTGGATCTGAGAGTTTTCCTGACTCTGACAGACAGTGATTTGAAGGAGGTGGGGATAAAGTGAGTATAAATAACAGTGTCTATGTCAAACAGTAGATGTCTTATACTTTATTGGTGGCTTGTCGTGGCCAAGCGGTCTAGTTCACTGGGCCCAAGCTCTGGTGTTGTCTGCAGCAGAGTGTGGGTTTGAATCCCGGTCATGACACTTGTGTTCTTGAGCAAGGCCCTTAACCATAATTGCTTGTAAAAAGCGGGAAAGGTATAAGTGCATTCTGCTCTACCAGACAGGCTCCTAGTGGATGATACCCATGCATACATCCTTATGGTCTGTGAAGGAGGTTACCCTGTTTCAGCCCCAGGAGTAGGTGGCAACGTGCCCCTGGTGACAGTTGATTTGGGTCGACAGCCCAAATCAGTTAAGTGTAGTCCTCACCTTGAAGTGGCCGTCAAGCCTTATGAGTTGGGCAATATCTCATAAAATGAATAATAAATAAATTAAAAAACATTTATACACCTGAAACAGAGTCAAGGCTATGCTCTAGTAGGCCATATAGCGAAAAATGTTTTGATCGTTAAACTGTGTTATGGTTCACATAGTTGTTGTTATTAATTTAGGAAAAATGACCAGTCCTACCAGGGCTAAGTGAAGGCTATGCTCTAGTAGGCCGTGTAGCGAAAACGTTTTAAATCATTAAACTGTGTTATGGTTCACAGACTGATGGGACCACGCAGGAAAATGACCAACGCCATCGCCAGATGGCACAGTCAGGCAAGACCGTTTGCTGATAGTCTAGAGCAAGTCTACGCTGATCGAGTGGAGACAGCCATGCAAGAAATGGCCATTCAGTTGCAGGAGGTGAGTCGAGCATCCATGGTTCTCTGTTTTAATAACCTGTGCATAAAAGTATAAATTGTGCGATTTATGAGTTGAAAGACATGGAAGAGAGATGATAGAAAAGTTAGTTAGTTCGATATTGGACATTAGACATTCACATAGGTTTGTACAGTGAATGTCTACCTTGCTATTCTATATTGGACATTAGACATTCACATAGGTTTGTACAGTGAATGTCTACCTTGCTATTCTATATTGGACATTAGACATTCATATAGGTTTGTACAGTGAATATCTACCTGGCTATTCTATATTGGACATTAGACATTCACATAGGTTTGTACAGTGAATGTCTACCTTGCTATTCTATATTGGACATTAGACATTCATATAGGTTTGTACAGTGAATATCTACCTGGCTATTCTATATTGGACATTAGACATTCACATAGGTTTGTACAGTGAATGTCTACCTTGCTATTCTATATTGGACATTGGACATTCACATAGGTTTGTACAGTGAATGACCAACTTGCTATTCTATATTGGACATTAGACATTCACATAGGTTTGTACAGTGAATGTCTACCTTGCACATCAATATTGGACATTGGACATTCACATAGGTTTGTACAGTGAATGTCTACCTTGCACATCAATATTGGACATTGGACATTCACATAGGTTTGTACAGTGAATGTCTACCTTGCACATCAATATTGGACATTGGACATTCACATAGGTTTGTACAGTGAATGTCTACCTTGCACATCAATATTGGACATTGGACATTCACATAGGTTTGTACAGTGAATGACCAACTTGCTATTCTATATTGGACATTAGACATTCACATAGGTTTGTACAGTGAATGTATACCTTGCTGTTCTATATTGGACATTGGACATTCACATAGGTTTGTACAGTGAATGTCTACTTTTATGCCACTTTGGGTACCAATGTCCAATGTCGAATATCTAATAGCAAGGTAGACATTCGTTGTAGAAGCCTATGTGAATGTCCAATGTCTAACATATAACTTTACTGTCATGGTCAGTGATGGTAAGTGAAAAAAACATCCGTTGGACTTGACTTGAGTTGTGAAAATTCTATAATTCTAACTATTAACCATCAGTTATTATGATCTCTGGACCCCAACTACAGAGGGCTCTGTTGTTGCAATTGCTAAACTTTGAAGAGTTGTTGTGTAGATCATGTATTGCCGTTGGTTTTACATGGGTTACTGCTCAGAATGTGTATCAATAATTCTCGCAGTTACTTGTTTGACTTACTTTGCAGATAAAACCCTTCATGTTGAAGGTGAGGTGCATTTTAAAGTTAACTAAAGACAGCATTCTGAAGCCCCTAAATTGTTAATTTTGTTGAACATTGTTTCTTTGCTTGTTGTGCTTACTTTTCATTATGTTTTGTTACTTGATTTTCCAAGTATGACTTGCCCTCAGAAAGTTATAGTATCCAAGATTTGAAACATGTAATGTCATAAATGTTTCCCTCCGATGTATTAATGGTAGCGACCACAGCCAGTTTAATTGTCAAATGAAGTTATAATTAACGATATTAAAAATGTATTATTCACATCTGAAATGGAAGAAATATGAGCATTATAAACAAGTACAAATGTAGGTTGCACAGTTTTGAGTAGCCCACAGGGCAAGTTGGGAAGTGGTGTGTGCTAGACAAGAGCATTTTTTTTACTAAACAATGTACGCCGGGCTTGTGTTAAGGGTGAGCCCTGCTGTTCGTCAAACTGACTCTCTTCAGATTTTTAAGGGACTTTGAAAGACTTATTTGTTTGAATCTTCATTTTTGTAACAATTGCTTTATTTATTTCATATCCTTGTTTGCTTTTATATTTGTGTTGCGCATAGAGGCTTCTGCATTATGCGCACTATATAGGCCTAAATATCTCGTATTATTATTATTACTAGTGTTAGTGTTTGTCCTGTGTACCCTTTGTGTGTTTACTTAGTCATTTAATTTCAAATTAAACTTGTAAGTTCCTTAAAAACCATTTCCTTAACTTGGTTACATAAATATCAAGGGTCTCCTCCCAACAAGCTTGTTTTAAGGAGACTCCCACCATTGAATCATTACATTTTATCTAAAGTGACATATATGTATTGTTATCTGAAGCCCTTTTGACACATCAGCAGTTTAGCAGGGTGTCCCCTGCTTAATTTGAGCATGGTAGTGAAACCTTACAAAATTGCAATTTGTGTGAAAGGACAGCGCTATATAAGAAGCCAGTATTATTATTATTAATCGAGATACTTTTTGTCTGTTTTTTCTTCGGATTTAAGGCGATGGTTAAGAAGGGCAGGGCAGAGGCCCAGGTGATGCAGGAGAAAGAGCTGAGGAGTGTGGTGGAAGGATGTCTCATGGAGGACCGGAAGACATACCAACAGCTCCTCAGCCTGGTGTCCGATGCCAGGAAACTCTGCCACAACATGAGGCAACTGTATGACAGTGTCAGGTCAGTTAAAAAAGGAAGTTCTTGGGGTGTTTTTTTATAGGTAGGGTCATAGATTGGTAAATACTCTAAAAATGGATGACCATAGTGTTAAGAAGCACTGCAGCTGTTGATAGAAACGATTTTTAAGAAAAGATTCCCTTCAAGGTAATATGGTTTTGATAATTTTACACCCAAAGAAATTTGGCTCTGCGAAACGATTCATGCATGAATCGTTTCTCAGATTTGATTTTTCAATCTGTGGTGTGTCTCTGCCAATTCTGAAGTGAAATCGTTTCTCATATTTGATTTTTCAATCTGCGGTGTCCCTTCACCAATTCTGAAGTGAAGATCATGGAAGTGAAGATTAACAAATGTGAAGATTAACGAAGTGAAGATTAACAAATGTGAAGATTAACGAAGTGAATGGATGAGAGAAGTGCTGGTTAAACAAATTTGATATAAAGTACAATAGTTATGAAATAGCGCGCTGGGAGGACGCATTTCTAGTTCAATGGACATTGAGTAGGATTTGAAACTTTGCAAGGTGGAAGTATTTAACTAAGAGAGGTTTGCGGTGACACCATGTGAAAATCCCTTTTGAGTAGTGTTGGTTCTAAAAAGAACTGGTAGTTAACGTATCAACTTTTGATCAGTATGCTCTGATTGTCTTCAGGAGAAGAATTCGAACGTTTATTCGTTAACCACTGGTTCTTTTCAGAACCAACACTACTCAAAAAAGATTTTCACATGGTGTCACCACAAACCTCTCTTAGTCAATGAACATTATTTAAGATTGATTTTTGCCATGAATGAGAATAGAAGGGCAATTACTTGGGTCCATTATCCCACGGCCAAGACCCCTTTTCAGTCTTAAACGGCCATTTAAGACCTCGTCATCACCCTGTCATTCCCCTTTATTTCATTTTTCACTTGTAGGTCCTGCCAAGGTGAGTTAATCAGAAGGCTCCAGTCCAGTCCGCTGTTCATGCCAAAAGATGTGAGATTCGATAATCTGTCCCAGCAGTTCACCTCCCAACTCCAACTGGACCTATCCCAGGGTAGACCTCATGGCGACGGCACCTCGCCGCCTCCCCAACCAGAAGAGAACCCACTGGTCAGTGCCATCACCTCCAGCCTAATCACCGGAGACTCGCTGAAGGGCACCGGCCAGCAAGCCAACCAATCATCGGGCTTCATGGGCAGCGGTGGGATCTCATTGGGCAGTTCGGGGTCACATCTGCACACCATGCAGGGAGCAGAGGGCGAGGAGTTTGTGAAGATGACGATGAAGGACCTTCTGGGCATGCTCAGTCAGTGCTCGCACCAGCTCGGGCGGGCTGTTGCCATGGCAACAAACAATATGGACCAATTGATTGACGGCCAGACCGTTACTTTCTCACCTAATTCGAGCGGAAACTCATTGCCTTAATCATGACCGGCTCGTCTACCATTTTCAACTTCTGGCTACATGCAACATTTAGGCCAACTTGATCTCCATATTGTTAAAGGGAAAAATTTATGTAAAAAAACGTGAGTTTTTATTCAAAAGATCATCACACTTCCTGATGGTATGTGGGGCCAAGAAGCGGAGGGAGTCCAGCTTATTATTGGTACTACTTGAGGAGCTAAAGATAACCCAAAGTTGAAAATATTCTCAAGGTAATACAGTGAGAACTAAAAAACTACCTTCCTGACTTCGTCTTCCTCGTCTTGTTTTCTTTTAAAATTGCTCAATGCTTATTTTTTACAGAGATTCATCTCAAGATGAGTTTACAGTACGGCCAAAGTAATAAAAATGGTGTCCGTTTTTACAGCAAGGTGCTAGTTCTACATGTATGCACTGTGCAGGGTTGTGGCTGAGCTGTTTAAATGCAACAGATTCAAGTGCTGGCATATTTTTCAGAGTGTGGGTTTCGGGTTGCCAGTCACGTCACTTGGTGTCCTTGAGCGAGACACTGGACCAAAACTGCTTTGTCCTCCTTCGGATGGGGATGCGAAGCCGTAGTTTCCGTGTGTCCTGTAATGCACATTAAAGACACTGGACACCTTTGGTAATTGTCAAAGACCAGTCTTCTCACTTGGTGTATCTCAACATATGCACAAAATAACAAACCTGTGAAAATTTGAACTCAATTGGTCGTCGAAGTTGCGAGATAACAATGAAAGAAAAAACACCCCTGTCACGCGAAGTTGTGTGCTTTCAGATGCTTGATTTCGAGACCTCACGCGTGAGGTCTCAAAATCAATTCAAGTATTTTACTGAGAAATTACTTCTTTCTCAAAAACTACGTTACTTCAGAGGGAGCCAATTCTCACAATGTTTTATACTATCAACAGCTCTCCATTGCTCGTTACCAAGTAAGTTTTTATGCTAACAATTATTTTGAGTTATTACCAATAGTGTCCAGTGCCTTTAAAGAACCCAGTACACTTATTGTAAAGAGAAGGGAGCTTTCCCCAGTGTTTTCTCTGGCACAGTCTGACAGCAATATGAACCACCTCACCTTGTATCTCTTTCAAGGCATTGTATTATGGTTGTTTTGCCTCGTAAAAAATCATTCATAACACAATCTCCACCAGATATGATAATTCCGTTCCACGAGTGTCATTTATGACATACATTATAAATAGGTTCTAGTATTATTACATATTTTATTTTTAATAATATTATTATTATTGTGAGGCTGGAAGCAAATGTGTCAAGTGAAATGTGTTGTGTAATTTTTGTGCAAAGATAACATCTGTATTTTTGTAATATGCTACATCAACTTTTGTACCAAATATGTATTCATATTTTTTTATAGCTCGATAAATTGGCTTATATATTTATAGTGTTGCCATATGACTGAAATCTGTAGTACAGGTAACTACAAACAGTTTTGGACCCTCTAGTATACCACGTTTCTATAGGCCTGTTTGTCAATGCACAAAGTTATTCATATTTATAGGGTGTCATGGCCGAGTGGTTTAGAGCATCGGATTCAAGTTCTGGGGTGTGGGTTCGAATCCCGGTCATGAAACTTGTGTCCTTGAGCAAGATGCTGTACTATAATTGCTTCTCTTCACCCAGGGGGTATAAATGGGTACCTGCGAGGGTAGAGGTTGATATTGTGTATGAAAAAGCCTTCGGAGCGCCACGGCAGCACAGGGTTGTATACCCCCCAGGGAGCTGAGAAAGATTACAGGAATGCTATTGTCCCAATGACCAGGGCACTAATGTAAAGCGCATTGATACGTTGTTGTAAAATGCGCTTTATAAGAACTATTATTTATTATTATAGCAAGCAAGCAGTAGAAATATTTCACAAGAAAGTGATTCTTTTAGCCAAGACACAATCAAGCAGAAAATTGTGTTCCCAACTTATAACTGTTAGCCATCGTCGAAAAAAGTACTACCTTGTCCATATATGGCATGTAAAGGCTGTATGGGAATTGGCGGCTACAGCTACGGCTAAGGCTAGATTTCCGCATCATCATGCGCTGAAGTATAGACTGTCCTTAGCAACATCCTTAGCGACAGTCGTAGCCGTAACCGTAGCCGCCAGTTCGGAGACGGCCTAAGTTTGATCTGGTTAATAAACAATGAATCAGCTGAAAATGTACATTTATATATTTTTTTCACTATATATGTTTTTATTTGTGGTCTTGTTACTTCACCTTGTCCCCAAATTCAAGTTTTATCATAAATGATATTGTATTTCCCAATCTTCCTTCTAGTGTGCTTATAGGTTTCCCCCTGTACTTCTTGTGTTACTCTACTTGTATTTTGTCCCCCCTTTTTCTGTTGTGTGCCCCCCCCCCCCGTACTTCCATTGTGGTCTTGTTACTTCAACTCGTCCCCAAACTTCAAGTTTTATCATGAATTATATTGTATTTCCCCATCTTCCTTGTGCTTAGGTTTCCCCCTGTACTTCCAGTGTTACTTCACTTCTTTTTTGTGTTCCCACATTTTTTCTGTTGTGTGTCCCCCTGTACTTTCATTATAATCTTGTTACTTCACCTCGTCCCCAATTCAAACAATACTGTTATATTGCATTTCCCCCATCTTCCTTGTGCTTATGTTTCCCCCTGTAAACTTCACTTGTATGTCCCCAAACTTATTGTTTAAAAGTTCGACTGTGTGTCCACGGAGAGCCCCGTACTATACTTTGTATAATGAAATTATTTAAACAGGTCTAAAATTCTGGAGGTCTTGTAAATTATTACAAGGTTTTACAGAGAATCACAACGTTCTCAATATCCATCAATAATAAGATTGAAATGGGTGTACTTTTCCTGAAATCAATTTCTAGTCTGATTTCTGTGTGAACCCAAAAGCTGATACACTTCTTGAGAAGTTTTCATACTATAGCAGACGGAAGTTACAGGACAGACTGAAAGCTTATTCAGTATTATTTCGAAAGCTGCTATGACTTTTCATATTCCATATTTTCCAAGTTTTCATATTTTCATAGACGAATTAGTTTTACTTTGAAACAGCAATACAGAAGATTCAATGAGTGGTCGTGCTAGTTTCCCCCCCCCCCAAACCAAAGGTCTATACTCTCCAGTTACGGTTCAAGGAATTCAAAGGCTGTTGTTTTTACAAGTATGGTTTCATATTATCAAGTAATAAACCACAAGGGAAACAACTGACTGGGAGAATTATTGTAAAAAAATTGGGTTGAACAAAGAAAAATTAACTTGAGCAGGACTTGAACCTGTGACCTCCGGATTAACGTACCGGCGCTCTACCAACTTTAGCTATAATAGCCATAATGTTGGCGGTCTTCCTGTTTGGTCAATACCTTTGTGGGGGTGGTGCCAGTCAGAAAATTCAACCTGTAACTGCCGTATAACCAGGGATCACACCCAAGTATACGATGTATTCTGGGAAGCGGCAGCATTTGGAATCACCTTAAAGGCACATTACAGAATTGGTAATTGTAAAATATACTTTTGATCACAGATTTACATAAAAATTACACGGTCTAATGATGATGATAGTAGAAAACATCCCTAGAAATATTTCTGGCTGAAATGCCATATTTGATGAGAAATAAATCAAACTAATTTCCGATTATTCATGCATTGTATAACACATGCAAATTTGTCATCGGTTTTGCACTATTTTCTCGTGACCCAGATGGCCGATCGATCTCAAACTTCTACAGGTTTGTCAGTTTATGTATATGGTGGATTATATAAAGTGCTTACACTGCCAGCAACTGTTTTGTTAGCAAAAAAAAACAATTCTGTAATGTTCCTTTAAGGGTATGCGGCTTTTTTCAATGTCAAGTATCAAGTAATAAACCACAAGGAAATGATTTTAAAATGATTGTGAATTCATGTTATCATAGACAGGTTTTGCGAACGGCAGGATAAGAAATTTCAGACTGAATTATCTAAATTAAGACTATAAGGAGATAAATCTCTTTGATCAACTTCTGGAACTATTGTAACAATCTTTTGATTGGCATCGGTAAGAAACTTCAACGCAAACTGCAAAATATACAGAGAACATCAGCAAGGTTGATTTACCAACAAGCCCAAGTTTGATTCCATCATGCCCTCCGAACTCATCAAACTATACATTTGGCTTCCCATCAAACAGCGGATCGACTGCAAAATTCTCACACTTGTTTTCAAGGCACTTCATAATAAGGCTCCATCAAAGATCTCGGACATGTTTCAGCTTCGAAGATCTTCTAGACTTGGTTCCAAGTCTGCGATCGTACGGCTTAGACTACCCGATGGCCATTATAAGTGCCTGAAATGGCGCCCTAACCGTGATCTCAGACTTGAAATCAAGTCTAAAGATCTTCAAGCTCTTGTTTCACTTGTTCAGCCCAGAACCAGAACGGTGACTGCTCTATATTCCGACAACCCTATGTTCCGAAACTGAACCCTCGTGATTTACATACACGGGTAAGGGTTAGGTTTACGGTTAGGAAAGTACACTCGGGGTGTCGGAACCATAGAGGTGTCGGCTCGGAACATAGATGTGTAATCCCCAGAACTCACTGTATTTCATTTTGGTGACTGGGCATTTTAAGGGCTAGGCTCACGGAATAGGGAAACACACTTGGGGTGTCGGAACATAGAGGTGTCGGAACATAGATGTGTAATCCCCAGAACTCACTGTATTTCATTTTGGTGACTGGGCATTTTAAGGGCTAGGCTCACGGAATAGGGAAACACACTTGGGGTGTCGGAACATAGAGGTGTCGGAACATAGATGTGTAATCCCCAGAACTCACTGTATTTCATTTTGGTGACTGGGCATTTTAAGGGCTAGGCTCACGGAATAGGGAAACACACTTGGGGTGTCGGAACATAGAGGTGTCGGAACATAGATGTGTAATCCCCAGAACTCACTGTATTTCATTTTGGTGACTGGGCATTTTAAGGGCTAGGCTCACGGAATAGGGAAACACACTTGGGGTGTCGGAACATAGAGGTGTCGGAACATAGATGTGTAATCCCCAGAACTCACTGTATTTCATTTTGGTGACTGGGCATTTTAAGGGCTAGGCTCACGGAATAGGGAAACACACTTGGGGTGTCGGAACATAGAGGTGTCGGAACATAGATGTGTAATCCCCAGAACTCACTGTATTTCATTTTGGTGACTGGGCATTTTAAGGGCTAGGCTCACGGAATAGGGAAACACACTTGGGGTGTCGGAACATAGAGGTGTCGGAACATAGATGTGTAATCCCCAGAACTCACTGTATTTCATTGCGGTGACTGGGCATTTTAAGGGCTAGGCTCACGGAATAGGGAAACACACTTGGGGTGTCGGAACATAGTGGTGTCGGAACATGAGTGTGTAAGCCCATGCATGTAGTGATGACCTGGCATTTTCTGCGTGCATGCATAGTACGTTCCCAATGATTGTGGAAGAACTTTGCAGTCATCACTTTAAAGAAGAAACTAGTGAAGTCTTATCTATTTCAAGAGGCCTGACTACCAGAAATAGCTAATTAACTGTGTTGAGCTGGCAGCGCACCTTGGGGCATAAAAACTGTGTATGATTTTGGCGCTTTATAAAATAATACCAATTGTGTTGTATTTGTATAACAATATAAAATAATAAAACAGCATTTATATAGCGCATTATGGATCGCCCTCGATGCGCTTTACATTTTAAAACAGATTATAATTAGATACACTAGAGACAATATATACCAGACCAGCTGTATACAATGATTAAACATGTAAAACACTTAGGCCTACACTGACTAGTAGGATAAACTAAAAACTAAGAGAATACTGGCCCCATAGTAAACAAAACCAAGGCTGATGGTAACATAAACAAGGCAACGTTATAAAAATACATGACACAATGCAACACACGACCAGGAATGAGTAACAAACCAAATCATGTAATTTCAAATAATGCAATTTCACTGACGAGGTACATCCTGCACACATCAATAAATACAACAAAACACGGCTGATGCTTAGTCCCAGAAGCTAGCTCATGGGTTATCATAAGGTAGAAATAATGAACAAAATATGCCTACTTAAATTTGGGTCCAAATCCAAGTTCCACACCTTTATAGTAAAACAAAACTATAATTGCCAGTGCTGTGGTATTTTCAAGTGTGCAAGACAGCTTTCTAAAACTATAGTTCTAGAAATCTGTCTTGTTACTAATATAACTTCTGTATTTTGTTGGCAAAAAGTTGCACTGATAATTATTTTTAAAAATTGAATAAATTTACATCTCTTCCACAAATTAACAGTGTACCCTATTTAATTCTTTTGATTCCGAAAGTATACTTCTGGTTTTCGTATTGCATTGTGCACAATTATCTTCTTTCCAAATGCCTCATCGAAACGACCATGTGCATACACTAATATCTTGCAGCTTCCAAAAGGTTAATGTATCCAATTCCAAATCGACGGCTGTTGCGACGAAGAGGGCATGCAATGATTGTTTCCCCCCTCTTTAATTCTTTCTGGGTCAGAACAGCAGAGGATGTTTCAAGTTACATGGGTAGTTACTGGTGGTCCATTGCTTTGTACGAAACTACATGGTCTAAACTCTAACTTAATATTCATGCTGAGTTTATAGGTCGCTGAGGTCAAGGGTATATATGTCTTGTGAGTGATCACTGTAGTTGGAGACGAGGTTATATTTGGATGACTGTGAAAACATCCAAATCGCATTATTTTTTAATGCATTGACAAGTTTGCACTGACAAAAATTCACTGACGGTTTTAAAATACCACAAACATAAAAACCGAGACAGATTTCTAGAACTAGGGCCTATAGTTTTAGAAAGCTGTCTTGCGGCAAGGCAAGACAGCTTTCTTAAACGATAGTTCTAGAAACCTGTCTCGTATATAATATATTCATTGATATATTTTGTTGGAAAATAATTGCATGACATGGTTGGATCAATATTTAATTTCGCTTTTGAAGGCGTACCACCAATTTGAAATAAAAAGAACATTGCGAAAAAGTAGGACCCTACTTATTTCACATGAAGATCCCCACTAGACAAAAATAGAATGCAGGAATCTTAAATAATATTCACCGGGATAACTGTATTTAGATCTGCCGTAGGTGATTGATGATATTTATTTGAAGAAGCAAACATAGAGAAGCCACATGAGTCACGGGATTGTATATTTTAAAAACCGTACAAATGGCTGTGGGTTTGCACTGGACGGTGTTTCACCACCACATACCACACATTATTCATAAATTCCCCTGCCTCAGTCCCCGGCGTTACAGTGCGATGAACTCCAAACTAACCCAGCTGCAGATGTGACGTCAACACATTGCAGAATCCCAGTGAGACCTGAGAGATTCGGTCAAAATCAAGGGCCCGGGGTATTTCCCAGTGTTGCAGTCAAGTGCAATCGAGCATCAACTGCCGAGTACTTACGGTGGTCGAGTATTCGGTATCTGGGTACCGAGTCAAGCAGAGTAGCAACTTCTTGGGCCTCCGAGTACCCAATACTTGGGCCTCAGAGTACCAAGTAGTTGGGCCTCAGAGTACCAAGTAGTTGGGCCTCAGAGTACCATGTACCTTGGTGGGCCTCCGAGTACCAAGTACTTGGGCCTCCGAGTACAAGTACATGGGCCTTCGAGTACCAAGTACTTGGGCCTCTGAGTACCAAGTACTTGGGCCTCCGAGTACCAAATACCTGGGCCTCCGAGTACCAAGTACCTGGGCCTCCGAGTACCAAGTACCTGGGCCTCCGAGTACAATAAAGTACTTATACCTCCACCTCCGTACCGAGACTTTATAAATAAATACTACGAAAATTGAGGTATCAATACAACTAATGGTTTTTGACTGTTCCATATGACAGTGTATGCTTGTTATAACCATCGTCCAAACATGATGAACACAGAGACAATTTCAAATTTACTTTTGCTTCCTCTAGAGCTTTATTGTTATATGCCTTGGTATAGGCCTAGCAATAGCATATAAATTTACATTATGCAACGTAATTTACAACCTTATTTTGACCGGAGTATAGATTATTTTTCAGTCGAGTGTATCGAGTATGGACTTCTCGAGAGGAGTATGTTGCTAGCCGAGTACGAGTACCACCAATCTCGAGTAGTTCTCAACTGGTACGAGTACTGCAACAGGTATTTCCCAATATGACTTACTTAAAAGTGAAGTTTTTGTTTTACTGTGTATTGTAGCAGGTTCATCGTAAAGTGAACGATTTTGACGGCAATGGCGAGGGTTGTAAAATAAAGTTTATCATGCAGGACCCCACCCGTCCAATTTTGTGAGTAACGTTGTTTATATAACTTATAATAGCCTTTTCACTTCTTGAATTTCATACCATGTGCTTTGCAGTGGTGTCAATGTTTTTAAAGGCAGTGGATACCTTTGGTATAAACTATAGAAATACATTAGCACAAAAACTTACTTGGTAGGGAACACCTGAGAGCATTTGATAGCATAAAACGACTCCCTATAAGAAGTTATATGTACTTTTTTAGAATGAGGTAATTTCTCACTAAAATATTTGAATCTGAGAAACGCTTTATGAGTGAAGCCTTTTTTAGGCATTTGAACGCACACAATTCTATGCAACAATGGTGTTTTATTGTATGTACCTACATTTATATCGGATTAACACAATCAGTTGGCTCCAATTACCAAACGTTTACTGCGCGCCTTTAAGACACATGATATGGAATTTTACGTTTTATAGCATAGTGAATAATAGTCCTAATAAATGAATGAACAAAAGAATGAATGAGTCGCCTGAGCTAGAACTTCTACTTCCATTTCCTTACTCGGCATGGAGTCCATAAGTTAGGATTACAAACACCAAGTAGTCCTTGACTGTCACGACTCGGCACCGCTAAGTAGTCACCAACAGAGCTTGTTCGTTGCACTACGACATCCTGCTCGGTAATCGGTACGCCATTCGAAAAATGCATGATGTTAAAATTCACCGCAATTGTTGCCAGAATTGCCAGAAGCAAAATCCATGTTGTAATCACGGAAGTTGTTTGCTGCAATTCCTTTGGGCGTTACCATTGACTTGGCATTCTCGATTTATAGGGAAGCCGGCACTCAGTTTATCATGTTGCTATCCTTGTTTGGGCCGTCACGGAGTCAACAAGTTGGCTCTAAGACAAATTGGCGGACCGCATAAAATTTTAAGTTCACGAAATAAAGGGAAAAACCATGCAATTCAATTTCGAGGGATATTTGTGTGAATCATTATATTCTTTTTTTCAAATGATATTATCGTTACAAACGCTTTGTATAGCCCAAAGCGCCAAATCCAACGGAATTGTGTCCCCAAAGTGTATTCGTTTCATTTCTCTTTTACCATTGGTTTTTGAAGAAGTAACGTCAATTCCATCCTCCATTGTTTTCAACATACACAATCCAACCAAAATTTGAAGGGGAAAAAAAAAATCAAATTTAGCAGGCCCCGTTTTACTATAGCATTGTTTTGTCAGGGATAAAATGTGCATGTTTGTATTGTTTATTTGGCTTGCCGAAATAAGCAACAGAGGACTGCAAAATGTAGTTTCTCGATTATGACAGTATTTCTGTAGAGGCGGGGCTATTTCCCTGAGGGACTTCAGATCATGTGAGCTTTCATATTGAAACTATCATTCTGAATTTTCGATTTGAAAAACGATCCTTCGATGACTTTGTCTTTGGCTAGTTTTTTTTTCTTTTCTTTTTCCCCCCACTTTTGTGAGCTTTGGATGGTGCCTCTTTTATTGCTGTGTATGGGGCATTTATTCATTAGTCCACCCTTTTATTTGTCAAATTTTCAGCCCATTCACTTGTGCAAGTTTGAATGTATTTTCTTGTATTTGTAGTTTGTTACTATTTATTTATCTTTGCAATTGTATAATTACTGGATTGAATGATTGCTTTATGTACAAAATGTTTATCATTCTTTATTTATATCTTTGTGTACCCCAGACGTGGGGCAACAGATCTACGGATCATAGTATGTATTTGCTTTTGCTGTCCCTTGCCAATCTTATGGGATATTGTCTTGTAGGGGCCTATTTTGTTATGTACTGTTTTTGTGGCAAATAAAATATTAACACTAATATTTTTATCTGATCCTGGGCGTGCAAGTTTTCAAATTTTACTTCGGACCATATTCGGACCATAGAGCAAGGAACTTATGTTCGGACATAGGCCTCCGATCTTCTGATCGAGTTCCCTGCAAGTTGTAATGATGCAATATTATATACAGGAACTTGCATCAGACCAGACTTTGTTCATATACAGACAATAAGACTCAACAAAAGTACATGATTTGAATTTTGAAAAACAAAATGGCCGCCATGTTATAAATGTGATGAATTTACATGTAGTTGTTACCATTGGGTTTGTAAGCTCATCTGTCTCTCTCGGTGCTCAACGTATGTTGTAGCACTGTAGGCCTATAATATTGAACTGGTTTCCGGGTTATCACAATAAGTTGAACAAACAACCCGACGAGTCAGATAGCATTTTCCCGTAACCGGGGAACCCGCACCAGATTGGCTTCGGTTTACAATGATAACAGGGAAGACAAATAGTCCTGTAATGCTGTCCAGAGTTAAGCGGAAATCCTCCCGGATTTTGATGAAACAGAGCCTCGCTTTGCCTTTCCTCACGTTTAGATTAAGAACAACGTTTCCTCGTTACACTTTCTGACTGGTGGAGGGGGCGGGCATGGCCGATTTGTGTTTTTAAATGCGCTCTTCGGGTCATTTCATAATCAAGCCAAATCCCGCACCACCATAACCGCCAACAGTTGTTTTACTCGAGGGCCCATATATACATTTTGACTTTTGACATTTTGTGCGTATACACTGCTGCTGAATTCAGATACATGTATTGGATAATCGAAATGCTAGCGTAAAAATTACAGAGCAACAATGCCCAGATAAAACAACCGAAGCAAAACTCATTGGACCATGCCTGGGGGTGCTCCGATCCAATGGCCCAAGTAGTACTATAGTAGACGCATGCCTCGAATAACTTTTACACCGGCAAATATTATTGTGAACATCCAATCATCTGTTTACCACAACTGGCGTGGACTGTGAGGGTGAATGAACCTGTATAATATTCATAATATGCCCGTGTATTTAGCACGGGGGACGGAAGTTGGTACCAAAAATACAAGCATGGAGGAAAATACATGCAAGCTGTAGTCAACCATACAGTTGGCCTATGTGTGTACATGTGCATGTATGATGTACATGTACATCAGGTGAGCCAGCTACGTAACCAAAAAGACAATGGGTAGGCCCAATGGGTGAAGGCCACACGGTCACTAACACAATGTTCTAGAGACGTAGCTTTAAAGCATGCTAAACATGGGTGGAGGCACTGACTGATGGCTGTGGTGTGTATAGTTGTTGTGCTGACCCAGTGTGTTGTATACCGTTATGGACCAAGTTACTCAATGATGGCCGACCCACCCAATGAATTAGAAGGAACCTATTGGGGATTTCAAATGGCCCAAACTTTGTGATCATCAAACAAACCGTTGTTTCGATGTGTCATTAACATCCACTATTCCCAGTGTAGGCTCATGCCGTAAATTATAATGGTAGCTAGATACATGAGATGAAAACCAAAATGAATGCACCAAGTCAAAATACAAGGCCTAACCTAGACACAAGGCTTAACCTAGACACATTTGCTATTCTAGTTTTGGTTTTGTATTGCACTTAAGTTTTGTGCCGTGATGGGATAAAGTCAACAAAGTACGGGTCTCGTAACGGAACGTTTTGGTTATTTTGTGTGTGTTTTCTCTTTAAATAATAATTTATTCCCTCAAAACTAAATTTTGTTCCGGTCTGAATTAGTTCCTTCTGTAGAACATGGAGTAATATATACACAGGTCTAAAGAGGGGATCCAAGGTCGAATTCATTTTCCTGACGCACTCATTTTCTCATAGTTTTTCCTTTTTGAGGGAACAAAATATTAGATTTGGGGAACGAAATACATGTGTATAGGGCCAATACTATTTCATGGGAACGAAATATTTCAAGGGAACAAATATTATTATGAGGGAACAAATATTATTTCCAGGCAAAAAATTATTTCGAGGAAATAATATTTAGAATAGTTGAAACTTATCCCAGCTTATGGGCCAGCATTCCTAGCTCATTTTTAAGTGTTTTGTGTCAGTTCTGCAAGCTCGGACTCATTACTTTTCAAGTTTAAAGTTTCATTTCCTTTCCTTATTATTAGTTCTTGCGAAGCTCCTACAAGTACAAACAACCAGGTGGCCATGCACTTTTGTACCCATTAGACCAACAATTTGAGTTAACCTAAAAAAGGGCAAGCTTATGCTTTGTTTAAATTGAGTTTTGACAACTCCCGTAGAACTTTGGTTATTGTTTAAAGGTGTGTCCTGAAAAATGTCCAGGAAAATTTGTATGGTATCCTTGATCAAGAGAAACTATAATCTTGGTTAACTGCCTTACATCCCCACAAATGAAAACACATGAAACTGTTCCAGCTATGTTTCATTCTGTAATGCAAAGCGAAAGATAAAGTTGCTTGGAAACCCGTATTCAGCACCAAGCCCACGGACGCCTTCACAGTCAACATCATAAATCGGAAACCCAACCTTTTTTTATGGCCTGTGGTGTGCAGTTCAAGCAAGGAGTGTAAGTTTTACACACAAAAAAGGCATCTGTTAATGACTGTGCACAAATAGCCCTTCCCATGACAATAGATGGATTGCAATACGCGTCATTGACCGCCATCTTTGATGTAAAACAATGGAAAGTGCACGCGTGTACGCCCTAAGCACGACTCTCAGCCAATGATAGCTCTTCACGCGTGCACAATTCATCAGAGATGGCAGCCGATGACTTCTATTGCAATCCATCTATATGCTGATTACATTCATGCATGCGTACAGACACATAGACCCCTTGCATTGGCCGAAATGTGACGCTTGAAAGGCTATCATTGGCCGAGAGTTGTGCGTAGCGTGTATGTGCGCAGTGCGTAAACACGTGCACATTTCCATTGTTTTTCATGAAAGATGGTGGTCAATGACGTCATGTGCAATCCATCTATTGGTTGGCAAACGCCAAAGTGTTGGCACTTGGCAGACGCACAAACGCGTATGCGTCACACCACCATCAGCCCCCATACAAAAAGGCATGTTCCCTCATTTTGCCAACCGGTAGTGTTCGTGTGCACGCGCAAATGCAATTTACATTATTCATGTGAAAATTCTATAGACCATGTAACCTTATGTTTACAAAACGAGTGACCTTGTTCATTCCAGGGACTTTCGGGCAGGCAAGATACAACACTGGTCATAATTATGGGAAATTTTACATTTTGTGTCATAATTTCCCCATCAATTCAAGAAACAGCTGAACAAGTTCTGAGATGTGCCCCACGCCCTTTCTTCATACCAAAAGTTGATAAAAAATCAGACAGTGCAATCCCCGTGTTTTCTTTTAATCTTTAAATCATTAAAATGTTTTCTTCCATTGAGCTGTGTACAAATCATGTACGCAGGAAGTCCAGGCTCTGTGATGTCACAGGTCACACGGTCCATTGACCCAGCCAGCTGCAGAACCGCTCAAATCCCATGAAATCTAATACCATTGGCTCCATCCTTCATTACCAAGGCAGTTGTGTGGTTTATCATCCAAAATTAGAATATCGGAACAAATTAACTAAAGAAATACACAGATAGAACTGGATGGGGGGGTGGGAGGGGAAGGACAGAGGAGGTGAGGAGGAAGCTAGGGGTGGACAGAGCAGGTACATAGAACTTCAAGTGATTTACCACTCTAATAGTTAGGAGAGGTTTGCGGTGACACCATGTTAAATCTCTTTTGAGTCACATGTCACACGCCAATGGTTGGGGGGGGGGGGCAAAATCAAAAATGATATGACTTGCCAAACTTTTTACAAATGTCATGTGATGTGACAACTATTGTCCCTTGTTTTAAAAACCTCCTGTAATAGTTTTCATATTAAATGGTCATTCAACACCTTAAACGCAATTACGCCGGGTACTAGACGCACCTTTTGGCATGCAATCATATTGCTATAATCATTGGTTGCTCCAGGGTGTTCAACACCTACTCGTACCACCCCTACCCCCCCCCCCCCCACTGGGAAAATAACTGATATTAGGTCATGTCTGAAATGGCAACTTTGGCAGTGGTTATGGCCAGATCGCTGAAAAAGGCCTATTCTTCAACAATGCCGCTGCGGCCAATGGCCACAGCTGGATTCACTTGATGCAGCACAGCTGGAGTCACTTGACGCAGCGACAAGCCTTACACTGGACTGAACATTAAGGTGGCCATCCTATCCCCTCTCTATGGTCAGCGCGCCGTATCGAAACCTCTCATCACTAACCCCTGGTATGGACGTACCGATAAAACAATGCTGATTGGTTCCCCAAAAGTGACTGCTTTGCACCGCACCCACGATGTTAAAAACTTGTGTCAAAATGCAAGTATTTTGACGCATTCCACCTCAATTGAATCATGTTTTTACATTGTCACCCTTAACTGCATTCAGTTAGAAGACATGTAACAAGAATGAGAGGGGACCAGTTGCTCTTTGACTTGATGTCCTTTTTGCGAACTATACGGTTGAGCGCGCACGAAGAGTTAATGGGCCACAGGCCTCTTTAAAATGTCCTATATACTGGCACATTTTAAATAACCAATACCTTTAAAAATGGCAGGGCTTGATTGATCACCCCTGGGAGTGAGGTTGACTCCTAATGGTTTTAAGGCCTGCATATACTTTTTAAGATAACACTGTCAGAAAATGTAAGCATGCACTCATGTTTATTTCTGCAGGCTTTGTTTAATGACACTACAAGGATTGAAAATGAAAAAAAAAAAAAAAAACTTATACAAAATAATTTTTTTGCTACCCATAGTATTCAGGTTGACGCATAACTAGAGGAAGGTTGACAAAGTAACAACGACTCCGAAAGTGAAAAAGATGAAAGTTGCCATGCAGTTTGGTATCAATCTCCAAGACTTTGGACACTTTCTCAGCCGGCTTTCTCATCTCATTTCAAACCAGTATCCAGATTAGGCAATTTCTGGTAGGAATATCTTGAAAACTGTCCAGATGTGAAATTATCACAACTTAACAGAACCATCAAAAATTGACATCCCCCTTCCTCTAAATATGCCCACCACACAGCAAACAAGATCAACGTACAGGCAATAAAAATCTCAAAAACTGCTTGATTGGAGAGTATTCTACAAAACCCTTGCACTACACTTGAAAACAAAACCAAAAGAAATTCTTAAGTTTAGTTTTTAAAAGCTCTGCCCCGTATAAACTTGTACCAGTCCTTCAGTTATCCTTTTTTTGTTACCCCCAAAGCTTTACTTAATATTATACAAAATCCGTCATGATTATGTGTTTACAGGTAAGCATTACTTATTTTTATATTTTAGGGATTCTTTACTACATAGAATTACTATTTGGTTTAAGGTTAGAACGGTTTTTCCTTTTAAATATAATTAGCCTTTGCGCTAGCAAAGTTACAATTACTTGTACATTAATATCATGTCGACTACAAGCGATTTTAATACCAAGACCTTTTAGTAGTTAGTAGTAGTACAAGTTAACCCTAACAAGAACATAAATTTAAAATGGACCAAGCAACTCCCAAATATTTTCTTGTTCTTAACCATATTAATTCAAACATGTCCTCTCTTATTTGCCAAGAATTTACACATTCTCACAAGATTAAGCTGTTGTTTAAAGTTGGATCATAACACAGATTTAATTTTGCCATGACTTTTGTTTGGAAAAGTGGTGATTGACTGGATTGGTTTGTTCAGTGAACCGCACCAAAATGCTTTTCTGGCTGAATGAAAATGTTACTGCATGCCACTGATTCATTCGCTTTCGTTACGCTTCACCATGGGGTGCCCTTTGTAAAAATTCATTCCAATCCAAAATTTACATTTCCTCATAGAAGTGCCCGTTTGTACCAGGGGAAAATTGTCACTGCCCTTTCGAAAACTAAGTTCGAGGCTTGGTATGGTAGTGCAAGCCATGAATCAGCTTTAAAAAAATCATAGTACAAAATAGAACTTCCAAGCAAAGAGTTGGTGCCTGCTTATATTGTTAATTGATAATTCAATCAGACTTGTGGGGAAAAAAATGTTGATAAATATTCTCCGTTATTTGTTGTGCTCAAAACACTCACTCAAAAAACCCAGGAGGGGAGGTCAGAGATTACACCACATCACAGTGGCCAAGCTAATACTGGCCATGCAGCACTGCTGCCGAGCCAAGGGCGTTGTAGAATTGCAGGCATGACTCTAGTGCAGTGTGTTGTTAGGTACTGCCATCACAACTGATATGCATGAGTGCACATTGTTATGCACCAGTGGGAACCAGTTCATGTGAGACCCAGTCTATGCACTACACACACAAAGTAGTATTTAAAACACACGTACATGTAACATTACGAGAACATTTAGGGCAAACAAATCTAGTAAACCCATAAATTGCATATATATTCGTTTCAACTTAAAACATTTGCCTGGATCCAATTTTAAAGAGTTGTAAAAGTGCAGTTACAGATTTAACGATAAAAGTCAAATTCGAAAAAGCAAGTACTGGCTCGGAACTGGTCACATAAGGATATATCAGAAATATTTTCTGCTGGATACCTGTACCATATCTGCCTGAGCAAAGCTTTTGAATGTTAGATTTTTGTTAGCGAGCAGCTTTGTGGAGTCGGACTGTAGTTCACATGTGAAAAAAAAATTCAAAACTTCACATTACTTCCCGCATTTGACAAAAAGTGAACAGAACCAATCAAATATTTTAATTGGAGAGGTACCCCCAATTCGGTACGATTTTATTCGCCTTTAAATTTGTGTTCTCAACAGCTCTGTGAAATTGGGCCCATGTATTGAAGGTCTTTCACATATAGTGAGCAACAAAAAAAAAGCAGAAAATTGTTCTTCATCAGTTCTGTACTGACTTTCCTACACTGACTTTCCTACACTGACTTTCCTACACAGCCAATGGCTTTTCTACTAAACATAAACTTCTAGTTACATTATTATGCAGCGGCCAAAATTGTTCAATATTGGCGATTTGTGGAAAAGCTCCAGCAACTCCACACATCTTTACGTCACCACAAAGATTATACGAAATCCGAAAAAATTGTTTAGTTAACTGATCACCGATGCTAAATTTAAACTGGTCAGCTTAGCATAATAAAATCTGTGCCAAGGTGACATTTGCCACAGGCCTTTCAGAGACACCAGTCAGAAGTGTTAGTCGTCACTATGAATTGATGCATAAATCATTTTGGTAGCCAGTTATACTCACACACCATATATGCCTGTGTGTGCTCTGACCAGCAATTCTTCCAATTCTTGTTTCAAAGTCCACAGCACAACTATCCTGCATTTTTTTTTCTTCTTCAAATATTTCACAGTACCTTTTTGCTCAATGGATTTATTACACCTTATGCCTCATTATCCAATTTTAATCAGGAAACAAACAAATTTACTAGAAATTGAGAACAAAAGGTGCTAGCAACTTCTGGGTGAATGCTATCTTTCTTTATATTAGTTTTTAATAGTTTGTTAATAACACTTTCGAATTGACAATTAATCAATTGATTTTTTAACTAGACCATGATCTGTTTATACATGTAAGACGTACACACTAAGCTTTTTTGTTTTAAGTTTTACAACATGATTATTAATATTGTTATTTTTTCTTTTATTATTACGGGTATCACAGTTCAGCCGGATTGAAGTTGTCAAACACAGGTTCTTTTTTTTTACTGAGTTTAGAATGTAACCTTCCTTTACACTTCGCATGTTGATTGTTTTTGACTGGTTGTTTAGCAGTGATAATGTAATCCAATCAAAGAATAGTTATTAAGGCGTCACAAAATGTTGGTTAAACAGTCAGCACAAGAACAGTAATTTTGTTGGGGACATTTTTCGTTGGCACTACATGTACACGCTAAAGAGTGAAATTTCCGTGCTCATCAAATTTGAGTGACTGGCCGTAATTTTTTAACAAAGCAACAAGATCGTCTTGCGAGGAACCTTAGTGCTTTGTAGTGCTAGCGCTTTGTATTGCGACATCAAACTTTTGTGCATAAAATCAATCTCAGTTCTTTGTGAAATCGAACCCAGGTTCATCTTGAACGCTTAGTGTTTTCAGTTAGCAGTTTAGAAGCTATAAGCCAACAGGATACAGGATGTTTGGTCGATACAAAACTCTATTATCTTAGTCTTATAAATGACACCTGTTTCCTTTTCACAATCAGGTGAGTGGAACACCTAAGCATTCAATAGTCAGCTTTTTTTCCTCTACTTTTCACTTCCTCCTTCACAAGTGTTTTTTATGGTACACATTTTTAAAAGGTATTATACAGGATTGGTAGAGCTGACGAAATAGCCGCAGACGGTGTTCATGTTTTGTATGATCAACCACATACATAAAATAACCAACCTCTGAAAACTTTGGCTTCATTATTGTGAGAGTCAGGAGAAAATAATGAAAAACCATGCACAATTTCCAGCATGTAAATATATTGTCCTTAACTTTGATTTCAACAACCAAAATCAGCTGGTTGCGTTTTCAGATAGAGTTTTCTCAAACACAACTTCATTTCAGAGGGAACTATTTCACAGAAAAATGGTTCTAATATGAACTTCAAAATCTTTCAGAAGCTTTCAGACTACAACTAAACATCGATGTTTTTTATCCTTACCAATCCTGTATAATACCTTTAATTTATACATTTGTAATCTCAATTCCTTACTTTGTGTGCAGAAGTTTTAGCATGCCAACACTATGCCAGTGATTTTACAGAATTGTTTTTTTTTAAATATGTTTACAAAGAACATTCACAACTTTGCCTCTTTAATAACCAAAGTTCATTCATACAACTTGATTTTCATGCAGCCGGAAAATTAATGATTGATTTGCTTTTTTATCATTATGAGCGTTCTAAAAACTGTTTTTTGTTGTTTTTTTATTAGCTGTGCTTTGAAAACCAAAGTTACCTACATGGAATGAGTATGGCTGTATTAGAATTAGCGACTGCGGCTGTGGCTTGGTTGTCATGTGAACAAGTGTTGTAGCATAGGAAGCCCATAGCAACACCCTTAGCAACAGCCGTAAGCCGTAGTCGCCAATTCAGGCACAACCTTTGCGGTGCTACATGTACACTTGAAACTTGGTCATACATGTACATGACTTATTGACTTTCACACTGGTATTCAGTCCCTATATCCTCAATGTTCACATTCTTCACTGGTTCCTACGAGTAGCATTATCGGATAACAGTTCTTCACTGGTACTCATGGATGATCGGTTCTCTTTGGTTCAAACATACTCTAAACATTATTGGAAAGTTGGCAATATTACTGGTGCATTCAAAAACCTAAACTCTGCATTTTGACTTTTCCAAATTTATAATTTTTAAAAACTTATAGTATTTATTAGAAAAGGTCAAAATACAGGCAAACCTTTTGAACACCTCAATAGTGCCGGCATTCAATTAATTGGTGGCCATAAAGATGGATTGCCAGCAAACTTGATTTGGTCCCACTTTGAATGATTTAGAGTTCATTTGTTTCACTTCCGGACAAAGAAAGACCACCACAAAAATGTCCCATGCATCATGTCAGGCACTACACACTGAAGGTGAGAGTGGTGGTGGATGACTAACTGGTTTGGCCTGTGTGGTGGGCTAGACGAGAACCATGCCTGTTCACTCCAATGAAATGTGATCTTTTTTAGCCGGTGCACCAGAGCATTGCAACAGCATGGCGGCCAGCCTTGGGTATATAACTCACAGCATGCAACCATCTGCCTTCCCATTCAGTGTGGATTAAATGCATTCACTTCCTGGTTCCAAAAAAGATTTGTACAGCCAAAATGGAGGGTCTTGAGTTTGAGTGTTCATTGCACCAGAGACTCACAGGACTGGTTAGGGTGTTCTATTGCTGCGACTGAGAGATTCTTCCATGAATCCCCGGCTCAGAAGAAATAGCTGCTAAATATGTTGTTGAAACTATATATTGACCAAAAATAATGGAGTCGACTGATGCTGGCAGGTTGTAGTGTCAGTAAAGATTCTTGATTTTGATTACGACGTGCACACACAAAACTGTGAGTGGTCAATTTGGAGAATTTTGTGTACATAAAAACGGCGTGGGATTGTCACGAAAATGATGAACGTAGTCTGTGCATTCAACTGATGATCACAGAGTTCCTCCAATCGCCTATTCCTTGCTGTTTGTGAATAGGGTCACTGTCCGATGAAGAGGGTTGTTTTAGTGGATATCTTTGCTTAGCTGGACGCAAAAGCTGTCCTCAGTCAAAGTGGAGTATTTCGACTCATTTATTTGTGTGAGATCCTGTCAGCAACCAACAACGATGGGCATTTTGACAAAGTTATTTGTGAGAAGACAAAACAAGGAAATTCGTCATTTCCGCATTGAAGTACAATTAACCGGTGCAAAAACTCCTGTGCCCTTACAACAACAAAATGAGAAAACAAAGAAGAACTTCAAGTTTTGGATCTGATTTGATAAAGTTGTAGAGTGAACATTCCCGAAGATGTTGGATGGCGAAAAGGGCTACTTCGGACTCATAATTCGTGTCCAAGAAAGGAGCAAAACTGGTCATTAACAAACTGGAGTTTGCAACCATGATCGGAAGACGGTGTTCTTTCTTGTTGCGATTTTGTGATGGGTTGAACTCGGGAAAGTGTTTTGTCTGTCGTCGGATTGGCTTGGTGATCCATCCACAGAAAGCTGTTGGTGTTTCATAGTCAAGATGTGGGGGGAAAACACTCCACCCCAGTTGAGTGTTGTTACATGATAATTAACTTCGGTGATTAAAGTTAACTTTGGTGATGTTCACGTACGTGTTGGCATGGACCAGATCGAATCTTGGTGGCATAGCCATAGAAAAAAGGTTTCACTTGTTCAGTCCGTGAACAAATATTTTAAAACAAAATCACTATGTTTTGTACTGACGTTAGGCTAGTTCCATTTATGGTGTGCAGACTAAAGGATGCGTAAAACCATGGAAAGTTACTGGTTACAAAAAAAGAGAGATATTATATTAAGGGATCTTGTGTTACATCCCCAGCGACTCCAGATATTCTGCAATGACAGCAACTCCCTTATTGACATTTCCTTGCTGGCTTCCCTCCAGACAATGGGCAATGACCACTGCCGTCTTCGACTTTTGAGCCGTCAATGCACCCTGTCCCTTCTTCTTAGCAAGGACAAGTTTTCCGTCTTCTTCTCGAAGAAACTGGTATTTTAGGCCCTCGGCAAACACGCCTGTCGACATGAAAGGCGTGAAATCACCCGATTTGAACGCCTTGCCTATACTGGCTGCCTCCGCTGCACTCAGTTTAAACGCATTTGCGTGGCCGTCCGTTGTCCATTTGGATCCGTCCAAACCAATAATTACAGCTTTGTCAGCATGAGCTGTGCCAGAAGAATCTTTCGTTTGGGCGACTAGGTTATCGATGTACGAATCCCAACTCATTTTGTCAAAACTAGTATATTATCTTCAACACAAAACAGAAAAACTTCTCAAAACTTTGCGTCGATGTACCTCGATCGTCGAACAACCCCTTCTGATGACTGCCACGATTTAGATAATTTTTACTACGCATGTGTAGAACCCGTCCGGCCAGGAGCCCCACCCCATAATGCATTCCAAACTTTGTATGGACTGCCGGCTAGGCAAAAAGGTTTTATGTCAGATTTTCACAGTGCCCACAATCCTTATGTTTCTGGTAGAGACCATAGAGTTATATATAAGAACTAGAGGGCGCACTGGCAATACTGCGTGCACAAATGCGCCGGGACCGCAAGGAGACACGACCGCCATTTAATAGAGGGCAAAATTGAGTACGAAGTATACGATGTGCGTATGGTAAATGCACGCATCACGCGCTCCGTGTTCATGTTGTTGTTTTGCGTACAGTAAAGTAATGGTAGTGGTACTTAAAACATGGCCGCACCACCCGCGCGACGAGTCACATAACTTGGCTAGTGCGCCCTCTAGTTCTTCTATATAACTCTATGGTAGAGACCGATGATCTATGACGTTATGCGAATGACGTCACTGCAGCAGGGCATACTCACATATTTGGTGTCAAAAGGAGGTTGTTGATTGTCCCACTCTGTGCGCTGCGCACTCACAGCTGTGCATTTTCCTTTGGTGACGGGATGATTGATTGTATGTTGACTCACTGATCTCCAGGGCCCAATTTCATGGCGCTGCTTACTGGCCGATTCTGTGCTTACTGCACAATTTTCTATTTCATAGCGCTGCTAACCCTAAGCACATGAAAATGAATGACGTAACAACGCAAGTACAATGTGAACGCGCAAGATGACCGCCTTATTTTCTTGCTAAACTGTGAAATACGCTTATGCTTAAGCAAATTTTTCTGCTACAGTTAGCACAAAAATTTGCTTACTGTTAAGCAGCGCTATGAAACTGGGCCCAGGATATACTTGAATTTACAAAGACTAGTATCCTCACTCGATGTGTATTCCAACATATACATAACATATTATGTTAGAGCTCCTAACAGATAACAATAATTAGTATATCAATAAAAATATTAACTATTTTTTTTAGTATTAACTCGGTTAAAACATTCAACAAACATACAATAACACAACAAATTAAGTGTACATTAACATTCAATAAAAATGTGAACATTATTGTAGACCAGAAATTGATAAAGGAATATGATGGCAACAAAACAGTAACAGATCAAGGCAAGGACAAAAAAGGAAGTACAAGACAAAATCATTATAAGATGGCCAGGCAGAATAAATAACAGTGAATCTACCAATGTGACTCAAAAGCCTATTTTCAACCTCCACCGAGTTGCCCAGTTTAGTGGATGCAGCCATCATTATACAGATTGTCATTGTTTAAATAATAGTGGAATTATAACTCACTTTTATTACAATGATCGTTTGGAATTTTAGGTCAACATCTTTAGTTTTCGAGGAGTCTACAGCTTGCGAAATATTTGTTCAATTTCTGTTGTATTCATGAAACACAAAATCCGATGACCGAGATGTAAATTAGCTCTATCTTATTAACTACCAAAATGGTAAACAAAAATTAGTCAGGCTCATCCAGCTAGAAGGAAACTTTTTAGCCCTTTGTGCGTGCCATACATTATCAGATTCAGATTCTACCATACCAGTTCACTGCCATTGATTATCGCATGAGCACGTTGCTTCTTTGTTGTGCAAATAGCATATGCGGCCGCACACCAGCTAAAATTTATGGTTGAGCAGCAGCAGCATGCGCACACAATGTCATTGCGTAATGTCAAAAGCAGCTGGAACCGTCTGGAACTATTGTACCTAGCCTCCTTTCGATGCCGCTGTTATCGTAAAATAATAAGTAAACAGAATAATTTAAAGAAAATGAAAACAATAGGGAGATACGGCTGGCAAGGCATGCTTGAAAAGGTCCGTCGATTTTTTTTGGGGTCAGACATAGAATTAAAATAGAGATTGGAAAAATCAACTAAAACATTTTCAGACAAAAAGCAGCTCTCGTGGTCTTGGTTTCAAGACCATGCGCTTACGCATACAAAACCAACGTTCGAAGGATGATGTCGTAATGAAAAAACCACAGAGGGCGCTGTGACTTGTGTTATTTCCCCCAATGGTGCGCTACACTAAATCATTCGTGCGCCAAACTGATAACTGTATTTTGTATGCCCTCACCTTTTTTGAGGTGTTCGTGCAACAGCGCGAACAACTCATTGTTTTTGTTCGTTTTTTTAATAATACTTTTTTTTTGGGGGGGGGTCATGCAATTAATAGACTGTGTAATTATGACAATTTATCACAGCCTGGAGGTTCTGTGCTTCAACTTTTGAAGAGACATGATAAATGTATGCTTTGAATTTGGTCCCATTTCCATTTGGCTTGGGAAGTGGAGGGGTGCTTCATAAAAACTGGGCAGCACAGCCGGTTTGGGAAAAAGCACATTTTTCGGATGTTACTTTCTGGGGTAATAATAAGCAAAAATTCCTATGTTAAACAAAATGAACGTCGCCAATCAAGACTAGTTCTCGTCCGATCACCGAAGTTATTTAAGCTGCATCTGGCCCGGTCGCGATTTTTTTTTCTGCAGCATACTTCGTCAATTTTTACAGTCAACAGTTAAGAGGAAGGCTGTTCCTCCCTATCCCTTAACTGTTGACTCCATAGCCGACGTGTGCTGCAGAAAATAAATATGCGGCCCGGTCAGTACTTGGATGAGAGACCGATTGGGAATACCGGGTGTCGTTCGATCCATTGCAAATTGTTACCAAAGCGTTGTTTTTTAGAACAAGTTTGAGACGGTATAATTGTTTCTTCATTCATACCGTAATCGGAGGGCGTTATAATCTAGTCCTTTTCAGATCAGGTGAGCTCAAAAAGAGGTTAACTTTAAGGTGTGAACTGGCTTTTTCAGAGCGAAATTTGAAACATGACGTCATTGGATTTCAACAACTAGTATGAATCTTTCAAGGAGGAATCTTTTCGCCAGTCAAAAGGTTGAGTTCTAGGCCGTTTTAACTGAATATGATCGAAGAACCAAAACATCCCCGTACAAAAATGTCGTCCGTTGCGTCGTGCCGTCGCGTCTGCCGTCGTCCGTCGCGTCGTGCCGTCGTCCGTCGCGTCGTGCCGTCGTGTCCTCGTCCGTCGCGTCGCCCGTCGTCCGTCGCGTCGTGCCGTCGCGTCGCCATTTTTTAACCCATGAGTTCTTCGTTGTCTCTGACAATGTTGTACCAGGCTGAACTCGGCTGAACTCGACGCGACGGCACGACGCGACGCACATCTGTCGAACACCATACTCGTGGGTTAAAAAATGGCGATGCGACGACAGTACGCGACGGACGACGGGCGACGCGACGGACGACGCGACGGGCGACGGCACGACGCGACGGACGACGGCACGACGCGACGGACGACGGCAGCCGAAGCCTCTATGAAAAACAATTGTAAAACAGGCGACGCGACGCACGACGCGAAGGGCGACGGCACGACGCGACGGGCGACGGCACGACGCGACGCACGACGCGACGGCACGACGCGACGGAACAGGCGACGCGACGACACGACGCGACGCACATCTGTCGTCTATAGAACACCATACATACGGGTCCGTAGACTGAGACTCGAGAGATAACCACATGGTCTATGCACACGTAACAAATAAACGGAAACACTTTTCAACTGGCTGCACTGACTGAATAGTTGGCATTTTTCCTGAATAGAAGTATCTTTGGCGATAAAAAGACATGCAGTATAGCCTCACTATTTTATTTAAAAAAACAGCACACAGCATACGATATACGTACAGGTCAAAGTGCAATGTTCAGGTCGTCCGTCTACGGGTATACACCATACAATCAGCCTTTTTCACACAGTGCGGCCAGCGGTCAATATGCTGAAACGTCTTTGAAAACCGCGGAAATTCGTCACGTAAGAGTCGTTATTATTTTCGATTTTTTTATCATTGCAAACTTCCAATATTAATTTTGTTTTGATAAAAATGGTTCGTACATACATTGTTAAGAAGACTAAACGATTCTTGTTGCTTGGAATACACCGTTCATGTCCATCTTTAAACAACGTGTATGTGCTTTGTTCATTTTGGCTGACCTTTGGGTATGGCCACGGGTGTTCCTCAATGATTGAAAATGAAAAGCCGTGTGGGTCAGTCGTGGAGGATTGTAAACTTGTGGACAAGTCGTTAAATGTCTGTCGCAGTGATAGCGTTCCGACTCTCTCCGCGAATCTCGCGACACCTGGCGATGTTCTCGCGACTATACATGCTCTCGCGACTTGCCGGGTCCAGTCGTCTCGCGAGAACATCGCCAGTGTCGCGCGATTCGCGGAGAGAGTCGGAACGCTATCACCGCGACAACAATTTAACGCCTTGTCCACAAGTCTAGGAGGATTATTGATGACTATGAATTTTTGTTACTCTGTTCTCTTCCTTCCTCCATGGTTGTTCCATATGGTCGTATGACGGTGCACCAATAAAGGAACATAACATAGTTGGTAAGAACAAAACTTGCAAAATATACTTCTTGATCACAGATTTACAGAAAACTTACACGGTCTAATGATGATGATAGTAGAAAACATCCCTTGAAATATTTATGTCTGAAATGCCATATTTGATGAAAAATGAATAAACTAATTTTCCGATTGGAGTTTATCGCTCAGTGAGAGTTTTATTCATTTGTTGAATCTATATAATTTCATGCAAATGTGTAATCGGTTTTTCACTATTTTCTCGTGACCCAGATGGCCGATCGATCTCAAACTTCTACAGGTTTGTCAGTTTATGTATATGGTGGATAACATAAAGTGCTTACATTGCCAGCAACTGTTTTGTTAGCAAAAACCAATCCTGTATTGTTCCTTTAATAATATAGCAAGGACGGTGTTGTTTGGTGGCCCTAACGGGTCATCGCACATCGCAAATATCTTTGCAAATATTTGCGATGTCGCAAAGATCCGTGCAAATATCTTTGCAAATATTTTGTGACCTTTGCAAATACTTATTTGCAAAGATATTTGCGATGTGCGATGACCATGGATGCATATGATATTGTGATGTAAAGTAATCTGTTCAAACAGTCAGCGGGCGCGCGCCGTGCCGCGATGTGTACAAATTTTCTTCAAAATCGGGGTTTTTCTTGGCCATGATTGTTATTATAGCTTTGCAACCGTTTATCCTAAAGCTTAGTCCAAAACGGAAACACAAAGGGTAAAACCTCCTCTTTCGACTCGTAAAACATTGGTTTCAAATGAAATATGTTTTGCCACGTCTTTTCGGGGTTCATTCGTACAACTGCGGTCACATTTCCTATGGAGAGTGCTACAAAAATTTTTTTTTTTTTGTCGCATGAGGGCTCTTAATTCGACCATAAGTCAACAAGCCGACGGCTGATTCCTTAGTCCATGGAGGTAGCTTAGTCCGAAAGGGATTTGGAAAGTTTACATACTGACCAACACAGTGCTCTCACAAATTTTGTGATTGGACAAATTTTACCAACGTCATTTTTGAGTTGAACTAAAGACCAATGAAAAGTTATTTTACAGCTTCTAAAAAGCCGTTGCTAAAACGTCTGTTTTACAAACTTCCGCAGTGTCAACTCTGAAACCACAACACAATTTTCTAAAATGATAAGTTCATGTACTAATTGGAAGGTTTCACTGGCAAAACTTATATGAGCAGAATCAGTAATGTATACACTTTCTTCTTGTGAATTTTTTTTTCTAAGATAGTGTCACACATTTTTATAATGGCAAGTTAAGTTTTGCTTCACTGATGAAAATTGTGCACTGGTTGTGTGTACGTTTTTGTGTGTGGCGATGACATGGACTATACAACCATTGGTTCAGGGTTTAACAGATTTGCACGAGTAAATTTGTTATTTAGCAACAACGTTGCTCTTTGTTGTGTTCATAATGTGCTGGAAAGTTGGTTACAATTTAATTAGTAAATTGTTAATAACATTAACATGTCGCATTTCCTTCTCTGCCTCAAATTGTTTGCATTAATAACGTGATACTTATTTAGTTACACGGAAACACCCCTGTCCACACAATGGTATCTACCATGAAACAGGCGCGGTTCTACGGGGGGGGGGGGGCTAGGGGGGGGGGGCTAAAGCCCCCCCAAACTTTTGTCTAGCCCCCCCCCCCAAAAAAAAAATGCAAAAGAGAAAAAAGAAGGAAGAAGAATAATGTTTGAAAATACTGGATCTTCATTAAAATTGAAAAAAATAGATTTGCATGGTCTTTTCACATATACTATGGTCTTGGACCAGACTGCATGTACGGTTAAATGTTTCACGTCGGACAAGCGCGGTGTTTAGAACTTGCGGTTTATGCCAGCGCTCTTCCGCCTTGTTTTGTTTTGTATTACATGAACATAAAAACCAATCTCAGTTTGGATATTAAGACGATGCGGTGATAAAACACAAGTGGCTCAACAAATTATCACCGTAAAAATGTTCTTTTTAGAAAAGTTCTATCCTCTTTTCCTTCCCCCTCCCCTCCCTTCGTAAAAACCTTCTTTTTTTCTATTAGTTTAAGGGGGCTTGAAAACATCAAAGCAAAGGTCTGTCTTAAACATCGCCCACTGACTTTTCAAAAGACAGAGACCTTTGTCTCAAACTTAAACGACAAACAGTCATAGGATGGTTGATTACGAGACCACACCAGAGCCATGGGACATTAATTTCAAAACGTTTCTCTGCCTATTTAAAACCTCGATGGCTACCTCTCTGGAGATAATAGTTTCCATTTTCCTGCACTCCAATTAACACAAACTAATTCGCTGCCGACTGGTCATACAGTCTCTACTCTCTTTATCTCACCAACCTCCCTCCCTCCCTTCCGTCCAGCCCTGGGCTTCCGGCTGTTTGTGCCCCTCCTCCCCCCCCCCCCGTTTTAATTTTTTTTTATTATAGAGAACTATACTTGACACCTCAAATGTTTTTTAAAGCTTGCCTTTCAATACATGATTCTCACTCGTCACGGAGAGAATCTTCATAACTGACAAATTTGTAAGCTTTTTGAACATTATGAGTGTGTTCCGGTCCTATTATTTTTCCTGGCTTGACCATTAATAAAACCTCTCTATATGATGCTTATATTGGATACTATCAAACAAAAATTTCGTGGCTACATGATCTTATCCTTTGACTTGATGGCACACGGCTACATTATATGATTTCACTCTTCCCTTTATAAACATATCCCATAATATTCTCAATCAAAGTCGTTACACCACTGCAAGCTTTTGTTCTGTCCACCGTTTTGGAGTCAAAATAATTTGCACGCAACTGCATCATGTGTTGTATGATTATTGTATCTTTCTACTTATTACGCGCCAAATAAATGAAAAATACGCTGTAATGTTGCTTTTCGACTCCCAAAATTAAATAGCAGTAGCGAGAATTAAAAGGGTGACGTCACGTGCAAAAGGTCTAGCCCCCCAAAAATTGTGGCTCTAGAACCGCGCCTGCCATGAAACTGTTTAGGCGCGCACGGACCACGCTCACTGTAGCGCAGCAGCCCAGAGCATTTTGGTCAAACGAACAAGGTACCAATATCTAAGTACAGAAACATTTAGTGTACAACCTAACATATTCAGAAATGGATGTCTGCCGGGGACCCCCCGCTGCGTATGGTGCCTGGACCCCCAGCAAAGGGTCCAAATAATGGGCTGGATCAAACATTGGAGGTACCACATGAAACCAAATTTAATTTAACAAGTACATATCACAGAGTACATAATGGCTACTGCCAGACAAATATTCTGCTGCAGAAGCCCCCCCAGACCCCCCCCCCCCACAAAGGGTCAGCAAAATTAGGCTGGATTAAAGATTGGAGGTACCACATGAAACCAAGTTGAAATGAACAAGAACACTGTACTTAGTAAAAAATATCAACTGCCAGACAAAAATTCTGCTGCATAATGCCCGCCAGACGACCCCCCCCTCCATCCAATTTTCTTTTTGACCCTATGGACATGCACCGGATTAGCCTAGAACATATATAAAAAGTACCAAATGAAACCAAGTTGAAATGAACAATAACACTGTATTTAATAAAAAATATCAACTGCAAAACAAATATTCTGCTGCATAATGCCCGCCAGACACCCCCTCCCAAAAAGTTGACCCTACAGACCTGATGGTCGGGATTGTCCTAGAACATACTGTACATCAAAATTGGGCTGGATTAAAGATTGGAGGTACCACATGAAACCAAGTTGAAATGAACAAGAACACTGTACTTAGTAAAAATATCAACTCCCAGACAAATGTTCTGCTGCATAAGGCCAGCCAGACACCCCCAAAAAGTGTGTTTTACCTGGTTAACCCACTCAATTCTTATATTATTTGATAAATTTAATTTTTCTTGTTTGTCAGGAGCCTTGATTTTAATGATATGTACATGTATTAATTAATTAATCCGGCTTCATTTTGTTATTGTTATATGAATGCTTATCAACTTAACCTATTTGAACAAATAAACGTTTTTGATGTAGTTTTAGAAGTGTTATCTCCTTAGTGTTTTGTTGATGCAGTCACTACACACATAGGGCTTTTGATGGGCGGTGGCGCTCTTTGTTTTAACTTAGTTTGACCTTCTGGCCTATTGATCTACTTCACCCAAAGGTCACCAATCCTGCACAACCTTCAACAGGTAAGATTAATATTTAGTTTGTTTTGAATCCATAAACATCTTAAAGACACTGGACACTATTGGTAATTGTCAAAGACCAGTCTTCTCACTTGGTGTATCTCAACATATGGATAAAATAACAAACCTGTAAAAACTTGAGCTCAATTGGTCGTCGAAGTTGCGAGATAACTATGAAAGAAAAAACGAAGTTGTGTGCTTTCAGATGGTTGATTTCGAGACCTAAAAATCTAATTCTGAGGTCTCGAAATCAAATTCGTGGAAAACTATGTCACTTCAGAGGGAGCCGTTTCTCACAATGTTTTATACTGTCAACCTCTCCCCATTACTCGTTACCAAGTAAGGTTTTATGCTAATAATTATTTTGAGTAATTACCAATAGTGTCCACTGCCTTTAAAGGAACATTACATACTTGTTTTTTTTCAAAAAAGTTAACCCTGTTTAATTACTTGTCTCTATGAAAATTTACTGACAAATGATTAGAGCCTGCTTAAACCTGTGAACTCATACTTTGTTATTTTCTAGGCAGCAAACACAATGGACGAGGGCAGCCCAACCGCCGTCAATAAACATGAAGCCAGTCTGGTGTGCATCATTTGTAAGGCAAGTCAAGATGAGTCACTAAAAACGTTCGTGGAGAGAACATGGGGTGCATACAAGAGGGCAGCACAATTTAGACTCACACTGAAGTCAGACCACTACATGGATAAGGTGCTAGTAGCCCCAAGGTTTTAGGGCTATTTCTATTGTCACAAAGAAATCATTTCATCAAGAAAGGCAAATAAATCAACATAACTTCAGAAAACTTAACATCGCAAATCGCAAATTGGTTCTGGGATGTGTATCTTTTTGAAGAGAGTAAATGTTTGGAAGTCTTGGGAAGTGGTGAATTAAGAAAAAACTTACCCTGAATACAAAAGGTACAGCTTGAATGGTAATAGTTAAGTATGAACTGAAATTTCCTGTGGATAACTATAGTTAATGCATATCTTGTTTCAGGAAAACCCGATGTTGAATGTCAAAAAGGTTGATTGCGCACTTTTTCCACCATGTGCAAAGACTGTTCGCAACAAACTGCAACGAACACATTACATTAGCATCCTTTTGGAAAATTCCGAGTCGACACATCCAGGACATGGTTTAGACCCCCTTAACTACGGATGGAAGGAAATAAATGGTTGCTATACTCCAGACTGGTTCTGTGGGCCTGCCATGCCAGATGATATTTTTGAGGAAGGTGAACGAGAGGAAGACAGTACAGAGGACCTTGAGAATGACCAACCAGATGTAGCTACAGCGTTTGACAATGATAATGATTCAAATTCAGTAAATGCTTATGGAGTGATGACTCAGAAAGTGAAACAGACAACTGAAGTATAGGGATTTTTTGATAGAGTGACCCTTTCCTAACATTTTATGCAAATCGCCATGGTTAAACCCCAGCTCAATGTTGATAAAGACCGAACAAATAAAATGTTCATAGATTTGCAATGATGGCCATAAAGGAAATCTTCACTTTGAAATATTTTTGATCCAAATGCCTTTGTTTTTGAGAAATGAGTGAAACAATTAATTGGAAATTCAATGTTATAAAACAATGAAAAACACAAGGAGGGTTTTTCACTATTTTCTAGCGAGTCTGATCACTGATTGAGCTCAAACTTTCACAGATTAGTTATTTCATGTGTACATCATGGTCACTACAAGTGTGGATCCAAGTGTGGATACCAGTGTCGAGCTTTGGCTTAAGAATTAAGGGTTCCCTTCATTTACACCTTAATTTAACTGTATGGTCTCGCTCATTAACTCTGAAGGAGCTTATCTTTTAATTGTTCACAGGTAAAATATGCATGTTGTAATATCTACTGAGGTACAGCTTATTACAGGAACATTACAGAATTGGTAAGAAAAAAGCTTGTAAAATATACTTTTTGATCACAGATTTACGTAAAACTTACACGGTCTAATGATGATGATATTAGAAAAATTTCCCTTGAAATATTTCTGTCTGAAATGCCATATTTGATGAGAAATGAATAAACTAATTTTCCGATTGGAGTTTATCGCTCAGTGAGCGTTTTATTCATTGTTGAATCTTTATGATTTCATGCAAATGTTTAATCGGTTTTTCACTATATTCTCGTGACCCAGATGGCCGATCGATCTCAAACTTCTACAGGTTTGTCAGTTTATGTATATGGTGGATTACATAAAGTGCTTACACTGCCAGCAACTGTTTTGTTAGCAAAAACCAATTCTGTAATGTTTCTTTAACTATGCCAGTTAGTTAATAGTCAATTATCATATCATTAGAGAGAAAAGTAAACACTACTAAGATTATCTCATTGTTGGGTGACAGTTGTACTGTTATGTGGGTTACGTAGGTTAAACAATGGTTATTCTCCACATCCTCAATATCACTTTGAAAAGTTTGCTTTTATACAAAAGACATTCTGGCAAACACTTAAAACACAGTGAAAATGGGCTTCAAAAGTTAAATCAATTTCATGTGGTACCCCCAATTTTTCATCTAACTAAATATTTGGGACCCCTTTGGTAATCGTCTGCTGGTCTTGGGCAGCTGAACATTCGTCTGGCAGTTGATATTTGTTTATTACTGTAAGTACAGTGGTATTGTTCATTTTCGACTTTGTTTCATGTATGTAACTCCAATCTGAAATCCAGCACAAGTTTGTTTTGGCAGCGGAAAATGTAGCCATTATGTACTCTGTGAGATGTACTTGTTAAATTAAGTTTGGTTTCATGTGGTACCTCCATTGTTTGATCCAGCACATTATTTGGACCCTTTGCTGGGGGTCCAGGCACCATACGCAGCGGGTGGTCCCCGGCAGACATCCATTTCTGAATATGTTAGGTTGTACACTAAATGTTTCTGTACTTAGATATTGGTACCTTGTTCGTTTGACCAAAATGCTCTGGGCTGCCGGTCTACTGTGACGTGTGTGAGTACTCTGTATGGTATGAGCTATTTACGTGGGAAAATAAGTTCACATATTTGTACACAACAAATTCTGACTAACATCTTTTCTGCCATTTTGTCCCCGGGTTAACGGTAGTCGGTTCAGCTCTTACATCTTGTTTGCCTCCATTTAGTATCTGCGTTGAACATTTAAAACGTGAATATAATTATGAACGTATGACGTATGCGGTTTAGTCCAGTCCGTTTCATTGAATTTATATAAAAAAAAATAGGCCTACAATAAAAGCCATACACGGACAATTTCTGTTTTTTCCGAACGTTGACGACTAGAACGTATTTTGTTCTTCCTTGGGGCACAGAGGCCGCAGATTCATCATACAGGCGAGCTCATCATCAATCACAATCTTCCATAAACAATTACCATGACAACCGTAAACAACAAAGTGGTCTCCGCAGAAGACATCATCAAACGCCTGGACCTCACCCCTCACCCAGAGGGTGGGTTCTACCGGGAGACGTACAGAGCCGCCAAACGTAGTAGTGATGGAATGGCGCAGAGCACAGCTGCCTACTACCTGATGGTCAAGGACCGCGGTCTGGCATGGCACACGGTCGGAAGCGATGAGTTCTGGCATTTTTACGCCGGTGATCCAGTGGAGGCTGCGTTCGCTTTGCCGGACGGCACTTTCCATGAGACGAAAGTCTTCGGGTCGGACGTTTTGCGGGGACAGGAGCCGCAAGTGCTCATTCCGGCCAACTGGTGGCAGAGTGCCAAGTGCGTTGGAGAGTGGACCCTCTTCGGATGCACTGTCAGCCCTGGATTTGAGTTTGAAGATTATAAACTGGCACCGGCAGGCTGGAAACCAACTGGCATGTAAGTTTCGAAATTCGACGGTAATTGCTAAATTACGAGACTTGTTGAATTTGCAGGTCCAATTTTTCGCCGATTTGATCCAAACATTTAGAATTAAATTCGAAATAGTTACTTTAGGTAAAAAAAACTAAAAATGGTTAGCGTCCTGCCTTTTTGAGAAAAAGGAGGAGGCGGGCTTTAAAAAAAAAAAATAAATGGCCGGGCTAATTTTCAAGATGGTTGCCAGCTTTTTTCTGTGTGTTTTTTTCGGTGTGCTAAAGTTAAAAAATACGATGTAATGTATTTTAGAAATGATTTTTTTCGTCAGAGATCGTGAAAATTTATCCTTAAAAAAAGGAGAAAAAAAAGGAGGTGGCCTCTTAAAAGGAAGCGGGCGGTGACGCTAAACAGGTTTTTAAAATTTATTGGCCTTTTTGAAAGATTCAAGAAAATTAACAGCTTTCATTAAAGGTGCTGCATACGTTTGGTAATTGGAGCCTATTGATTGTGTTAATCCTATATAAATGTAGGTACATACATTTGTACAATAAAACTAACCTGTGAAAATTTCACTTCAAAAGGTGGTCACGTTTTTAAGATGTCACCGAAAAACCGGAGCGAATATTTCCATGCAGGAAGAATATTCCCCATAGGAATACACAGTCAGAAACGCTTCTCAGATTCGAATAAAAAGTGATATATTTTCCATAACCGTAGTACTTCGAAGTTAAAAGTTTCTCAAAATTCATTATACTACCCAAAGCTTCTGTCCTTCTTACCAAGTAAGTTTTTATTGCCATTAATTTTCAGAGTCATTACCAAACGTGTACTGTGCCTTTAATATCACACTCTGACACTCCTGGGTACAAATAATTATGTACCTGTTTCCGGTTACTGTGGGGCCTATGCACAGATTCTGTCGAAATTACCCAGAAATTGATCAAACTGTCGCAGGATCCGAGTTACACGTAAATCCAATTTTGTTTTGCCACTTTCCGGGTCAGCCTTGATCCAGAAATGGGTCGAGCCCCCGACCCGCATTCCGAGTCAAGCGGGTTTTTTTGTTTTACTGTGTACTGCGGAAGAGAGTCTGTATAAAGATGATGTTAATGTAATTATTTATTAAAAAAACTTAATGGACTTAAAGGAACATTACAGAATTGGTAAGAAAAAAAACTTGTAAAATATACTTTTTGATCACAGATTTACATAAAACTTACACGGTCTAATGATGATGATAGTAGAAAACATCCCTTGAAATATTTATGTCTGAAATGCCATATTTGATGAGAAACGAATAAACTAATTTTCCAATTGGAGTTTATCGCTCAGTGAGCGTTTTATTCATTTGTTGAATCTATATGATTTCATGCAAATGTGTCATCGGTTTTTCACTATTTTCTCGTGACCCAGATGGCCGATCGATCTCAAACTTCTACAGGTTTGTCAGTTTACGTATATGGTGGATTACATACAGTGCTTACACTGCCAGCAACTGTTTTGTTGGCAAAAACCAATTCTGTAATGTTCCTTTAATGGACTTAAGATATAAACCGTAGATACCTCTCAAGTATAACGCCAAAATAATGTAAGGCAATTATTTCCTACCAAATTCACTAGTCCTCAATAATTATAGCCTGTCATCAGGTGGCCCATATCCTCTGTGCATTTCAAGGCTCACTCCCATTTCTTAGTAAACTCACCACACACATTCTTAGGCTATGACCTCAAGGTCCCCCAGAAGTAGAGCAAAGATATATATATATATATATATTATATATATATATATATATATATATATATATATATATATATATATATATATATATATATATATATATATATATATATATATATATATATATATATATATATATATATATATATATATATATATATATATATATATATATATATATATATATATATATATATATATATATATATATATATATATATATATATATATATATATATATATATATATATATATATATATATATATATATATATGTATCTACTTATTACCTGCGTTACAATAACAACAGAAATACAGACAAAACTAGAATTTAGTGTTTGTACGAACAAACACCGAGGTGTTCGGCTATCAATTGGGTCAGTGTTTAATTAAATCGATGAAAAGATTGTTGATAGCTTTTGAATTTTCCCGGAAAGTACATTTGTTACACAGGAAATAAATGCTAAGGTTACTACTTAACTTCCAAGGTCAATTGAGTCCACACTCTGTGTAGCGTTTGTTTATTTTTCGAAGACCTCTCCGATGATGTATAGATTGTAAAATTCCAATTCACGGTTCATAAGTTATTAATTTTTCAAATATATTAATTTTTTTTAAAATTTAATTGAACACCTGCTTACGTCATTATGACGTCAAGAAAGCGGTGTCTTCTACAATTGAAGAGCTAACTAAGTGCGAAGTTTGAAGGTTGTGTGATCTTTGGAAGTGTGTCTTTTGTTATCTGACAAAAATGCTCACCCTTGGATTAGACTAACGGCCCATACAGCCTTGCTCTATGCATAGCTTATGCCAAAATAATGGACTTTGCCCCGCTGTGATCAGTCGAGCAAAACACACCACGGTACGCATAGCCTTCAGTGCATGCGATGTGTAGGCGCACGTTCGTATGTCTACCTGTGTTCTTTCAGTTTCACTATCGTTCGTTGTCAATGTGGGTCAACTTAAAGGTGCGCCTTTTTCGACCTGATGTAAAGGTAAAAATGTTGTCATCTGAGTGCAAAGCAAAAGTTTGAGCAGGCTTAACGTTCTACACCTTGATACAAAAAATAAACTAAAATAATTGGCAGTTTTTGAGATATGAATTTTTGAAATTTTCAACTTCCGATTTGAACCGGAAGTTAAGATCAAATGGGGTCAAGTTTTGTGTAGGCTTTGTTGAACTTTCAACGACCTGTCCGATGATGTGTCGATTGTAAAAATCCAACATGCGGTTCACGAGTTATGATTTTTTACAAATATTAAACTTTGATTTATTGTAATTCAAAACCTGATGACGTCATCATGACATCATCAAGTTTGTGTCGTCTTGATATTGAAGTTCAAATGTCTGATGAGTTTCAATGTTCAATTCAATTTCAATCTTGAGTTATGCCGTAAATAAGCCCGAAAGTGATGTTTTTCAAGAAAAAAAACAAAGGCAAACTTCGACCCAGAGTAACGACCCGGAAGTAAAGGTTTCAAATGTTGCCCATGTCTTGGTCTATCATATGCCCGAATATGAATACTGTAGCTGTAATATTCAGAAACATACAGGCATTGGCATGACGTCACTTTTTGAACTTAAATTGCATGTAATTTGACACCTGATGACGCAATCGTGACGTCACAACTTACTTACCTTCTGCTAGTTATGTTCTTACTTCACAAGAAGTTTCAAGTTGATCAAAAGTTCGCAACTTTGCGTTTGCCTGCCGACAAGTCTCGTTCGGAAGAATAAGAAAAACCGAACAAAAACAATGAGTTGTTCGCGCTGCTGCACGAACACCTCAAAAAAAACAACGAACAAAAACAAAGAGTTGTTCGCGCTGCTGCACGAACACCTCAACAAACTATTGAAGTAGGGATCTGTTTGAAAATTTAAATAAATTTAATGTGTTATTTGTCCCATTTCTTTTCAGGTAATCTGAAAATGTCAGCATGTAAGACATCCAGCTTATGTTCCATTAATCGCCAAGATTAGTATACGGTTAGCTGAGGGGGGTTTGGGTCTACAATCCCGGCCATATATGTCAATCCCTGACACATTTCTGGGGTCAGGCTGACCGGGAAACTGATAATCAGATTCTGCATGAGTTTGCTTGACTCCCATTTCTTGGTCATTTTGACACAGATTCCGGGTCATCCCAGAAATGGGTCAGGCCCCACGGGACCAAGAACCCGGGTCAATTCTAACCCAGGAGATTTTAGAGTGCCTTTCTCTGCTGCTCTATAATATGAATAACCTATAGATAGGTTGCAGTATGACGTAAATCGGCCATCTTTACGGGCAGTTTAGAACAAACAGTCGTGCGTTTCGTGTGAGAACGGCGTGCAACACGCGCGCATTTCACGAAACTCATTGCAGGATTGGTCAGTGAACAACGCGGCTGCGTTAATAAGTTGAGCGTTGACGCACCTGCAAGCCAAAATGCAATTTGCCCGTAAAGATGGCGTCTACTGGGAACTATCTATAGGCTATATTATCATAAGACTTGTGCTAGCATGCAACAGGTGGCCCGTGGGCCATTTTGAGGACACAGACAGACGACTATCTTATATCTAATCAGCACACAGTAGAGCTTTAAGGATAAATATCGCAGGTAGGCCTACTGGTCTAAAAACAAACAATAGATAGAGCAAGGACACCTGATCACCCCACTGGTTTAATTCGATAGTCATTGCGCATATAGTCGTATGCCATTCCCGATATGGGGGTGAGGGTCACTTCTCCCCTCAATGTTCCCATACTTTAACACACCATTTTCCTCTTGTACGGAAGTATTCCCCTTAAAAAGAATTCCTGAGAATCCAAGCACACGATGCAGGCGGGGTGCCCCATATCGGGCACCAAATGTATACAACTTACATGGCGCATAATCAGACTATAATGATACTCCATCATTGGACACTAGAGTTAAAATAATCTAACCAGTTTGTTGACCAGCTTGTTTTCGGGTCAACCTGCCCTAAAATGGGTCAGACCTCCCCCCCTGGGACCCGGGTCACCGGGTCAATTCTGACCCGGGAGTTTTGAGGGGAGTGAAGCGATTCTTAGGAGGTAACTATAAAAGTTTCTCCTGAAGAAGAGCAGAGTATGCTGCTCGAAACGTCGAGACCAAACCGGCTCTTTTCAGAGCCAACAATCCCACAAAAGAGTTCATATTACATGGTTGTACCCGCAAGTTTACTATTTGTTTATTTCATATCTCCACACCATGCAAAGCTTCAAACACCACTTGGAGCGATTATTATTTTTTAAAGATCTTTATACGTATAAGTCCACTCGGTAATAATTATAACAATCACTATAATGATGACGAAATGATTATGTTTCTAATACTGAATGTAGACTGCCAGTTTGCTTTCACAGCCTCCGTTAAGTCAGATTGGGTTTGAATGTTACCTTCAAAACAAAAATATGGCCAAACGATGTCTGCAAAAGGTGAGCAGATAATATTATGATAAAATGATTACTTTGGGTCGTTCAATTGTGTCATACGTATACTTACCATTGAAAAACACATTTAATTTGACTTGTATAATGGTTATGTATTGTTAATTCTGTTATCTGGTTTGAACAATAAATTCACTGGATATTATGTCTAATTATTATTTTTGAAAATAGTTAATACTTTTAATAAAATTGTACTTCAACAATAACATTCATATTTTGTATAACAAGCCTTTTTTTCTCTCGATTATTTGGATCACAAATAGATCACCAATAGAAATCGTGTTCGGTGTTAAAAAGTATGTTAAAAAATATTAGTTTTTTATATCTATATCTATAGCGCATAATGCAGAAGCCTCTATGCGCAACACAAAACATAAAACAATCAAATGCAAGTTACACAAATAAAGATTCAAACAAATGAGTTTTTAAAAGTCCCTCGAAAATCTGAAGAGAGCCAGCTTGGCGAATATGAAGCGATAAGTCATTCCATAACGAAGGTGCAATAAAGTTGAAGGCTCTTTGACCATCAATTAGTGGAAAAAGCAGTTTGCGTAAGTAGGGATTGGCCAGCAGATCGAAGAGGACAAACAGGAATGTATTTACGGAGAAGATCAGATATATAGTCAGGAGATAGGCCATGAAGAGCTTTGAAAGTGAGAAGATTTAACTTATATACGATACGCAGTTTGATCGGAAGCCAGTGGAGTTCTTGTAAGATGGGAGTAATATGTGGGAACGATGTGTGCGTGAGACGAGGCGAGCAGCGGTGTTCTGAACTCGTTGAAAGTTGAGAAAGTTCTCTATCTGAAAGTCCAGTGAGAAGAGAATTGCAAGAGCCGGGTCTAGAAGTGACAAAGGCATGAACCACGGTAGAAGAGTAGAATGCATCATCAAGATGGCGCCGGATTCGACCTATTTTTCGAATTTGTAGAAGAGCAGATTTGCATATGGTTACCTGGTCGGTCATACTCATCGAAGAATCCATACGAACACCAATGTTTCTAACTACACGAGATGGCAAAAAATACATAATAAAAAGTTCCTCCCGTACAAGATAATTAGTCTTATCGTACGAGATAATAAGGCCACCTGCGGCGAAGAGGGTCATCATGGCATACTTGACATGTGTCGTCAAATTCTACCCACTATGGCGGGTTTAATCATTCTGAAATACTCAAGTGCCTGGCTCGCATGGAGTTGTGTTTAGTGTCCGTAGTTTACGACGGATTCTAGCCAGTGCTCAAAAATCATTCCGGTATTCTTGATGTTTCTTTATTCATTACGGAACAATTGGAAAGGTCAGGACTGTAGACAGTTACAAGCAGGCCCGTAACCAGGGGAGGTGGGGATGCCCCATACAGTTCCCCCAAATTACCAATAGCGCAAAAATGGTATACCAAATGGCTTGAATTAGGCCTTCATTCCAAAAATGTCCAACTTTGGGGGGGGGGGGCATCACTCCTGAGACTCACACCTGCGTCGCTGCGCGACGGGCGGTGCATGCTATAGCTAACCCCGCAGATAAGACTGCCTCGTACGGTGTGACTTTTTGTTTATCTCGTACGTACGACTTATTATCTCGTACGTACGACTTATTATCTCGTACGTAAGACCATAGAGAATGGGTCCTTTCTCTATGGTAAGACTTAATTGGGAGGAATTTTTTTTTATGGTGGCAGCTATGCGCTTCCGTAGATCTGGCTAATTTCACAGCAGGTATTTGAAACACATGAGGGCGCACTCTTGTTTACCATTATAGTAAGCAGAACTTTTTTTTAACAAAAGACGAGTTTCTTCAACGTGAACTAGTCGGTGGTACATGTAAGTGTATTATTTTTTGATTTAACTCCTTCTGAGCTGGGGAAGTGTAAAATATATGTTGACAATTTTGAATGATGTGTTATTTATGCATGAACGGAAGGGAACGCGAAAATCCCTTCGAATTTGCAAGTAGGGTTAATTTCCAGGTTCAGTCACTAGACTATAGCTATGTTAGAGGTAGCGCGATACTGACATTTCCTATTCTGGCCGCACACAAAAAAGAGGTTTTTCAAATTAATGTTGCTTCAAACTGACATGCTGTCTGAGATTCAAATTACTCCTGTAGGTCAATAAAACTCTCTTCTTTCATAATCTCTTTGAAAAAGGGCAAAACTTTACCTCACTTTTTCACACATCAACAAAATTCAGAGATGGTCACCGACGCGACGACCGCGAGCGTAGCCATTTTTGAACTTTTTTGAGAAATAAATTAGCTCTGACCGTTTTCAGTTATACCGCCCTCTCTTGACTTCTAATAAAAAAATACTGCCATCTATGGATAGAGAGAGGATTGGAAAGTCTACGGTGCTTTTTTCCCCGTCTCAATCGGTGAATAAACAAGGTTTTTACGTAATTTTTTTACCGTTTTTGGCCAAATTTTGACTAAACTTCATATTTTTAAGGAATTTATACATTCAGCGATGGCGGGGTATGCTGTCAAACCTACATCAGTAGAATCCTTGTCCATTTTTGAGTAAGAAAAGTTGGGTTTTGTTCCGGCGCGAGGTCCGCACATTTTTTTTATGGAGGTTTTAATTCAATCACGGCACTCGGTAAAATCTCATTTTTAACCTTTGAGTGCACGTTAGAGATAGGGCTGAAATGTTTAGCAGTCCGGGGGTCGTAATTTAACAATCTCTTTTACCTCAGTTGGCGACCAGAAGAGTACCTCGTGTATGGTGTCTTTTGAAAGGCATAACTCATTAACGAAATCACCTATGACAGTGGCGTTTGCACCATTGAATTTCTCCTGAAGAGACCTATAACTTGATGTCTAATTTTAATATATTTGAAAAAAGGAAATTTTTTACTATAATATAGCTATAGACTATACTAGTGAGCACACTGAGAGTGCTTGGGTCGATTTCACAAAACTCTTCCTAACTTAGGACTAGTCCTAGGCAATGCTAAGAGATAGGACTAGTCCTAAGTTAGGACCAGCACTAAGGACTAGTCCTATCTCTTAGCATTGCCTAAGACTAGTCCTAAGTTAGGAAGAGTTTTGTGAAATCGACCCCTGGTTAGCTTCCTTGATAAAATCAGTCTACTCCGATGCAATGCTACGTACTACTGCTACTGTCACTGTGCAGAGCTAGAACGAAGAATTAAAAGTATCCATGATAACACTAACTTTTCCAGGTCTTTTTGACACAAGTTATACTTTGGAAGTTTGTAAACGCCGCCCACACCGATGGGTGGCGCGCAGGTGGTGCGGGCAAAGGGAGTTTCAGTTTGGGAGACGGGGGGAAAAACACAACATTTGTTTTTGGAAGAGTAGATGAATTCATCCGTCTATTAAATAAACACCATCGTTACAGGCATTAACAACATGGTAAATAACATCAAAATATTGAAGTGAAATATTAAATTAACGGTAGATACATTCAGTCCCCCTAATCTTAATCCTCGCCCTAAACCCTAACCCTAAGAGTAAGTCCTAACCCTACCCCTAACCCTACCCCCTACCCCTTCCTCTACCCCTTCCCCTTCGTGGTTAAACCCTTAACACCACTGGTACATCTGGCATCATCCGGTCAGGCTTGTATCTGGCGTTATTCACGAGCCTCGAAGTGTGAGGTCAGATGTTCAGGCTACCCATTAACCTGCCCCGGTTATTATTGTCATTGTAGAACTCGGACATAATGGCACTGCGAGGAGGAAAGGTTGACTTTCTGGTGCTAGGAGGTGGAGTTAGTGGTTTGTCAGCCGTATTCTACTTGCAACGTTTGCTGGCTGCTGCTGGTACCGGAAACCGCAAAGACTTCACTCCAGGAAAACCAAGCAGTAAAAAGAAGGTAATTATAAATAAACTTACATCCAATCTTGCAGCAGCTCTCCATCGCCCACTACCCGTGGCCAAGTGTTGACACGCTTGGCCACACTAGTGGAGCTAGCAGCAGTAGGGCCTGGACTGAGGAAAAGAGGATCCAGACTAACTAAATCAGTTTTGTGTCGGAGTCTGACTCCATTTTCAGCATTGGTTGTCTCATATTCCTAGAACTATGACATGACTGAGGTTCCTTCGGCAATCGTCTCCACGTTCGTGGAGACAATAGCGGAACGAACCTCATAGTTCTAGGAGTATTGCTCAGTGGCTTCTTTCCTGCCTTTCACCTCTGTGGACGCCGGTTGGTTCGAAATTCCGGACTGGAGAGCATTGCGTGTGGATTGGGTTTTCAGTCCCTACCTGATTGCGTTTTTTTTTCTTCTTCCTATTTTGGGTTTTTCCTCCCACATCTAAATCAGGCATTGGCATGGCATTTCTTCATTGTCTTCTTTAAAAGTTGGTAAAAACAGAGTTAGCTGTTGTCTGTTTATGTGTGTTGTGTTGTCATCTAGCCCGTCGAGAATGACTCTGCTACAGTCGAAATGTCAGGCCACCAACTAATTTTTGCATTTAAAAGTTGGTTTGATGTTTCCATCAGGATGCTTAGCCGACTAAATAGTTCAGATTCAGATTCAGATTTAGATTTAGTACAGAGTCCAAGTCCAAGTTTTGAGTAATTTTGCCTTGGCTTGGGACTAGTGCGAGTTAATGGACTCAACAATGCTTTTTTTTTTTTTTTACATTTGGACATTATCCCAAGCCCAGACAATGCGGGAAAGGTAATGACATTTTTTGTCTGGTAATGTGGTAATATTAAAGTGACAGTTTTCGAAGAAGAAATTTTGCTTCTTAGGGGGCAAGATGACCAGCTGACTGAATAAGGCCCATTGGCTAAAATACTACAATTAAAACTTGGCCCTATTCTACATAATGTACATTTCATAATCTAGGAATCTTGGATTGGATTAAGGGTAGGAAGTGGTCTGGCCTTAGCCAAGAATAGGGCTGAAAAGAAAAACTGCCTTATTCATCTGACCCGCCACTTTTTAAGGTCGCTTGTACAATTCACCTCTTTAAAGGCAAAGTATACCTTTGGTTTTTGGAACCATTCGATTGTTTTAATCCTATATAATTGTAGATACAATAAAACTAGCCTGTGAAAATTTAATTTCAAAAGGTGGTTTTCTCATGGCAACATCAAGTCCCGGAGCTAATTATGAGCACCGTTGTTGTCTTTCCCTTTTGTCAAGTCAGGGTTTCATATTGTGGCAACCATATTTTTAAGCGGTTAATGAGACTAAACCCACCTCAATTTTAGATTGTGCTACTTGAAGCTTCTTCTCATCTCGGCGGCTGGCTGCACACAACACAAACCAACAAGGGCAGTATTCATGAGGCAGGCCCCAGAAGTATGAGGCCACAGGGAATCGTTGGAAAAAACTCTTTAAATCTGGTGAGTCCAAATGCATTGTTCTTATAAATTTGATCCGATTTTTACAAGTTTTGTCTCAACCATTTATTTAAAATAAATGCAGGTCTGATACTCTATAGTGGCAGGGAGGACAATTTGCCTCCAATTTGCCTCCATGTCCCTGGGCAATGCCTTGATGCCTCTTGAATTTCCCAGCAACAATTCCTCGACAAAATGGGTCCAAAAGATTCTCTGTAATCTAAGAAAAATTAATTTTGGTGAATTTAATCACCCAGGGCGTGGTTTCAACATAAATTTATTGCTGAATATATACAGGGTTCTGCCCACAGTGGTCGTTGCCGGAAAACCCGCCCGGCACTCAGGATTCCCCAACCACCACTGGCAGAATATTCTCTGTTTCCGACCACCAAACATTTTCCAAATTTTTAAAAATTATACACTTGCAATTTCCTTTTCAAAGGTTTTCAACGAAATGTAAAATTGGGTTTTTACCAGTAAAAATGGTATCTGAAGCCATTAATTATGAGTGCACTTCTTTGATTTGAGTTTATTTATATGATTTACCGTGTAACTGTTCCATCTCGCGATGGTTTCCATGGAAACTTTTTTCCACCACTAAAGAAATCCTGAGCAGAACCCTTCCCTCATAGAGGTAACCCTCATCAATGAAAGACTGCCTTGTCCTAACAAGAACAGAGAATCAGACCTGTAGCTGTTGCTTTTTTAAAATTCATCAATTATACTTAAAAAGACTATTTTTAAGAATGTAAGTGGTGTGTCGTGGCTGAGCGGTCAAGCGCAATGGGCTCGTACTCTCGTGTTTCTGATCAACCGGGTGTGGGATTAAGTCCTGGGCCCAATTTCATAGAGTCGCTTAAGCGGAAAATATTGCTTAACAACTGTCTGCTAAGCAGAAATGAGCAGGATACCAGTCACAAACTGTACATGTGACATGATAGTTTAGCTGGTAAACTTCTTCTGGCAAGCATAATTTTGTTGTGCTAAGCTGCTTTTTTGTGCTTAACTCGTTGACTGCCTGTCATAGATTCGTAGGGCGTTCCCATTTGCCAAGTGCAGTGCGCATGCGTGCATACCAAATAGCTACTATACAAAAAAAAATTGAACATACACATTCTAAGGATGCCATGTCCTCACCACTGCCAGAAGCGTATTTGTTGCGTGCTCAGTGATGCCAGTGTATTTAAATAACAATACAAAGCCCTTTCATTCCCTACGAGTATACTCGTAGTGGCAGAAGCGGTTACACCTGTTACTACGAATATACTCGTAGGCGGCAGTCAACGTGTTAAGCAGCTCTATGAAACTGGGCCCAGGTCTCGACACTTGTGTCCAGACCTTGTAGCTTGGACACTTGTGTTTTTTTTGATCAGCAGAGTGTGGGTTCAAGTCCTGGTCTTGACACTTATGTCCTTTAAAGGTAGGAACACAGATTGGTAATACTCTAAAAATGAATGACCATAAAAACTTCATTGGTGAGAAGCACTGGACAGCTGTTGTTAGTATAAACTATTTTTGAGAAAGGATTCCCTTCAAAGTAATATGGTTTGGATAACTGGTTCACCCCAAAACATGAGTTGAATCTGCCGTCGATTTCACCAAACTCTTCCTAACTTAGGATTAATCTTAGGACTTAGGACGAGTTAAGTTCCGTATCCATAGACGTTAGGACGCATTGAACCCATCCTAAGTTAGGACGAGTTACTCATCCTAACTCGAGATAGGATTAATCCTAGCGCTTCGTGAAATCGGCTGCAGGTCTTGTAAAATTATTTCTGGTCAAATGAACCTGTGGATTATTTTCCCAAATTCGAGCCCTGTGTGTGGTATTATTATTATTGTTATATTTTTCTTGTCTTTGACGTCGGTAATTTTTAAAACATAAATACAAATGTCTGTTCCAATATTTTTTCCATACACTTAAACTTGAAATTGCTCTTTAAAAAAAAAACAGGCATCAACGCTGGGGCTCTCCGATGAGGTTGTATCTGTTCTCCGTTCCCATCCTGCTGCTCAGCGGCGCTTCGTCTACACCGGCGGTAAACTTCATCAATTCCCCTCAAGTCTTGGGACACTTCTGAGGAGACAGGAGCCTTTCTCCAGGCCGTTGGCCTTTGACCTCGCCATGGAGACGCTTGTCAAAAGGTCAAAGGCCGAGGATGAGACGATGTATGAGTTTGGCATGCGACGATTTGGAAAAGGGGTAGGGTTTGTAGTTTATTGTGTACAATTTTTCCATCTACAATTTTTCCATTAGCAATTTTTCCAATAGCAATTTTTCCATTTACAATTTTTCCATTTACAATTTTTCCATTTACAATTTATCCATTTACAGTCCTTCCATTTTTGTGTACAATCTTTCCATTTGCAGTCTTTAAAAAATTGTTCATTTGAAATTCAAACGTAAAACTTTTCAATGTACAATCTTTCCATTTAAAGTTTTTCCATTCACAGTTTTTCCATTTACAATCTTTCTATTTCTAATATTTCCATTTACAGTCTTTCCATTTACAATTTGTCCATTTACAGTCTTTTCTATTTACAATCTTTCCAATTCCATTTTACAAGAAACAGTATTTCTGAAAAAAATTCCCCGAAGCCTATTTGGACTGAAAAAGTAACTAGTTCCCCTGTTGATTTTCACCTATCAGATCCATATATTCAGCAATAAATTTATGTTGAAATCACGCCCTGGGTGATTAAATCCACCAAAATTAATTTTTCTTAGATTACAGAGAATCTTTTGGACCCATTTTGTCGAGGAATCTTCGCTGGGAAACTGACAGAGCTAAGTGTCCGCTCCTGTTTCCCTCTACTGTTTAATTTTGAAAGGAACTACGGCTCGGTCATCCTAGGGGGTCTGCTTGGACCAGGGAGTGAGTACACCATTTTTTATATATTCAAGAAGTCGGGGGAGTAGGGCCTAAACAAAATAATTTTTTGATTCCTGTGTCATGCTTGAAAAAGAGGGCGATCGGCATGGCTGGCTGCAGATTGCATCATGTCACCTTGTAAACCCTTACAAGGTGCTATTAATTAACCCTCCTACCCTCAGTGACTCTTGGCAACATTTTCCAGTGAGTTGACCAACCATTTGAAACCATTCGACTGCCAAGGTTGTGTACGGTGGCACAACTGTGCACAGAACTAACTGTGTACTGTGTACATGCATTCCCTCATGGTATCATATTGCAGGCTGGCATAGTTTATCTATCATTCAAAACCACAGTGAATGGTATTGAATGGTCAGACAGCAAGAGGGTTAAAGGGCAGCATTCTCCCTTAACAGTGGTCCGCTAGCCAGATGTCAGTTGAAACAACTGAGGACCAGTCAAAAGTCACTCCGAGTGGTCCGGCTGGCTAGTGCAGTGTTGAAAAGCATCCCTATTTCATTTGCAATAAGGATCAGTGAAGAAAAACTGACAGACTATTGAAATGACAAGCTAACTGGTCCTGCTGGCCAGCCATTAACAAAGTTAAGGGCAAATCCTGATGGGTCTTATAATTGTTACAGAGTTGGCGGCAATTATATTTTTTGGCAAGTCCAAGTCCAAGTCTGGTCCAGATCCCCTGCACGGTGGAAAGATCTCTGGGTCCAAGCTACAGTCGGGCCGTCCCAACTGTATCACTCAAGTTTGGGCGGGTACCAACTATAGCCGGGTACGGTTCCAAGGTTTGGAACGGACGGTTACCGGTCAGACGGATATGAGTTAAAACATAAGCTCTGCATATCTTTCATAAAAAGTAATGAATGCTTCGAGACGTGTGTCGTTGTGATAAGGCGCTATAAACCATGTGTAGTTATTGTTGTTGTTGTTATTGTTGTTTACTTAGGTACTGATCCTACAGTAGGAGCTTCTGATCTCGTTCAACGAGCCAAAAACGGAGAAGTGGTCAGTTTGGTCCCTGAAAGGTAGAAAGAAGTATTTTATTATAAACACTACACACTGACTTTAATATTGGTATTGAGTGATTTATTTCCCTGTTATCACTTCTGTGGACCCTGGTTCAAATCCCACCTTGGGAGTGTAGCCTGCCACAAAATTGACAACATTTAAACATGATTGCAACAACAACGTACTTTTAAAAAATCACCGTTGAAATTATTGAATATTCCTCTTTCCAACCATTGTAAGTTTGGCTGTGGCGGGGAGTGTTTGCATTTAAACACGTCATCCATTGTGAAGTGGGTAAGGAATGGGTTACGGAGGTGTTTTGTGTTATTGCTGTAGGGGGTCTACAGCGTTTGACAGACAGGCTCAATGAGGTCGTCAGTGAGGAGGGAGCTGATGTCCACACACAGGCCCCATGCACCAAGATTGAATTCATACCGGACCCAAATGCATCGCATCATAAGGTACTAGAGCAGCTTTTCCCTCAACTTTCTCTTTTCAAGCCAGCAGACGTGGGCCCAATTTCATAGAGCTCTTAAGCACAAAAAGTAGCTAAGCACAACAAAATTATGCTTACCAGAATAAAGTTGCCAGCCAAACTACTATGTCACATGTACAATTTGTGACTGATATCCTGCCCATTTCTGCTTAGCAGACAATTTTTAAGCAATACTTTCTGCTAAAGCAGCTCTATGAAATTGGGTCCAGTTCAAAGATTGCCCACCAAAATTCTGCTGGAATTCTTTTTCCACTTTTTTTGTTTCTGAAAGGGATCAACTGTCATTCTCTTAAATGTTTTGGTGAAATAAAAATTCTTTCCTACCGTCTAGTTCATCTAATTGTTAACTATGGTTCGCAAAATGAGCCCCAAAAGTGGGTCTAGAAAGAATTCAAGTCAAACTTTGTCAGAAACAATGAAATAAATTTTAACACTTTTGGTTGTAGGGTGTCATGGCCGAGTGGTTTAGAGCATCGGATTCAAGTTCTGGTGGTGTGGGTTCGAATCCCGGTCATGGCACTTGTGTCCGTGAGCAAGATGCTTTACTATAATTGCTTCTCTTCACCCAGGGGTATAAATTGGTAACTGCGAGGGTAGAGGAAATATCGATATCGTGTATGAAAAAGCCTTCGGAGCGCCACAGCAGCACAGGGCTGTACACTCCCCAGGGAGCTGAGAAAGATTACAGGAATGCTATCGGCCTGTTGATCAGGGCACTAATGTAAAGCGCATTGTTTACTTGTGTATTGTTCTAATTGACTCTTGTTAGATTGCCAGGGTACACACCTCAGATGCAGTGTGGGAGACGGACAGGTTGATCTGTGCAATGTCTGCAAAAAGTAAGTTCTCAACCCTCCTACTGTCTGACCTTCAATATCGATCCACTTGTGGTTTTTGAATGTAGATAAACTAATGCTGTCCTGCAATATGATATCATGTGGTGAATGCATCTACAGAGCGCACAGTCAACCCTCTACTGTCTGACCCTTCAATATCATCCATTGTGGTTTTTGAGTGTTAGATAAACTATGCTGGCCTGTACTATGATATCATGTGGTGAATGCTCTACACAGTACAGAGTCAACCCTCCTACTGTCTGACTATTCAATATCGTCCACTGTGGTTTTTGAATGCTAGATAAACTATGCTGTCTTGCAATTTAATATCATTTGGTGAATGCATCTACACAGCACACAGTCAACCCTCCTACTGTCTGACCATTCAACATCGTCCACTGTGGTTTTTGAATGTTTGATAAACTATGCATCAGAATATCTTTTGTGACTGAAGTGAACTTCCTGTGGTTTTTTCAGATCTGGCTGAAGTACTTCCTGTTGACCTCGCTCCGCTGTCACACCATCTACAAGATGTAAAGAGTGCCAATGTTGCCGTTATCAATCTTGAGTTTGAGGGGTCACATCTCCCTACTGAGGTATGCCATCCTCTCAACCCAGTCCCCCCGTACTAGTTCTTCCATCACATTATCCCATTAAAGCAGTCATGCGGTTGAGATATGGAAGTCAGGGACCAAGACCTAATGGTCTGAGACCGAGATCTATACCCCCAAAGTCCCTAACCAAGACCAAGATCTAGACCCTAAGGTCCATTTAAGACCAAGATCTAGACAAGGTCTTAATAAAGACCAAGATCTAAACCCAGAGGTCCTATTTAAGACCAAGATCTAAACCCAGAGGTCCTATTTAAGACCAAGATCTAAACCCAGAGGTCCTATTTAAGACCAAGATCTAAACCCAGAGGTCCTATTTAAGACCAAGATCTAAACCCAGAGGTCCTATTTAAGACCAAGATCTAAACCCAGAGGTCCTATTTAAGACCAAGATCTAAACCCAGAGGTCCTATTTAAGACCAAGATCTAAGCCCAGAGGTCCTATTTAAGACCAAGATCTAAACCCAGAGGTCCTATTTAAGACCAAGATCTAAACCCAGAGGTCCTATTTAAGACCAAGAATCTAAACCCAGAGGTCCTATTTAAGACCAAGATCTAAACCCAGAGGTCCTATTTAAGACCAAGATCTAAACCCAGAGGTCCTATTTAAGACCAAGATTTAAACCCAGAGGTCCTATTTAAGACCAAGATCTAAACCCAGAGGTCCTATTTAAGACCAAGATCTAACCCAGAGGTCCTATTTAAGACCAAGATTAACCAAAAGTCCTATTAGACCAAGATTTATAACCCACAGGTCCTATTTAAGACCAAAGATCTAAAACCCAGAGGTCCTATTTAAGACCAAGATTTAAACCCAGAGGTCCTATTTAAGACCAAGATCTAAACCCAGAGGTCCTATTTAAGACCAAGATCTAAACCCAGAGGTCCTATTTAAGACCAAGATCTAGACCCAGAGGTCCTATTTAAGACCAAGATCTAAACCCAGAGGTCCTATTTAAGACCAAGATCTAAACCCAGAGGTCCTATTTAAGACCAAGATCTAGACCCAGAGGTCCTATTTAAGACCAAGATCTAAACCCAGAGGTCCTATTTAAGACCAAGATCTAAACCCAGAGGTCCTATTTAAGACCAAGATCTAAACCCAGAGGTCCTATTTAAGACCAAGATCTAGACCCAGAGGTCCTGAACTAAGTCCGAGATTACACGTAGAACCAAAGGTCCTAGACCAAGACATTAAGGTAATAATCCACAGTGTATAATAATTATATATGCAATTTATTTGTATTTTGTTATCAAGTAGTACAATATTTGATGGAATTTACTTTTTAAAATATTGATCGTAATACCATTCAATCAAAGTGCAATAAGTATTTTCACATTTTTGTGTGTGTCCCCCTAGGGATTTGGTTACTTGGTTCCTTCACACGAGCGATCCAACGTTCTTGGAGTGATTTTTGACTCGTGCGCATTTCCTCAACACAATAGACCAGGACCCAAGACTACAAGAATGACTGTAAGTAACGTTACCTGCTAGGGGGTTTGGGTGGGGGGAGAACCCCCCTTCTCTTAACGCTAAGTGTACTGGGTTCTTGCACATGCATTTTGTTAATCCTGGCCAACTTAATATGGGGCACCTTTTTTAATTTTAAATTTGTTATATTTTATTTTTTCCAAATAGAATATTAAATTTTGTATACTGTTCGTTTGTTTTTTGAGAAATGGCCGAATAAATAATAATAATAATAATTACACAATGCACGGAACCTACTGTATGCCTTCTACGCCTTTACATCCCATCCGAAGGACAAAGCAATACTGGTCAAGTGCTTTGCTTTAAGGACACAAGTGTCAAGACCAGGACTCGAACCCACACTCTGCCGATCAGAAACACCAGTGCTTGAGACCAGCGCATTTGACCGCTTAGCCACGACAGGCCAATTCTGCTCAGTAACAAAAGATTTATGACTTTATTTTCACAACGAGACTATCATTTCATCATTTTAATTTTAAAATTTGGTGCTAATTCTTGATGTGTAGAATTTCGCGATAAGCAGAGCCAAACATTGAGCACTTGGACCAATTTCACAAAGCTGTTCAGCACAAAAAATTGCTTAGCACAGAAAAAAGTATTGCTAAAGCACAAGCAAGGTTACCAGCCAAAATACCTTGCTATGTATTCTATTTGTGACGGGTTCTCTGCTATGTTTCTGCTCTACAGCTTGTTACAATCATCAGAACCTTGACAGTTTGACCTGGAACACTCTCGTCTAAATCATCCTCTATGTTTCTTTTCCCCCCAGTGCATGATGGGAGGGGCGTGGTTCCATGACCTCTTCGGTGACCCCGACAAGGTGGACCCTGAGTGGCTAGCCTCTCTTGCCATGGAGACGCTGAGAAGCCAATTTGGACTTGACGCCAAGCCGACATATTGCAGAGTAAACCTGTCAAAAGATTGCATTCCTAACTATCGGGTCAACCATCACCGACTTTTAGGTAATTCTGTAAAAACGCGTTTAACCAATTAGCTCTTGTGCACACAACTTCATTCGGCGTAAGTCATTTAATCAAGTGAGGTTTTGTGGTGACACCATGTACATCAATCTCTTTCATGAGTAGTGGTGGTTCTGAGAAGAACCGATAATTTGACAACTCGACGTTTCGATCAGTATTCTCTGATCGTCTTCATAAGTCATTTACTCACTGAACATGTTTCATTTTTTCGCTCTGAAAAGAGTATAAAATAAAATGTCATTTTACACAATTTGAACGTGAGGTTAGAGAGACTTGAAATTGTTTCCCCATGTTCATAAGGACTCTATCTATTGGAAAATAAGTGCATCACAAAACTGAATTTGACCTTAGAGCCCCCCTCTTTAAATCATAAAATGACTAAACTGGAAGCCAATGTAAATTCCGCAGTACAGGTGCATGTTGACATCAATGCATAATGTCTATTGATTTCTTTTGAAACGTTCATATAGAATGCCCGATTAAAGCAAGTTAGCCGACATAGGGGTAAATAGCTCAGTTGGTAGAGCGCTGGCGCGTTAATCGGAGCCTCGCAGGTTCAAGTCCTGCTCTAGTCAATTTTTCTTTGTTCAACACAAAATTATTTTGAAATTTACCCAGTCAAGTTTCCCTTGTGGTTTATTACTTGATGTTTGAAATGAAAAGTCGCATCCTTAAGTTGATCCCTCTGCTGCTGCTTCCCAGTTGGTATCGTAAACTTGGGTGTGATCCCTGGATATACAGCCGTTAAGGTTGAATGGCTTCTGACTGACACCCCGCACAAAGACATTGGCAAAATAGGGAGACCACCAAAATACGCAACATAGGGCTAGATAGCTCAGTTTGTAGACTGCTGGTCCGTTAACCTGAATGTCGCAGATTCAAGTCCGCTCTAGTCAATTTTTCTTTGTTTGCAAACCAAAATTATTTTAAAAATAAGTTTGATATCTTCTTCGTAATATTCAATTGCAGAAAACATCACATCTTACATAGAGGACCAGAATCTTCCACTCACACTGATTGGAGCATCGTACAAAGGTGTTAGCGTCAACGATGTCATATACAACTCAAGGCTGGCGCCCAACGTCTAGTTCCTGATGGCCATCTCATAGTGTAGTATGATAAAACCAGAACGACAGACTAGATCTGTTAAGATCATCTAAAGCCACGTCAAATTAAAGAGGGTCTCCGAGGTCAAATAGAGTTTTGTGATCGACTCATTCACCAAAAAGATGAAGTCCGTATGACAGTGGCAACAACAAGTCTCTAACCTCACAATAAAATGGTGTAAAATGTCATTTTAGTTGATACTCTTTCTGAGCGAAAATTTGAAACATGACGTCAATGGATGTCTACAAACGAATGGGTCTGACCACTCCAAAGAAGAATTTTTGCATTCAGTCAAAAGCTCAAACTCAATGCCATTTTGATTGAAAATCATTGAAACTCAGGAATAAAATAAAAGTCTCCGGTACAAAGATGTTCAGACCCATATTTTTGAAATTTGACATCATTGGATTGTTTTAGGGTGTTGACACAATCCGTACAATGGGATTTTACACGATTTGAACGTGAGGCTGGAGACTTGTTATATTTTACTAGCTTTCATAAGGACTTCCTCTGTAAGAGACTCTGGCTGTGGCTTTGTTCATTGGCTGAAATGACAATGCTTGAGAATAGGACTTTGTGGAGTTCGAGCCATAGCCGCTTCTGAAGCCGCTAGTCCGGACACAGCCTCAGAAAGGAGCGAGCGTCAACGATGTCATACACAAAGTCTCAAGGCTGGCGGCCAAATGTCTTGTTCCCGACGGTCAAATTATAGTTTGGTATGTTCAACCATGACGTCAGGTGGATTGGGTCAATACAACTCATGGTTGGCTGTTAATGGTCTTGTACCTGATGGTCTTCTCATTGTGTAGTGTGGCCTACCATCGAAACAGACTGCAGCTGTTGGATGATTGCTGTCAAGCTAGACTCATTGACCAGAGCTCTACATTGCCCTTTACATTGAAGCTGTGCGTGAGCATCCATGGTTGTGTAAAATCCTGTCTCCAAAAGCTTGAAAGATATTACAGTTTGTGTTTGACAATTAAAATATCAAAATGTATAGACCATGTGACCTGTGACATCACATGTTTACACAAGAGCCACAAAGCTTGGACTTCATGCAGGCACGATTTGCACAGCGCTCAAGTGGAGACTAGTATAAAATCTTATATTTTTATTAACCTTTGATATGAAGAAAGGGGGCACTTCTCATAACTTGTTTAGCTGTTATTTGTGAAGTTCTTGAATTGATGTGGAAATTATGACATAAAATGTAAAATTCACAAAGGGGAGGTCCAGCATTTTTATATCAAATTTGGGGCCAAATATTGAAGAAATCACAAGGGGTAGGTCCAGCATTTTTATCAAATTTTTGGTCAAATATTGAAGAAAATACAAGGGGTAAGTCCAGCATTTTAATCAATTTTTGGTCAAATATCGATAAAAAAACCACAAGGGGTAAGTCCAGAATTTTAATAAAATTTGGGTCAAAAATTGAAGAAATCACAAGGGGTAGGTCCAGCATTTTTATCAAATTTTTGGTCAACATATTGAAAAAAATCACAAGGGGTAAGTCCAGCATTTTAATCAAATTTGGGTCAAATATTGATAAAAAATCACAAGGGGTAAGTCCAGCATTTTAATCAAATTTGGGTCAAAAATTGATAAAAAACCACAAGGGGTAAGTCCAGCATATTAATAAAATTTGGTCAAAATTGATAAAAAACCACAAGGGGTAAGTCCAGCATATTAATCAATTTCTTTGGTCAAATACTGATAAAAAATCACAAGGGGTAAGTCCAGCATTTTAATCAAATTTGGGTCAAAATTGATAAAAAACCACAAGGGGTAAGTCCAGCATTTTAATCAAAAATTGGGCAAATATTGAAAAAAGTCACAAGGGGTAAGTCCAGCATTTTAATAAAATTTGGGTCAAAAATTGATAAAAAACCACAAGGGGTAAGTCCAGCATTTCAATCAAAAATTGGGCAAATATTGAAAAAAATCACAAGGGGAAGTCCATCATTTTAATCAAATTTTTGGTCAAATATTGAAAAAAACACAAGGGTAAGTCCAGCATTTTAATCAAATATTTGTCAAATATTGAAAAAACCACAAGGGGTAAGTCCAGCATTTTATCAAATTTTGGGTCAAATATAGAAGAAATCAAAAGGAGTTAGTCCAGCATTTAATTTTTTTTTTTTTGTCAAAAAAAAAAAAAAAACACAAGTGGCAAGCCCAACATTTTAATCAAATTTGGGTCAAATATAGAAGAAATCACAAGGGGTCCAGCATTTTAATCAAAAATGAAAATAAGGGCCAAGTCCCGCATTTTTTTGTCAAAATTGTGTCATAAATTAAAAAAAATATCACAAGGGGTTAGTCAAGCATTTTTTCTCAAATTTGGGTCAAAAATTGAAAAAACCTCAAGGGGTACGTCCAGCATTTATTTATCAAATTTTTGTCAGAATCTTGCCTGCCAGGAAATGGCCTGGAATTTACAAATTCACTGACTCTTTTGGTAAAGAAGGTTTACAGGGTCTATAAATTGAACAATTTAAATTGCTTACATACTTTAAGTGTGCTTAATGCAAACCCTCATGTAGGGAAGTAAAAGGTGCTTCAGTGCAATCTGCCACTATACTGGGTTCTTTTACGTTCCTTACACAACACACCAGATCCCTCGGCTTAATTGCGTTCCAGCCAAAGTGCGAAGCAATTTTGGCCAAGTGTCTTGCTCAAGGACACAAGGTGCCTTGATAGAGACCTTGAGCCCTGTCCATTAGCTCGGCCTCATCACTCCACCGTCTTCTATTGTGCCACTGTGTCCGGCTGATGGACACTGCTAATTAGCAAAAGGTGCAAATTGTATTCCTTTGTACACAGTACTCTGTATTATAGCTTATGATGAATATATTTAAAAAGAGATATGAACTATATTTTGGATTTATATTGGTGAAAGTATTAAAGTGAACACAACTTTCCATTTTATAATTGTGTGCAAGTTTTTTTTTATGGGAACACATTTCTTTTGTAGCTTGTTTCAGTAAAGCGTGTGGCTAAATTTGGTTGTAGAAAAACTAGCCAATGCAACTCATATGGGCTTGTGGCAATCGTTGGAGCCTGTTTATGTGGAATTACGTCACACAGTGGAATTACATCCCACTTACGAAAAGGATAGTGGTGAAGGTACAACAGCAAAAACGTGAATACAACGTTCAGCCAGTTCTTTGTTCGTGTTATTTTATTGCAAATCTATAGTTGACATGCACAGTGAAAATATTCACACAGTTGATGGAAAAAATGTACATTGTATTATATCGTCAAATTAAAAATAACAAACGGAAAGCTTTACAAGTGGGACTTCATTATAAAACCAATTAAACTAGACTCGATTCCACAAGATTTGTTGCTTCATAAAATAATAAATTTGAGTATAAACAATCAATTACAACAGCATTATGGATGGTAAACAGAAAACTGTTTAGCGACACTTTTGAATCGCTAAGTAACTTTAGCATATAGTAGCTCAATACACCTTCAATGCTGTACCTACATAAGAAGGTAAAACTAATCAGCCTTCCAGGTGAGATGATCATGGAAATGTTCATGAATATCCATGGATGGTTCATGATTGTTGATTGACATCAGTTCACGAACAAAGTATCTCGCAGATTTGGATCTCTGGTATGCAACATACGATCAAATGTGAAATGTGGTAATACATACGAGAAAATTACAACGTTAATAAAGGTACCCCCTAACGAATAAAGAAACCCAGACAAACAAGTGTTTATATAATAACATTAACTATTGACACAATTCGAATACCAACTACAAGGTACATGTCCACTTTTTTTTGTTCACCGTAAATTTCAAACAAGATTCTCCTAAAATAATTGCTTTTAGCGAGATTTTAATCTCACAAAACCAAAAAAAGGTGCACGGACATAGTCCGATAAAATAAAATTTACAGTCTTGATTAAGAAGTACTCGATTCATCGTAAGAAAAGGTGACAAACAACGAACTATGCTTTCACTTTCATGAAAAAACAAAAAACAAAAAACAAAAAAAGTCATTGCGGACAGGGATTTTTATCTGAGACACTTTCAGTGCAATTTTCAGAAGATGGGTGGTAGCACACGGAAGACTAACACAAGTCTAGGTTCCCTTTTCAAAAACCCATACATGCAATAGAAATGGACCTTTCTCATGAAATATGTAAACTGCACCTACGCACTACTTCTACTGGTTGGCAAATTTTTTGGAACATCGCTTCTTTTTCTGTACTTTTTGTACAGGCCCTATATTGGCGTGTCGCATACGCGATTGTGCGTCTGACTAGTGCACAACTCTATGGCACTTTAGTAGTATCTGTACACACGTGTGAATGTAATTAGCATATTTCATAGGAAAGGCTAATTGGGGACAGGTTAATTTAATATTCAAAGCTTTGGCTCAAAATCATGTTTAAAAAAAATACAAAACCAATCCCTTTGAACCCAAATATGAATATTTAAAAAAAGGGGGGAAGAGAAGAATAAGATTAATTTTGGCTTAAATCAGTAAAATATTAAAAATTCAATAAAATAATTACTGAGAGCTACAGCTAGACCTTATATGGCACAATCTGGTGGTTCTACTTATAGATTTTAATACTGATGTCTGCAAAGATACTAACAAATAAACACTAAAATGCCAGTAAACATCCAAGAATTTATGCCTCGTTACAGACACATAAGAGGATTGGTAATTTATCGAGGGGAAACAAAATTGCTAATATTCAACGTGAAAAAAATCACTGTTGATAAAAGTTCATACCAATTCCAATTCACTGGGGGAAAGATTACCGCCCTCAACTCCTTGGGAGTATGCAGCACCGGAAATAACAATTAAAGTCGCACATGAATCACTGCTGCTTATTAAAACTGCCACAATTGGAAATGAACCAAATAATCAGCACTCCATGGCACAAACAGGCCCAGTGTGGTTTAGAGCTTTGAAATTTAAAGACACTCGACTGTAATTGCTTTTCACCACCCGGGAGTAAATGGGTACCCCACCTTGCGAGGGCAGAGATTAATGATATGAATCATTAGCAACCTGTCCGCCAATGTGGCCGCCGGTGCTGCATACTCCCAAGGAGTTGAGATGGTTTTTTTTAAAGGAATCCTTCAAGGCCCAATGAACAAGGGCATAGTAATAGTGTCAGTGTCACACTCTTTTTCATACAAGGTTCAAAAAGTGCCTAATAAATGCCTATCACTATAAAAGATTAAAAAAAAGGAGAAGCACTCTCGCCCAAAAGCCACTCTGCAATGTGGTTGAGAACTACCTATAATTGGCCGTCAATTAAACAGTAACCTGGTTTAATCAATCTAGTTTAAAGATTGGTTTCTTACAACTACACCACAGACCAAACAGCGGGTCACCTGGTTTAACGATCCAGCTATAAGTTATCTCTTAAGACGTTCCAAATCCAAATTGATAAAATGATGAGCTGGTTTTATCGATCTTAGTTAAGAACAAAGATGCATTTATACTAAGAACTGAAAAACCACGCTATGAGACTGTCTGGTTACACTTATCCGGTTAAAAATTTGTTGGTTATAAGACTATTATAAACCAAACACAACAATCAGCTGATTTTACTGAACTTATTAGGGATATGACTTAAATCTGAACTAACCCATCTGGTAAAACTGCCGTCTGGTTTTACCAATCCGGTTTAGGATTGGTTACTGTATAAGACTATTATAAACCACAGAGATGAACGATGAACTGGTTTTACCGATCGGGTTAAAAATTTGTTGGTTATAAGACTATTATAAACCAAACACAACAATCAGCTGATTTTACCAAACTTATTAGGAATATATGTCACTTAGAATCTGAACTAACCCATCTTGTAAAACTGTCGTCTGGTTTTACCAATCCGGTTTAGGATTGGTTACTTTATCAAACTAGTATCATAAACCACAGAGATGGACGATGAGCTGGTTTGACTAATCTTATTTGAGATAAGTTACTTAAAACAGAAACTAACCCATCTTATTAAACTGTTGTCTGGTTTTACCAATCCAGTTTAGGATTGGTTACTTTATCATAAACCATAGAGATGGACGATGAGCTGGTTTGACTAATCTTATTTGAGATAAGTTACTTAAAACAGAAACTAACCCATCTTATTAAACTGTCGTCCGGTTTTACCAATCCGGTTTTCAGATTGATTACTCATAAAACCAAACAGGTAAAACTGTTTAATACCTGGTTTTATGGATGCAGTTTACGATGTGTTACTTATAACTAGGCCTTATTAGGCCCATCATTTTTCAGATATAAACAGTTAGACTACATTCATAATCAACAACAACAAACAAACAAAACAACGAACACAGAACCAAACAACAAACGAACCCTCAACCATTGAATAAGTCCAGTAAGTCGAATTTTTCACCGACTAAATGAAAGACTTTAAACAAAAAAATTACGTTAATTGCGTGGAACCTAGCTGGAGCTTGCGTGGAAAAAACATTGGACGTATAAATGATTCACGATCAATTATCATTAAACTAATTAGCATAATAAGCACAGAATAGTTATAAACTAACAGTTAATACTCAATCTGCTTTCAAAAATAATGCAATTGTTTTTCTTCCTCTATACCTACGAGGTAAACAACAACTGCTATTCAAAGCAGGCAGCCTTGTCATAGGAAAAAAAACAAGAAAATCTTGCAGCTGGTTCTTAAATCATTAAAATATTTTTTTTTTTTTTTAAGTTTTTAATTTTTTTGTTAAAGTTTTGTTACTAATATACATAATTACAAGTTTAGGAATGGCATTTTTTGAACAGCTTTTCAGATATGAACAGTTAGACTACATAGAAATGTACCTTTAGTACCTTATTATTGGGGAGGGGGGACTTCGTTTGGAAAAATGTTGTTTGACGAATGAAACAAAACAAAATCATTAAATTTTTCTTAACTTCCAAGAGAATGAAAAAGAAAGAACAAAAGTTTGACCTGTTCTAGTTCTAAAAGTACTCTGTTTAATTGTCACTTCTTGTTGGGGTCAGAATGTCTAAGCGAGCAAGTTTTTCGGGGAGCTGGTATGTGAAACATTTAGTTATTACTCGATAGGACTTTTCCGCCCACAGGTGACATCAATCCTCAAACAAAGATGTTTGGACTTGGATAAGATTGGTATGACTGGCTCAGTGATTAAGGCAATTGTTCTTTTGGCCTTCGGTCTCAATTCTCCACCATCCTCCACTCTAAGGTCACTCAACACCAAAATATTTGCACTGAGATAAGATTGGTATGCCTGACCCAGTGACAAGACATTGTTATTTGGGCCTTTGGTCTACTATCCTCCATTATATGGTCACTCAACACCAACATGTTTGGACTTGGATAAGATTGGTATGACTGGCTCAGTGATTAAGGCAATTGTTCTTTTGGCCTTCGGTCTCAATTCTCCTCCATCCTCCACTCTAAGGTCACTCAACACCAAAATGTTTGCACTGAGATAAGATTGGTATGCCTGATTGGTACGCCCACAGCCCTCAGTTCTTCATCTCGGCAAAGAGGATAATGGGAGGGTGTCTGCCTCTACGAGACTAAACCCTAACCCTAACCCTAACCTTCACCCTAACCCTAACCCTAACCCCCACCCTCACCCTCACCCTCACCCTAACCCTAACCCTAGATCATTATGCATTTTCAACAATGTTGCACTGTCTCTTTTTACCGATACATGCCAGTATTGACAATCAAAAGGGCAGGAGTGGAGCTTGACTTGATTGAGTGGGGGGGGGGGGGTGAGGGAGGTTTTTTTTAGACAAGCTACTTACCGGGGACCAATTTCATAGAGCTACTTAAAGCAGGACATATTGCCTAACCCTTTTCTGCTATAAAGCGAGGGTTACATTGAGTATAACCCCCTCCGAACATTTCAAAACTCAAGAACAATCTTCAAGTCATGACGATTTCGATCCTAATAAAAAATAAATGAGATGCAAATGAGATTCAAATAAAACATGATTATTATTTTGCAAAATTTTGGAACAAGAACAAATACCACTCAACAGTCAGCAAAAAAAACAAAAAAAAAAAAACCAAGCTCTCGCGTCTCACTTCATTAGAAGTGAGTTTTATGCCCCACGGTGACAAAAATACCCAGCAAATCCCAGGAGAGGAAAAAAAACCCTCATCCGTACGAGTTTCTTTGAATACAAACTGGAATACAATGCCCATCATGCCGCTATACTCTCACCGCCATGTACTCCAACGGAAGAACAGACACCAACAAAAAATGTACACACAAGTTTTACACAAACTCAAAAAGTTAACCTTATAAAAAATATCTCTGTTTATATATATATATAAGTTGTGTCAAAAACCTTCAACTCGACGGAGAATCCCCGGTGCCCCTCAGTTATCGGCACATTCCTGTTTTGCCGCCGTTTGAGTAGCGTATCTGACGCATTTGGGGCGGATGCTCGACGAGGCGGTTGGACGACTTCAGGAGGACCAGGGCCGAGCCCAGGCAGGCCTGAACGGGCGCGACGGAGCCCCCGGGCAGGGAGATGATCGTCGTGCAGACGGCCGCCATGTCATCCTCTGTGGGCTCCAAGGCGATGGAACCGGATCGGAAGCGCTCCTGCGGATGAAAGAAGGGAATGGATTCGTCTTAAAGGCCCTGTACACTAGTGGTAAGATCGAAAAACACAATGTTCACAGATTCACACATAACTTACATGATTTAAACGAGGCATGGCCTTGTAACAGCGGACAAGGCTGGTGGAGTCGTCCACGTAGCATAAAATAAAGGATTTTAAGAGTGAGTTTGGCGCGCCGGTGTATGATTTTTCCTGTCTGTTTTGTATTTGTTTTTAGAATATTTTTCAAACGATCTTTCTTTAGAAAAAAATGTACGCGTTTTTTTTTCTTCAGTATTAATATGTTGGCATATAAGCCGCTCGGCGTATAAACCGCAGGAGTTAAAAAAGGGCCAAAATCAACATATAAACCGCGGTTTATAATCCGAAAATTACGGTAAGTAATGGTAGAAAGGGTTCCTTAAAATATTTCTGCCTAAAATGCTATCGTTTCTGAGAAACGAGTAAAACAATAGTAATTATCGCGCGCGATAATTTGAAAAAACAGAAAACATAAGATCTCTTTTCACTATTTTCTCGTGACCTCGATGACCAATTGAGCTCAAACTTTCACAGGTTTGTTTGTTCATGCATATGTTGAATCACACAAAATGTGGACACTGATTTTGAGCTGTTACCAAAAGTGTAAAATACCTTTTTTAATGTCAAACTACGTGATTGGTACATCTCACTGATTATACATTTCACTCCACTATTCCCGAGCTCAGACTCGGGTCTTTTTTTGTCCTTTTTTCGTTCGTGGGGGCAGGAGCTCCCCAGAGCCCCACGGCAGTCACCAGGCCGACTACCCCCTACTACACCAGCGGGCCAAGCTATGGGATCCATGGCAGACGCTTCATCTTGGGACACGGTCCTGTTCGTCTTCAGACGAGTCTATTGGACCGGGCTCCGGGTTCTCATTGGCCTAGTCATGACCCACCCCCCCGAGAACGATTTCCATCTTAAATACTGGACAAAATAGCATGTAAATTGCTGTTGCCTTTTCTGATTGCCGAAACCAAAATGAGTCCTACATACGAACATGCACAAAATGAGTTTAGAGGCCAATATCCAATACTTTAATCCAATATTCTGAACAAACTAATAAATTTAAACTTTCCGCCTATCAATAGACCGCGTATTACAGGTGACATCATGTGTTTACAAAACAGTCACAGAGCCTGGACTTCCTGCAGGCATAATTTTTACACAGCTTAATGGAAGAAAACATAAAAAATTTATATTTTATGGAGATTGCACTGTCTGATTTTTATTATCTTTTGATATGAAGAAAGGGGGCACTTCTCAAAACTTGTTCAGCTTTTACTTTCATAACTCTTGAATTTATGAGGAAATTATGTCACAAATCTTCCCATATGACCAGTGCAGTATCTTGCCTGCCAGAAGGGCCCTTGAACAAACAAGGTCACTCTTTTCGTAAACAGAGTTTACATGGGCTATAACGAATAGAGGCTTGCTCTACCAGCCAGGCCCCCAGTGGATGATACCCATGCCTACATCCTTACGGACTGTGGTAAACGTGCCCCTGGTGTCAGTTGATTTGGGTCACTAGCCCAACCTCACCTCGAAGTGGCCGCTCGGCCTTGTGAGTTAGGCTATATCTCATCAAAAAATAAATACCAACTAAAAAACACTACACAGCAAAGCTGGTCACTGAGAAAACTTACTTTGTTACCAGCTGATGGAGGTCGAGAAGCTTGGTGAGGATCGACGACCCAGCCTTTCTTCAGCCGGCCGTGCCTCCGTGTCGAGGAAGACGGCGGGGGTGCCGACGGGGCCAGAGGCGCCCTATCGATGTACAGCAGCACCTGCCCGATCGGCCGGCTCGCCCGGTGTTCCAGCTCCAGGGCCCGCCGCTGCCGGTCGTTCCTCGCCTCGAGGCCGACCTTCACCTTCCAGCCGACGACGAGGATGGCCAGGAAGAGAAAGAAGCAGGACAGGAAGACGGAGAAGAAGACGAAGAGGTCGATGTGCGGCTGGTCCTGGCGGAAGTACATGATGCCGTTGGTGGCGTTGGCGCTCCCGTGGTGCCCGCTCTCCCGGCTCAACAGCACGATGTAGAACTTGCGCGACTTGAGGCTGTGCATCTCCTCGGGGAGGGTGACCACCAGACGGTTCTGGAGGTTGCGGATGATCGTCACAAAGTACTTCTCCGAGATCTTGACGAAGGTGTTGATGGGGAGGCCGGCTGTATACTCCAACAGCATGTTGTAGATAGGCGGCTCGACTGAGGGAGTCTAGAAATATTGGTTGGATGGGGGGGGGGGGAAAGTAGAGGTATGTAAGGTTTATAACCACTGAATGGTATTCAAACATGGGATGAGAGACAAATCAAATGGTCCTCATTGGGATTTGAACCCAAGACCCCTGACACTCCGAGCAGATGTTCTACCAACTGAGCTATGAGGCACAGCGGTATACTCCCTCGGGTTTTCCCCTAAGAACCACATTTTTCTCTCGGTATTGCATGGTTGGCAACTGGGCAAAGTAATTATTGTGAATGGTATTCATCAGTTTTTTTAACCATACAGAATGCACTTTGTCAACAAAAAATAAAACACTTTGCAACAAAATGCGACTCCACGATTGGGGCCTTTTCCTATTAACTGTTAGGTTAAGAAAGCTCACTGTGTGTAATATCGGATATGTTTATTTGCAAGGCTGTAAATAATGAATGTTATGACCTGAACTGCGATGACCGATTTAGCTTAAACTTTCACAAGTTTGTTATTTCATGTATATGTCGGGTCACATGCAGTACAGAAACTGGTCTTTGACAATTACCAATGTTGTACATGTGCTTTAAAGGCACAATACACGTTTGGTAATTGGAGCTTACTGATTGTTAATCCTATATAAATGTAGGTACATACAATCAAACTAACCTGTGAAAATTTCACATCAAAATGTGGTTGTGTTTTTGAGATATCACCAAAAAACCGGAGCGATTATTTCCACGCAGGGAGAATATTCCTCATAAGAATACACAGTCTGAGGAGCGTATTTTGGGGAATAAAAAGTGATATATTTTCCATAACCGTAGTACTTCGAAGTTAAAAGTTTCTCAAATTTATTATACCACCCTGCTGTACTTCTTACCAAGTAAGTTTTTATTGCCATTCATTTTCAGAGTCATTACCAAACGTGTACTGTGCCTTTAACACACAGAGCAGTTTGGTTACTACCGAAGGACTTAGTCTTCCTTTTGACATACCTGTTCACCGGACGGTGTGACTTCCTCGCCAGTCTGCCGTCGATACCTCCATAGGGTGCCGTCGGAGCCCCTCTTAGAGCGGTAGGCCTCCTCAAACAAGTCCGCCTCGTTCAGCTCCACCATGTGGTGCCCCGACGTCTCGTTGGTGACGATCTTGAAGAACTCCGACTTGTACGTGATGTAGACGTCGAGGGCGCCGGATGTGATGTCGATGGTCAGCCGGATGTCCAGGTTGGTGAACTTGGGCTGGACGACGAAGAAGGATGCGCGGCCATTGTAGAGGGGGTTGGAGTCTAACGGACAATCTGAAAAAAAAAAAAAAAAAAATAAATAAATTAGTGAATATTAATGATACTTATTTTGTTTGCTGCAATCAAAATAAACACGTGAATATGTACAGAATTCTGACGACAAAACATAAATCGTTGTTTTCACACGATGACCTTAATTTCTATAAGTTTTCAGAGATTTGTTGAATGGTTGTGTTTCGTTGAAAACTGGACAATGGAATTGATTTTACCTTTTAACCACTTATGTCGTATGACCTGTATATCTGTCAAGTTTTTCTGAACTGGCTTACAGCAGATTTTTTCCTACCAGGAATAATTTCGGAGTGCCTCAATTTTTTGCATTAAGTCGGACTGACTACTGGGATTATCCACCCGGACATTTCCATGGTGTAGTGTGACAGGCATGCACCTACTACACTTTGTTTCCATCGTCAAAAAAGACAGAAGATGCTGGAATTTATCGCTCGTAATATCCCTTTTTTCAGGTGGTTATTGTGTAATTCCGATCCCAGACCTTTGTCCTGTTATTGTACAAATGGCATACAAGAATGGACAGGCTGCCACCATAGTTTGTCATTGTATTCAGCTCAATGGGAGGCAAGTCTGAGCGTTTCAAGACTCCAGCATATCATGGCAGATTATCAGCCGGGGCTCACGGCCGAGGTTTTTTCACGATTCATGGTGAACGCATACTCACATTTTTCTCACACGAGTACAATCAATCCCAGTGCTTATTATTTGAACCTTTTGCTGTCTTTCCTTTGTCAAGTCAGGGTTTCATTGACAGTGATATTTTCAAAATATGATTACTCCAAAAAATTCTGACAAAATAATACCGCACATACTACTGCGAAAATAAAAACACGCAAAATACTGCGAAAATAAAACCACGCATAAAATAATATCGTAGCCGCAGCCTCAACTTACTGGTCTGTGTCTCTGGATCAAAGCACGTATCCTGATCCACAGTGCATCTGACGGTAGCACTGGTTACCATTAGTCGGGGTACCGATGAAGAGTTCTTCGCAGGTGGAACACTGTTGAATGATGAACAGGAAGAATAGTCAAAAGGTTCGCAAAAAATTACCATCGAGCGGCCTCGTTCATCAAACTACAAACCCATCTACTCTTTGGTTTACTCTTGATTTGCAGTTAACACCATGAGATATGTACTACTTTGCTGTGTACAGTTTTCTTTGAAGAACTTGTCCTGCTGTAATTCTAGTAGACAGAGTAGATTTCGAATTCAAGGGGCGGGGGGTTGGACTTCTTAGTTCTGAAATTTACTGACTAGTCCCAAATTCAATGGTCAGTCTAAATTTACTGACTGTCCAAATTCAATGGTCAATGCTAATTTAATGGTCAAGTGCTAGATTTACCGGCCAACAACATGCAAGGCCTGCAGTTTGGTGCAACATTGAGCCGTTTCAAGATCGTTAACTGTACTTTGACTACATACCTGGTGTTGCCAGCAAGGTTTTGGGTATTGCTCCGTCGGGCACGAGGGTGTGTCGGTGTTATTCTTGCACTGGCAGTCCTCACCGGTGACCTTGTCGCATCTGTCCCAATGGCCGTTACACTGGCACCTGCAAACAACGCCGACGACAAATGCGAAAAATGGGTCACGGTGCCAAAGTCAAAAAGATAAGGATCCTCTCTCAAAGCTGAAACTCGTCTGAGGCCGACTTTATTTATTTTTTTTCGTAGAGAAAAAAATTGACAAAGAGGCAGTTCCCAGTTCCCTCTTCATATGAACAGCAAAGACAAAAGGTATACCGCTAAAAATGGTATTCTTGAAATAAAAAAAAAAAAAACTGACTTAGAGAAAATTCTTGCGTCACTCCTAGACAATATTACTTGTTAAGATTTTTGGGTGGTGACACATGAATATATTTCTTGGAATAAGTTTATTAGACATTATAGAGAGACCCCTTTATATTTTCCAGCAGATAGTGATCTAAGTCTCGATGGTTTGTAAACAAATGTAACCCCAGGCACTGTGAACTTCTCCAAAGTTTTCTCCGACACCCAATTACGAAACAAGGTGAATTAACGGCGGGTAAAAAACCTTGTCCCGTGGCGTGTCGTGGCCGAGCGGATAAGAACACCGGATTCAAGCTCTGGTGTTTCTGATCGACAGAGTGTGGGTTCGAGTCCCGGTCGTGACACTTGTGTCCTTAAGCAAGACACTTAACTATAATTGCTTCGTCCTTCGGATGGGACGTAAAGCCGTAGGTCCCGTGTGTTGTGTAATGCACGTAAAAGAACCCAGTTACACTTATCGCTAAGAGAAGGGGTTCGCCCCGGTTGTTGTCATCTGGTTTGTGGATTGGCTGCATATTGCGCCACAGCACCTTGTAAACCATCACATGGTGCTATGTAAAGGAAAAAGGGGTCCCATACTTCAAAACGTAGCTCCACATTATACCTTGCGATAAAATCCCGAGCGCTTTGAGACGCCCATCGGACGTGATAAAGCGCTATATAAGAACTGCGTATTATTATTACTGTCCCGGATGGTACTTATCCCCGGTTCTCCTGGACAGGTTTTGACAAGGTCCCTGATGTTGTTTCTCCAACTAGTCATCATCTACCCTCTCTATATGAAATACTGAACTTACGGTTGACAAGCGTCGTCATTTTTGAAGTAACCGTCCACGCATGTCTCGCACATGTTACCGGCGCTGGAAGTTGCGGCAGTTGACGCAGACGGCATTCTCCAACAGCACCAATTGGGAAGAGGCCTCACTGAAGATAACAGAACCCAAACAAAATTACAAGTGAAGATTGGAAGTCATGTTCTAAACAGCACCAATTGGGAAGAGGCCTTCCACCTGAAGATAACAAGAACCAAACAAAATTACAAGTGAAGAATGAAGTCATGTTTCTAAACAGCACCAATTGGGAAGAGGCCTTCCAGCTGAAGATAACAAGAACCAAACAAAATTACAAGTGAAGAATTGAAGTCATGTTCCTAAACAGCACCAATTGGAAAGAGGCCTTCCACTGAAGATAACAAGAACCAAACAAAATTACAAGTGAAGAATTGAAGTCATGTTTCTAAACAGCACCAATTGGGAAGAGGCCTTCCAGCTGAAGATAACAAGAACCAAACAAAATTACAAGTGAAGAATTGAAGTCATGTTTCTAAACAGCACCAATTGGGAAGAGGCCTTTCAGCTAAAGATACAACAACAAGCAAAACTAGAATTTAGTGTTTAGTCAAAACAAACACTAGGTGTTCGGGTATCGCTGGGGTCAGTGTTGTGTCAACGCGTGAGCTGTTTCATTCGGTTGAAGTTTGGTGCATTACTGTTTTGTGGTGTGCCTAACAAGCTACGCACTTTAGCATTAGTCATACTTCACATGAAGTCTTGAAGTTGATCCAATGTTCGCGGACAAGGCTCGGGGAGAAGAATAAGCAAAACTAAAAAAAACTTTACAAAAAAAACAAAAAAAACAAAAAACAAAACAACAGAGATGTTGTTCGGGCTATTGCCCCGAACAGTAATTACAAATGAAGAATTGAAGTCATGTTTCTGCTTACAAACTGCCCAAACAAGGAGTTCTTAAGAAGTGATTTTCAGGGAATTATTAGTGCTGTTTTTACTATACTGGCTCTTCTGCTCTACTAAGAGAATTTTTGAAATTTTTCAGTAATCCCGGAGTTAAACTGATTGAGGAATGTTTTGACGTGAATCACCGTTTTGACTTAAAAATTCCACTTCCGCAGTCACGTGTATGAAGAAAGTATAACCTCGGTTTTTAGTCTGGTACTCACATTGTTCACGTCTAGTGACAGACCCGCATTCCTGGACAGGTTGTAATTCTCCTCTGTGAGGCAAATTTCACTGTTGCCGTGGCAATAGGTTGAACACGGCACGCACGTTCCGCCATCGGTGGGATCCCCAACGAAGAACGGCAGACACTTCTCGCACTTTTGACCCTAGTCAAACAAAGACGATAAAACATTTGTTGAGGGAACACGGTATGCAAGAGGATCTTTGATTTCTATAGCCCCCTTGCACGACGGGGAACGCACCTCCGAACAATGCGCGTCATTTTGGGAGTCCAATCTTTTGTCAATATGTTTGCGCACGATTTGACTCCAAAGGCGGACAGGATAGCGCGAGCAAGTGCGCTGCGCGTTGTGCAATGGGTCTATAGTCCAATGAGAAATCACCTATGTGTGTGAAACTGTTATATAAAAATATCGCACAAGAATTACAATGGCTAGTCAAAAACTTTATTCGGGGAGGTCAAATTGTAACAGCTAAATACAAGCCACTGGGGCTAGTATACAAATATTGACTGCTTCGAGAGTAAAAGAAGTCAATCTTTGTTTTATAACACCCCAAACGTTTCTAAATACTGTATTATTAAGTTGAAGACCTGCAAGCTACAAGAAATCAAACCATACCAAACAGCTGCTGTTGATATGGGTTTAGTTCATTGGTTGCATGCCATGTGATAGTACATCGGCGGCCATGTGATAGTACCGCGCTGTTTCTAGTAAAACTAAGACATATCATGTGATGAGCTCTAAACCAATCAAAAGGCAGATTATTTGTAAGGGATGTTATAATCTGGAATGAGGACTGTAGAGCTGGGCCCAATTTCATAGAGCTGCTAAGCACAAAAATTTGCTTAGCATGAAATTTCTTCCTTGACAAAAACAGGGTTACCAACCAAATTTCCATGTGTTGCATATTGCTTGTTACTGCTATTCAGCTGTTGTTTGCTTATCCTGAAAATCACTTGAAATTTGGTTGGTAACCCTGTTTTTTATCAATAAAGAAATTTCATGCTAAGCAAATTTTTGTGCTTAGCAACTCTACGAAATTGGGCCCAGCTTGTTCTTTACCTGTGTGTTATTCATACACTTGAGGCATTCCGACTTGCTGTCCACCCCGGCGCATGTACTGTGACCGTTGCAATCACACTTCACACTGCAGTCGTTACCGACGTAGCCGAAATCACACTGGCACAAGTCTGGCTCGAAACAGTATCCCCTGTCACACGCAGGGATGCAGACGGGCAGACACTGGGCCTCGTCACTGTGTGGGGGGGGGGGTTGGTGGGAGAGTAGGGATTAAAGAGAGAATTAAAAAAATAATAATAATAATTAATAATAAAAAAATTCTGGAGGAAATTATTTATTCAGTCTTAGAACAACTCTCACTTTAGGGAGAGTAGGGATTAAAGACAGTTTAAAAAAAAAAAAAAAAAAAAAAAAAATCCTGGAGGAAATTATTCTTCAATCCTAGAACAATCTCTCACTTTACAAACATGCTGAAAAGCCATGGCAATACAACAATATATAAAGTTGACCGATATAACACTTTAAAAAATACAGAGTTAACCCTTGACACAGTTATTCAAAGGAGTCCCATTTCGTGTGGAATTTCACAGTAGAATCATTATAAAGAGAGTTGGTGTTTTAGGTAGAGAATGAGACATAAGTTCTTTTTATAGACCTTGTATAACCTTTGTTCACCCAAAAGAGTGACTTGTACATTCCAGAGCCTTTCTGGCAGGCAAGATACTACTATGGTCCTATTGGAAACTTTTTACATTGTGTGTCATAATTTATATGTCATTCAAGAGCTACACAAGTAACAGCTGAACAAGTTTAGAGATGCGCCACATTTCTTCAAATCCAAAGTTGATAACAAATCACCTTTTGAACGTCCAAAACTACTTGTTGAAATCATCCATCAAAAACTACAGCATTTCAGAGAAGTTTTCTACCATGACCATCTTTATACCATGGGAGCTATATGTAAATCTGTAATACATTTATCTTTCCACTTATCTCTAACTCATGATCATTTTCCATTTCTTACTTTTCTTGAAAGTAGCCTGGTTTACAGTTGCACTCGAACGACGTCAGCGTATCATTGCAGTCTTCGTTCTCGCGGCAGTCATGGTGTCCGTTCAGGCACTCATTCTCTGGCGGGCAAGCAATGAACGACCACACTGGAGGCTCCTTCGACGCCATGATGGCTGCTGTAAGGGACCCTGTGGAGGGGGAGACAAAATTTTAGCAAGATTAGAAACTTTGTCCAAACAACAGGAGAGACTAAAAAGAAGTTCCTCCATTTACTGGGTCAAACAAAAACGTCCAAATAGGAAATTAGACTACACAAGGTCCGACTGTCACTCAAAAAATAAAGGTGTCAGATTCAAGTTGTATATTGTGTACACATCCATGTTTATCCTCCCCAGTTTAGGTTTGTGTGATTAATCATGTAAATAGGAGTTTGAATATTCATCGTTTGTGGGGCCATGCGAATACATTAACCCAGAGAGTAAGAATGTCTGGAATTGGGTGTGGCCTTTTGTCCGTAGTGTGTGTAGTGAAGTGTGAGTGAGTGTGGAAGGCTAGATCAGGTTGGCTTGGTGGTTTCTTTCCCTGCCTTTCACCTCTGTGGACCCCGGTTCAAATCCCACTTTAGACCATAACCTTACATGTGGATTGGGTTTTCAGTTCCTAGCTGATGCGTGGGTTTTCCCCCATTGTGGTTTTCCTTCTACATCTAAACGGGAACTGGCTCCTCGTTATCCCATTCATCTGTTATTGGCGCTAACTGCGCTGTTGGATGCATAATAAAATTAAAAACAAAACAGTTTCACCACCCTAAAACACCCAAATTACCTTCCAGAGGGACGTTGTGCACGCTGATGTTCTGGGCCGTACACACACCCCCTATGGGTTCAAACAGCCCTCCTTCCATACACACGCCTGTTCCGTTACCCTCTCCCAAGGCGCACCACCCACAGCCCGGCTTCTCGAGGCAATGGGCACACTGGGTGTTCAGGTAACACGGGGCGGGGCAGCTGTCACTGCTGGTGTGGGAGAGGGGGCCACACGACCCCGTGGCGCAGGCTAAGGGTTGATAGGTCGGGGACAGACACTGCAGAACATGGGCAAAAGGAAAGTCATTTTTAGTTATCTCCAACCTTCTCGTTACCAAACAGTTTTGACAATAGACCTTATGCATATGACGTCATTTGAGTAGGGCGCCCTCGGCTAGAGGTCAAAAGAAGGCTACTCATTGGCTCATCCTGTACGCTGCGCGTACTTAGATATGTGTTTTCTATTGTTACGTCATCTTTTTACCTCTAAGATGGCGGCGTGATAACAACAATGCATAAGGTCTATTGGTGGTGACCAAATACAGGATATTCACAATAGAGTGCGCCCTCTACAGTTGACCCCAGAGACTTTTTCCACCAAAAGGGTCTACTTAAAAACGTATTGCAACCGCAACTCATCGGCACACAGGCAGTTTGGGACCTTGAAATGGCCGACATGAACGTGACAAAACATTCACCCCCCAAAATACCATCTTATGTCGTAAACCACAGACAAATACAACCTTGCTACTTTTCAAATCTTGCGGCCGCTTTGGACATTTTGATACAAGCTGCTTGTGGCCGCGATGAAACATTTTGATACAAGCTGCTTGTGGCTGAGATGACATCTAAAGGGCCCAGCTTTAAAGTTTTAGGACAAACATTTGTGTCAGTTTACCTGGCCGAGGCGATCACTCCACCTGCACTCTTTGAATCCGCCTGCTGCCCCGCCCGAGCTCAGACACGACTCACAGGTGGTGTGATCATGACAGGGGACCGGGCAGGCGTCAGGCGGGGCAGCCCGGATGACAATAGAGGACGGGGCTAAATCGGGAAGCTGGGAGCTGAAACAGTTCCAGTTGTAGATGGGAAACTCGTTCACGAGGTACCTAATTTCACCTGAGAGTTGAGAAAAAACCATTGTTGTTATTATTCTTTAATTGGTTGCAGAGGTGGGATCCTACTCCATCACTGAAGTCACTCATACAGGTTGAATTCAATCAAATTAGCTTGACCAATTTCTCTCATTACAGTGTTTAACACGGACCAGTGTTTTCTCTGAACAGTGGTCGCAACTTTCGATAGTATAAAGCCTTTTTGAGAAATATTTCAACTCAAAATAATGTGGATATGGAAAAAGATGTCAGTCTTTATCCCCCTGAAATTTAAATCTATTCTTTATGCATGGACATATTCGGTGCGGATTTTGGCGACATTTCACAAACGCAGCCACCTTTTGAAATGAAATTTTCACAGGTTAGTTTTATTGTATATATCTACATTTATGTAAGTTTAAAACAATTCAGACAGTCCCCAAAAGGCATACTCTGCCTTTAACAACACACTGTGCACGTACCTGCGCGTTGGAACTGCCGGGACCAGATACAGAGGCCCGTGCCGATGCATTTATTGCAGTCGCTCGCTCCGCAGTCACGCTCCAGACAGTCGGAGGAGTCGACGATGTCCTTCTGGGTACCGGCCTTGCAGTCGTTCTCCAACAGGCAGTCCAGATTCATCGGGATACACGCACCTTCGGGGCACTGGGAACACCATTTGCAGGTCTGACACACGGGGAGTAAAAAAATAATAATAAACATACGTGACGCCAGGGATCTGCCCACAGTGGTCGGTGCCGGAAAACTCGCCACTAGGCAGGAAATTTTCTCTGTTTCCGACCACCACACATTTTCCAAATAAATAACCCCTTGCAATTTCCTTTCAAAGGTTTTCAACGAAATGGAAAATTGGGTATTCACCAGTAAAATGGTATCCGAAGCCATTAATTTTCAGTAGGCCCCCTACTACTTTGATTTGAGTCTATTTATATGATCTACCGTGTAACTGATCCATCTCGCAATGGTTTCCAGGGAAACATTTTTTCAACCACTAAAGAAATCCTGGGCAGAACCCTGTGACGCCCTGCTCCAAAATAGAGCTACTTGGATGAAATGGCATTCAGGGACGATATTGGACTGTTGTTAAAATTCCTGAAAAATGGCTTACAGGTCTTGGTCCCTCTTTAGTCTAGACCCTGAACCTCTCAGTTACAATTCAGGAGGTTTACAGGTGTATCACCAGAAATGCAAAACTACAGGTTTGGGCACAACGTCGACTATTTCTTTCTCCCTGTAGTGTTTGCATTACTTCTTTTCAAGAAAAATATAAAGGATCAAGGAGGTGAATTAACGGCGGGTAAAAAAACCTTGTCCTGGATGGCGCATATCCGCTGGTTGTCCGGGATTAATTTTGACAAGGTCCCTTAGTATGCCTTTGTCTTTGTTGTACGGTCAACAGTGCTTATGAAGTAGAAACTCTGCTAATGGCCGCTCCGTAAGCAGAAACCGTCTGCTTACAGGCTTTGTGAAATCACGCCCCGATGACGCTGATCACCACGTACCTGTTGTGCGCTGGAATGGGCTGGATAAATCAACACGCACTCGCTGCAAGAACGTGCTTCTCTGCATTCCCTGCTCTCTACTCTGTCGATGTTGCAGACTGTGCCTTGTGTGAAGACACCGGCACAACTGTGGTGGAAGAGAACAACATTTTAAGAATCGAGACAATTATATAAGACGATTATTTTTTATGTGGCCGTGTCCTAGCCGAGTGACTCAAGCTCTGGCGTTTCTGATCAGCAGAGTGTGGGTTCGAGTTCCGGACATGGCGCTTGTGTCCTTAAAGGCCCTGTACACGATTGGTAAGATCGAAAAACACAATGTTCACAGATTCACACATAACTTACATGATTTAAAGTAAGTAATGGTAGAAAGGGTTCCTTAAAATATTTCTGCCTAAAATGCTATCGTTTCTGAGAAACGAATAAAACAATAGTAATTATCGCGCGCGATCATTTGAAAAAACAGAAAACACATAAGATCTCTTTTCACTATTTTCTCGTAACCTCGAGAGCTCAAACTTTCACAGGTTTGTTTGTTCATGCACATGTTTAATCACACAAAATTTGGACACTAATTTTGAGCTGTTACCAAAAGTGTACAATACCTTTAGGCAAGACACTCAAGCATTATTGCTTTGTCCTTTGGATTGAACAAAAAGCTGTGGGTCCGGTGTTTTGTGTAATGCACCTAAAAAAAAACAGTGTCTTGCTGTATGGTGATGATTATACAAAAATGGATTGGTGTGTAAAGGGTTAAGGAGGGGTCTCCGAGGGCAAAGTAAGAACAGTGATGAACAGTGATACAAACTGCTTGCGGCCGCTATGGACATTTTGATACAAGCTGCTTGCGGCCGCTATGAACATTTTGATACAAGCTGCTTGCGGCCGCTATGGACATTTTGATACAAGCTGCTTGCGGCCGCTATGGACATTTTGATACAAGCTGCTTGCGGCCGCTATGGACATTTTGATACAAGCTGCTTGCGGCCGCTATGAACATTTTGATACAAGCTGCTTGCGGCCGCTATGGACATTTTGATACAAGCTGCTTGCGGCCGCTATGGACATTTTGATACAAGCTGCTTGCGGCCGTTATGGACATTTTGATACAAGCTGCTTGCGGCCGCTATGGACATTTTGATACAAGCTGCTTGCGGCCGCTATGGACATTTTGATACAAGCTGCTTGCGGCCGCTATGGACATTTTGATACAAGCTGCTTGCGGCCGCTATGAACATTTTGATACAAGCTGCTTGCGGCCGCTATGGACATTTTGATACAAGCTGCTTGCGGCCGCTATGGACATTTTGATACAAGCTGCTTGCGGCCGCTATGGACATTTTGATACAAGCTGCTTGCGGCCGCTATGAACATTTTGATACAAGCTGCTTGCGGCCGCTATGGACATTTTGATACAAGCTGCTTGCGGCCGCTATGGACATTTTGATACAAGCTGCTTGCGGCCGCTATGGACATTTTGATACAAGCTGCTTGCGGCCGCTATGGACATTTTGATACAAGCTGCTTGCGGCCGCTATGGACATTTTGATACAAGCTGCTTGCGGCCGCTATGGACATTTTGATACAAGCTGCTTGCGGCCGCTATGAACATTTTGATACAAGCTGCTTGCGGCCGCTATGGACATTTTGATACAAGCTGCTTGCGGCCGCTATGGACATTTTGATACAAGCTGCTTGCGGCCGCTTATGGACATTTGAACAACTGCTTGCGGCCGCTATGGACATTTGATACAAGCCATTGCGGCCGCTATGGACATTTTGATACAAGTGCTTGCGGCCGCTATGAAAATTTTGATACAAGCTGCTTGCGGCCGCTATGGACATTTTGTGGATTATACAAAAATGGATTGGTGTGTAAAGGGTTAAGGAGGGAGCTCCAAGGGCAAAGTAAGAACAGTGATGCACTCATTTTAGAGTCCTCATCAAAGTGGTGACAAAAATGACAAGACTGTCAGCTCACGTTACAATGGTGTAAAACTTCAGTCTTTATTTGATACTCTTTCAGAGTGGAATTTTGAAACATGTCATCGGACATCAAAAAACAAATGGATTTGTACATTCCACAGAGGAAATTTCTGCACCAGTAAAAAAGGTCAAATTCAATGCCGTTTTGATTGAATATCACCAACATTCAGAATGAACTGAAGATTCTCTGTAACAAAAATGTACAGCCCATATATTTGAAATGTGACGCTGTCAAATGTTCTTGGTTTTTGTCAAAAAATTGCAGAATCTGGTTGTGCTTAGCAACTTTTTGTGCTTAAGCGGCTCTATGAAATTGGGCCATCTACCGAAGGTTCCCCGTTTTCAACATAACTCTCAGAACCTAACCTGGAGAGCCCCCCCCCCCAAAAACTGTGGTTTTGAATAGGGCCTTTACCACTTCTAGACACGCATTGTCTGCCGGTCAAGAACCGGTCTTGTACCTTACCTCCTATAGTCAACGTCCAGATTAGACATACAGAAGAGCAACTCCTGTGTGTTGTTCGTCACCGCGCAGGATGCGCATCCGAGCATCGCCAGGCACCCGTCTACTGTGGTCTGCAGAGCGCAAAGGTCAGAGGGCAGAGACAGCTGGTGGAGGGAACCCGTGGTGGTCCCGTCGTAACCGCCAAAGATGTAAATTGTCTCCTCAGAGATTACAGCGGCCGGGGATGACATCGGGGACGGGGAGTGCCGACAACAAAACCTACAAACAGATTTCAAAAAATTAACCCTGTTAAAAAAAAAACGACGACCCAAAACCATGGATCCCTTTTGCAGTGCAAAAACCATGTCTCCGATTTTGGTTGGTCATAAACTGTTTTTTTTTTTCCTACATAATGCTGCTTTATGGGAGGGTGTCCCACCCCCCTATGACTACCATACCTCTGAGGTGTACCCAGTGGTTGCAGGTATACTGGTACGTTAAGAGGGTGTCCGAGGCGTTATGGGTGGGTGTCCCACCCCCCTATGACTACCATGTAATTATTAACTCACCTCTGAGGTCTACCCGGTGGTTGCAGGTATACTGGTACGCTAAGAGGGTGTCCGAGGAGTTATGGGTTGGTGTCCCACCCCCCTATGACTACCATGTAATTAACTCACCTCTGAGGTCTAACCAGTGGTTGCAGGTATACTGGTACGCTAAGAGGGTGTCCGAAGAGTTATGGGTTGGTGTCCCACCCCCCTATGACTACCATGTAATTAACTCACCTCTGAGGTCTAACCAGTGGTTGCAGGTATACTGGTACGCTAAGAGGGTGTCCGAGGAGTTATGGGTTGGTGTCCCACCCCCCTATGACTACCATGTAATTAACTCACCTCTGAGGTCTAACCAGTGGTTGCAGGTATACTGGTACGCTAAGAGGGTGTCCGAGGCGTTATGGGTTGGTGTCCCACCCCCTATGACTACCATACCTCTAAGGTCTACCAGTGGTTGCAGGTATATTGGTACGCTAAGAGGGTGTCCGAGGCGTTATGGGAGGGTGTCCCACCCCCCTATGACTACCATGTAATTAACTCACCTCTGAGGTCTACCCAGTGGTTGCAGGTATACTGGTACGCTAAGAGGGTGTCCGAGGCGTTATGGGTTGGTGTCCCACCCCCTTTGACTACCATGTAATTAACTCACCTCTAAGGTCTGCCCAGTGGTTGCAGGTATACTGGTACACTAAGAGGGTGTCCGAGGCGTTATGGGAGGGTGTCCCACCCCCTATGACTACCATGTAATTAACTCACCTCTGAGGTCTAACCAGTGGTTGCAGGTATATTGGTACGCTAAGAGGGTGTCCGAGGCGTTATGGGTTGGTGTCCCACCCCCCATGACTACCATGTAATTACTTGTAGAAACAGCTGCTTGGAACATGTGTGGCATTTGCTAGAATGAAGGACAAAAAAGAAGAAAAGGAACCATAATTTTTTTTAAGCTACAAAGACCTACATGAATAAAGACAAACTCCATCTTGACCCAACTACTAGCTCCAACCCATCGATTCAAAAGTATGAAAATCAAAGATTAGAGTTTAACAATTATCCAGAAAATGTATAAGAAATTCCATGCCCAACACTTCTTCCATTAAATACATGTAAATGATAAGAGGAGTTTTCAAGTAACACCTTATTTAGGGCTATGCAGCAAGTATTTGAGACACCATCACCTCGATATCATGTCTTTGGTTGTCTTCACAAAGAGGGGTGGGGGGGGGGGGCGCTGACAGAGGTCATTTGAAAGTCACAAGGTGTGTTTTAAACCAATACAAATGCGTTACAAATAGCAGAAAATAGCATAGCAGAAAATTGGGCCGATTTTAAATTGGGACAGGACACTGCTTGGGCCAACCAAAACTTCTGGACTTGCTGTGTTATTTTTAAAATACAGTGTGTACCTTTCAGGCACGGTAAAAAAAAGTTTGGCCACAATCTTTTTTTTTGGCTATACATTCTACAACCAGGGCGCATGCTTCAAGAAACGGCAGTCGTAGCCAATTAACTGTTTCGGTCACTGGCTAGTGATTAACCAATGGCCCAATTCAAACGAAACAGTCATTGGTTACCAGCGCTAAAACACAGCCGTAGAAGTCTTTCGATCATATACATTCTTCAGCCATGAGCAAATACAAAAACCATTTTCACTTGACAAAATTAGCTTTCATAACCCCCTCCCCCTAAAATGAAAGAGGAAAAAAAGGCTCTCTGTGTGTACCTGTTGATTGGGCTCCGCTGGGAGAATACTCCAGTGCTTCCCATGTGGTTTGTAAGTCAGCGAGTAGAGCTTGTCAGAGACGAAGATTCCGTCCAGGTGGAAGCGATAGCCTCCGTACACGTACAGGGCGCTGGATGCTAAATGCCAGACTGTACTATGACCAAACAGACCTAGTAAAACAGTGAGAAATAAAAAGAAGATTTTTCTTTCAGAGCCTCGTCACAAAAAATGGGGGATCTTGGAAGCAGCCAGCACCACTACATTCTCATGCTCTCATGTGCAGTAGAATGAAATCTATTCTTTCCGACTACGACCACCCACTTAGTGATTGGCGGCATATTGCACCACAGCACCTTGTAAACCATTACATGGTGCTATGTCAAGGAACAGGTCTAATACTTCAAAACGTAGCTCCACAATACCTTGCAGGAAAATACTTGCAGTAGGCGCTATACAAATTTGCTGTATTATTATTATTATTATTAGTGGCCTGTCGTGGCCGAGCGGATAAGAACACCGGACTCAAGTTCTGGTGTTTCTGATCAGCAGAGTGTGGGGTTCGAGTTCCGGACATGGCACTTGTGTCCTTTAGCAAGACACTTCAACCATTATTGCTGCGCCCTTCGGATGGGACGTAAAGCCGTTGGTCCCGTGTGTTGTGTAATGTACGTAAAAAGAACCCAGTGCACTTAAGATCGTAAAGAGAAGAGGTTTGCCCCGTTGTTCCTGGTTTGGTTGGCTGTATATTGCGCTACAGCACCTTGTAAACCATTACATGGTGCTAGGTAAAGGAAAACAAAAAGGTCTCATACTTCGAAAATGTAGCTCCACATACCTTCCAGGATAAATACTGTTCGTCAGTGACGCATAATACATTGTTAAAGGAACATTACAGAATTGGTAAGAAAAAAACTTGTAAAATATACTTTTGATCACAGATTTACATAAAACTTACACGGTCTAATGATGATGATAGTAGAAAACATCCCTTGAAATATTTCTGTCTGAAATGCCATATTTGATGAGAAATGAATAAACTAATTTTCCGATTGGAGTTTATCGCTCAGTGAGCGTTTTATTCATTTGTTGAGTCTATATGATTTCATGCAAATGTGTAATCGGTTTTTCACTATTTTCTCGTGACCCAGATGGCCGATCGATCTCAAACTTCTACAGGTTTGTCAGTTTATGTATATGGTGGATTACATAAAGTGCTTACACTGCCAGCAACTGTTTTGTTAGCAAAACCAATTCTGTAATGTTCCTTTAATCTATCTGTCTGTCTATCTATCTATTCGAAATGAACACTTTAGTTCCACGAGTACTAATCCTGTAGAACAGTTTTTGTTGTTAAAATGTTTTTTGATATTGAGGTCACCATGATGGGACATGGGTTTTAGTCTCTTACCTGTAGGAGGGCTACCAACTACCTCAACAGGTAACCATCTGCCCTCCCTAAGGTCAAATTCCAATACATCCTTCTGCAGGCCGCTGATTGGCGAGTACCCACCAATCACAACAAGCTGCTGCACTGGCACCAGGGTCAGGGAGTGGCTCGCCAACGGCGGAAAGTCAGATGGAATCTGAAGAAGTGTGAAGAAAAAGAGGAGGAAAAGGTAAGACAAATTTTTCCCAGAAATAAGAACTTCTAAGTTTCAACGCAAGAACCCAAATCTTCCAAACTCATCTGGAGGGTTCCAAATCATTTGGATAAATTTGAAGATTTGCCGTCATAGGGATCCTACATAAAAATTTATTGATTGATTTTGGAGGATTGAGGCAGAAGGGATCCTACATAAACTCAAATCAGTTGATTTTGGAGGATTGAGGCAGTAGGGATCCTACATAAACTCATATCAGTTGATTTTGGAGGATTGAGGCAGTAGGGATCCTACATAAACTCATATCAGTTGATTTTGGAGGATTAAGGCAGTAGGAATCCTACATAAACTCATATCAGTTGATTTTGGAGGATTGAGGCAGTAGGGATCCTACATAAACTCAAATCAGTTGATTTTGGAGGATTAAGGCAGTAGGGATCCTACATAAACTCATATCAGTTGATTTTGGAGGATTGAGGCAGTAGGGATCCTACATAAACTCATATCAGTTGATTTTGGAGGATTAAGGCAGTAGGAATCCTACATAAACTCATATCAGTTGATTTTGGAGGATTGAGGCAGTAGGGATCCTACATAAACTCATATCAGTTGATATTGGAGGATTGAGGCAGTAGGGATCCTACATAAACTCATATCAGTTGATTTTGGAGGATTGAGGCGGTAGGGATCCTACATAAACTCATATCAGTTGATTTTGGAGGATTAAGGCAGTAGGAATCCTACATAAACTCATATCAGTTGATTTTGGAGGATTGAGGCAGTAGGGATCCTACATAAACTCATATCAGTTGATATTGGAGGATTGAGGCAGTAGGGATCCTACATAAACTCATATCAGTTGATTTTGGAGGATTGAGGCAGTAGGGATCCTACATAAACTCATATCAGTTGATTTTGGAGGATTGAGGCAGTAGGGATCCTACATAAACTCATATCAGTTGATTTTGGAGGATTGAGGCAGTAGGGATCCTACATAAACTCAAATCAGTTGATTTTGGAGGATTGAGGCAGTAGGAACCCTACACAAACTCATATCAGTTGATTTTGGAGGATTGAGGCAGTAAGAATCCTACAAAACCTCATATCGGTTGATTTTAAAAGATTGAGGCTGTAGGCTGTAGGAATCTTATACAAAACCACCTACGTTTAAAAAAGTCATGTTTGAAAGTACCTGAGACCAATTTTCGCTGACGGTGTTGAAGAACCAGACGTCCTGCATGACCGTCGTGTCGTTCATCCCCCCAGAGATGGCCATGGAGGTGGCAAAGAAGGTGGCTGCGTGGAAACGTCTTGGTGCAGGGTGCGCCGCGCTGCCGGAGAAATGCTGCTTCCATTGTTTGGTCACAAGGTTGTAGCTAAACATTAGAAGGAAAACAAATTATAAAAAATTGATCCATATTGCAGGGCTAGAATATGGGGGGATACACCCACAAGACCGCAGGACTTGTGGCTCAAATCATTTACTGGACTGGAATTTTGAGTACAAGACCAGAATTGAAGTGAGAAGAAAAAGATTTATCTCATTTGTATATTATGGGTAAGTAGTCTTCGATAATCAACAGAATTGTATTCATCAGACTGATAGTCAATACTTGAACACAAACACAAGACCACCGGACTTGTCCGGACATGAGTTTACTGGCCTGATGCTAAAAAGTCACTGGCCTCGGGCCAGCGGTCCAGTGTAAAATTTGATCCCTGCATTGTAAAAATCTTTCAAACATTCAGGTTGGTCTTGTTCCCTGCCTTTTCATCTACTAAATGCTTGAATGGCTCATACCTCCAGACGTCGTTCAGGTCCCCATGGCTGTGCGAGTATCCCCCAAACAGCCACAGTCTGTTGTCGGAGCCTGAAATCAAGGTGTGCCCCATGCGGCCGCACGGTACAGCCCCGACGGTGGAGCTGGCGTCTGGATCGAGCCGCGCCTCATCGGCTAGGGTGGACCACACCCCTTGACCAAGGGATGTGAGAGGGGAGATGGAATACTGGCAGGCGTCTCCTCCGTAGGGAGTAGAACAACTGCAAACTCCCATATCCTGCACAAGACACAGTCAAAAAAATTATATAATGTGATAAATGGGTTTAAATTACCATTATTCAAAAACTAGTAGCTAGCCCAATTTTACGTTTTAGTTTTGAAAAGTAGACATGGAAATAAAAATAATAATGGAATCTTATAGCACACATATTCCAGTGACCGGGATTTGAAACCACTCTACGATGACTAGGACATCAAAACACCACGTCCTTTGCTTTAATTTGGAACCAAGTATAAAAGACGTTTGATATTAACACAGTTTTTTGAAGAAAGTATGCAAAGAAGCTTGTTTTTTATATTTCTTTAGGCAATGCCTAGTGTTTCTCCTGCATATTAAAACATGAGGTTGCCGGCCGTTCTACTTTCTGCAGCTCATCTTCACCATAAAAGAAAGACCATGTAATAACAATGTTCATGTATATTCGGTTTGCGGTAACACCATGTGTATAATTATCTACTTTGATTTGTAGATTTTGTTCTTTAGAGAACTTGTCTTGCTATTTGTTCTACTATCGCGGAGTAGATTTTCGGAAATACGGGAGACTTCTCAGTTCTGAAAAGAACTGTCCTGCTTATTAACTACTACATGGGTGGAAGGTAGGAAATCGGCCTGGACTACTACTTTAGCTTTGTGGATCGGGAGGGACTTCTCGTAACTAACTGCACTGCCGCGGAGTGAGTTCTTTTTGGTCACAACATTTCAACTAGCTTGCTCTAGTCATCGTCAGGAGACTACAGAGTGTGAGACGTGTTGGTCTATTTATAAGGATTCAGAGGTTTCAGTTTAGAGTCAGTGTTCATGTATAGTACCTGATCGCAGGTCCCTTGTCCTTTGTCGGCGCTGCAGTTGGACGGGCACATCTCGATGTCGCACTGCTTTCCCCGGTACCCAGCAACACAGCGGCACTTCCCACTCACGCACTCCCTGTTACCGTCGCAGTCACTGGGGCACCCGTGGACGATGTAACTGGCTGCGAATCCAGGGGAGTCGCTCACATCGGGAAAGTACGTTTGAAAGATCACCGTCATCGTACCTGTTGTCACAAATAATTAATTTGGTTTATTTTTTTAGAGAGAGCTCGAGGTGCACTACAATTTCCGATGTTGTGGTTTTTAGCTTTTAAACATTGGCTGAATACATCGTTATCTTATTTTATCTTATGCAACGGACACCTGGAAAGTGTTACAAGTACATAATATTTTCCTGAAGGCGAGGCTTACCCGAGTACGCGACGACGGAGACCCGGTCCAGTAACTCCTCCCCGCAGAAGGCTCCGAGTTCAGTTCCCACACCGGACGAACTCGACATTGACAGATGCTCTGGTATTCCATCGTAGACGTACACGTGGTCTCGCTACAAAATCAAGATGCGAAAAAAGTTCATCAAAGCATATAAGTAAATAATAATAATTATACAAAGTTTATATATAAATGCTTTATCACACTCAATAGAAGTCTCAAGCTCTCGTTATATTTTCTACAAGGGCGTGTGGAGCTATGTTTCAAATATAAGACCCATTATAAAACAAGGAAGGTAGTGGTAGCACTTAAAGACTAACTAATTACTTCATCAGATGCAAGTTGTTGTTGCTACCAAAGCTCATGCAGTTTGTTTTAATGTAAATAGTCTTTAAGTGCTACCACTACCTTCTTTGTTTTATCTATCAGACTAACACGGCTATTTTTAGTATTTTTTAGTATTTAAAGTATTTTTTTAGTATTTTTTAGTATTGAAGACCCATTATGTAATGGTTTACAAGTCGCTGTGGCAATTCTGCATCCAAGGCTAAACCAGAACACATCAAGGCGAACCCTTTCTCTTAATGGTACGTGTGGTGGATTCTTTTACGTCCCTATACCGCGGTATAGGTTTTCGGAATTCGGGAGACTTCTCAGTTCTGTCCTGCTTATTAACTACTACCGAGGCAGAAGAGTGAATTGAGGGAACTTCGCGTAATCAACTGCACTTCCGCGGAGTGAGTTCTTTTGCTCTCAACATTTCAACTAGCTTGCTCTAGTCATCGTTAGGAGACTGAACAGTTAACATATCAACCTGTGTGACTTTTATTCTCATTTTGATTCTGGTCTTCCAAAATCTGGTGAAGTAAAAAATCTGAGCTACAATCCTTGTGGTCTTGTGGATTACCCCCCCTCCCCCTCCTTGACCTACCCCACAGATTCCCCGATGCCCTCTATAGTGAAGCTGATACTGGGTGGGTTAGTCATCCCGGCTGTGTGCGTCAGGTTGTCGCCGACGGTCAACACCCACAGGCAGTAGGTCTGAGACAGGTGCATGACGCCATCCCCCTGGCCGGAACCCAGGGCGGCCGCGTCAACATTGGTCAACAGCATCCGGCCATCACACTCCCGGGAGCAGTGCTGCGGGAATCTGAAATGGAGAAAGAAAAAAAGAAAAAATAGCATCACACAAAGATGGCTTGAGCCAGAAGAAGTAACAACGCCGCAAGTGTATTAAAACAGAATAGTAATCGGATGTTGCTAAGGATGACCTATACTTCAATGCATGATGACACGGAGAGCCGCTAATTTGGACACTGCCTTGGGCCCAATTTCATAAAGCTGTTTAGCAGAAAATACTGCTTAGACCATTTCTTTTCTAAGCGAAAAATGAGTTGAGCACCAGTTGAAACAATGTCAACTTTATTGAATGTTGGCTGGTAACCTGTTTCTGCTAAGCAAGATAATCCTGTGCTTAGCATGTTTTTATGCTTCCAGGCTTTATGAAATTGGGCCCTGGTAATTGATTGTGACAGTGTTTATTACCTTGGGTCATGGTAGAATCCCGCCACACAGTCCTCACAGTGATCCCCCTTGGTGTTCTCAGTGCAGTAGCAAACGCTGGTCACGTTGTCACAGCTGCCCAGGGTGACATCACCGTGACCGTTACACTGGCACTCCTGGCAGCTACGTCGGGGTCGGTGGCGTTCCGTAGCTGCCTGGTTTGCACAGCTCACAGAACTCTCCCATGGTCGGGTCTGCAAAGTTACCAATAATTAAATGATTTTTTAAAGGGACACATTGCCTTAAAGTCAAATCATACCTTTGGTTTTTGGAACCGTTTGATTGTTTTAATCCTATATAAATGTAGATATATACAAAAAACTAACCTGTGAAAATTTCATTTCAAAAGGTGGTAGCGGCGTTTTTGAGATATTGCCAAAAATCTGGAGAAATTATGTCCGCGCGTGAAGAATAATCCCTAATAAGAATACACAATCTGAGAAACATTTCATATGGCATTTGAGCTTGTAACCTATTTCTGCTTAGCTGGATTTGTTGTGCTAAGCATATTTGGGTCCTGGCGTCATTACTTACGTTCGCAGGAGTCACAGATCCCGATACCCCTTGAGCAGTTACTGTGATTGTTACATCCGCAGTTGATGCTGCAGTTCTCCCCTGTCCAGCCGGTATCACATACACACATGTAGTCGGGCGCCTCGCTGCAGTAGCCGTTGATGCACACATGGAAGCAGCTAATGCACGGAGGGAGAAAAGGAAGGTTGGGCGCTAGATAAGAAAGGTTTTACTGGGCATACTATAGACCATGTTTACCTTTGTTTACAGAGTGGTGACCTTGTACATTCTAATGCGTTTCCTGACAGGCAAGATACTACACAGGTCAAATGGGAAAATTTACATTTTGTGTCATAATTTTCACATAAATTCAAGACTTACAAAAGCAACAGCTGTACAGCTTTTGAGATGTCCCCCCTTTCTTCATATCAAAAGTTGAGAAAAATAAGACAGTACACTCTCCATAAAACATAAGATTTGTTGTATTCTTCCATTGAGCTGTGTACAAGCTGTGCTTGTATGGAGTCCGGGCTCTGTGGCTCTTTCATAAAAAACATGTGATGTCACAGGTCACATGGTCTATACAATGGCCCTTTCTTGAAACCATGGCTTGCCCTTGGGCTTGGGATCCGCTTGTCTGATTGAAGCCCCGTACGGAAAGCGCACGCTTCTAGATAACCGACGAGGCCAAAGTCCAAACCCAAGCCGTGGATTTGAAAAAAGGATAAATGATCAATTGAAAAAAACTGCAATTTAAACCACCGGAGTACTTTATACATGTTATATACACTCAAGGCCTGGTCACACGGTGCAATTTTTTTACAGGCAACTTGGAGGCAACCAATAGACCGATCCATTAAGCCCCACCCCTTTAGCATATTGACCAATCACAGCATTGGCTGCCTCACCACTGCACACGTGTGCAGCACATGTGCGTCTCTCCAATGCCACACTCCCGACATGAACATGCGCGCTTTAAGTACGCGCGCACGCATGTTTACTTTTCTAATGGGATTTTAGCGTGTCGGACTTTGTCGGACTTTCGGTGGCGTATAGCCAAGGTTGTGATTGGTCAACACGTAAGGGGCGGAGCTTAATGGATCGGTCTATAGCACAGCGTGTAAAAGGTACTCTTCAGTGGCACAGGGCAAATTTTTTGTATAAACTTTCGAAATATTTCCCCAAGAAAATTACGTGAATGTGAAATTGTTCAGCAAAACTGTCTGCTTAAGCATAGCCTTGATTGCAAGGCTGTGTTTGCTTACTATAAAGCTAAAAACAGGCGCTGTGTGTGTGCATGGTGAGAGTGCGGTGTGCTATTTTTTTTAGAGTCAGTCGGGGACTGGGGTTGTATTGCATTCGGGCGGCTGAGGTTTTAGTATCCTTGCTCTATGGTTTCAGCTAGAGTACTTGTCTACACAGCCTTGATATCAAGGCTAGCTTAAGCAGCTCTATGAAATTGTAACCTATGTCATTCTCCATTGGTTATTGTAACATCACAAAGAGAACCGTTACAGGATTCAAAGTTGCATTTAAAAAAAAAGAAGAAGAAGAAGAAGAAGAATTGACTCACGTTTTAACACATTCTTCTCGCCCATTGCCTTTGAAGCCCCGGTCACAAGTACACTCAAACCCCTCCAGCGTGTTGTTACACGTAGCATTGGCGTGACAGTCGTCCAGTCCCAGGAGGCATTCCTGGACGTCCGGGCACGTCTCGTACGACCAATCGGCCGGCTCCCCAACGAGGGCGCTGTACTCGTTGGCGACGAGGACACTACAGGACTGGTCGGAGGCGACACCCCCAAAGGTCCCATCTTGACAACTGGTGAGTGAGAAAAAATGGCGCAATTACCACCAAAAAAAACCCCAAAACACCACATGTACATTTCTAAATCGCAACTCAAGACACACCTGGGTCCAAAGTCATGGCTCTGCTGAATTCTGCGTTTGCGATCACCATTCTCCGCTTACAGGGCAAGCGCCAAATTTCTGCACTGGCTGTGTAAGCGAAGAATGCCAAGTAATATGGAGTAAGCACGCACACAAGCAAAAATTTCCTGCTAACCTGTAAAAACACACTTGACATAAGTGTTGAACTTCCTGCTTCCGTAAGCCCTGATTCTTTGCTTACAGTAGGCAGAGCCATGAAATTGGGACACTGATACACTGACACCTGAATCTTGTTTCGACAATTTCTGTGCATTGCGGCTTACACACCGGGCAGCTTATACGCCGAAGATTACGGTACATTAACATAAAAGCAATCCATTCACTTTCTCAAAAACAGTAGAGTTTTATCGTTACAGGGACACTTCAAATTATCTGCATCCTGCAGAAAAACAAATCTACAGGTCAATAGATTTCCCCCAGGGTGGGGGGATGGTTTGTGATACTTACTTCCCCAGGGTGGGGTTGGCCCTGTTACCACACCAGCCGCATCTGAAGTTAGCCAGGCAGCTCTTGCAGTCCGTGTAGGCCGAACAGGACGGGCATTCCTTATTTCTAAGAAGACCGAACAAAACACGGAGTAAGTATTGTTTGAAGCTTTGCACGGTGTGGAAAAACAGGAAGGAACTATAAATAAATAAATAAGTAAACTTGCGGGTACAACCATGTGTAAATCTCTTTTGCGAGAAAAGAGCCTGTGTGGTCTCGAGGTTTCGAACAGTATACTCTGCTCGTCTTCAGGAGAAAACATGGAGTAGTTAACACTCAAAGAAAATGGGTACTTGCTATTAGTCAGAGGGTCTTTTCGGCTGCCAGTTTTAAATTAGGACATCATTCGTTATCTTTCATTTATGACTATTCAAGTGAGAAATTTCAACGCCCTTTTTTTTTCATGGTGCTACATTTATGCTTTATATTTTAAGTGCGTGTATATTCAGTGACTCCGAATTTTGTTTTCATTTGTTAAAATAACTGTATAATCTGTTTAAAAGTAAATCACTGTTCTTAATACTGAGCTGTCTCCACATATCATTTCCAGAGTGAGGCTTGAATGAAAATATAGTCTAGTACCGATTTATAAGGTGAGGACTATAATCAGCATAGCCATTGTGTGCGCGGGGGATATAGTTCAAAGCCCGGTTCCTACTTCACGCGAAAACGAATGTGAAGCGAATTACATGATGCAAACAATCTGGTACGCACTGTTTTTCCAATTGTGACTCAGGGAAATTCGCTTTCGCTTTTGCAAATCGCGTGAGGTATAAACCGGGCTTAAATGGGTTAGGCAAGATGTTTTACTTACAAGTCAAACCAGTTTGGACATTGGCCATACGTGAACGAGGTGATGAAGGTGCCGAAGGAGAAACACGTCTTGGTCACCTCACACCAGGCGCACTCCTTGGTGCGTTTGGAACAGTCCTCACAGTTGGTGTACCTGTGCACAAAGTGGAATAAACCAAATGTCAAGAATAGGGGTGTTTTTGATATATAAATGGTTTTGTTAGGCCGTGTCTGAATACGTGGCTACAGCTGGATAGCCGTGTCATCATGCACTGAAGTATAGGACGTCCTTAGCAACATCTGCACATCGTCCTTAGCAACATGTGGGGTGTCGTGGCCGAGTGGTCTAGTTCACCGGACCCAAGCTCTGGTGTTGTCAGCAGCACAGTGTGGGTTCGAATCTCGTTCATGGCACTTGTGCCCTTGAGCAAGGCACTTGACCATAATTGCTTCATAAAAAGTTGGGAAGGTAGTGCATTCTGCTCGACCAGCCAGGCTCCTAGTGGATGATACCCATGCCTACATCTTTATGGACTGTGAAGGGGGTGTTTCAGCCCCAGGAGTAGGTGGCAACGTGCCCCTGGTGTCAGTTGATTAGGGTCAACAGCCCAAATCAGTTAAGTGTAGCCCTCACCTTAAAGTGGCCGTTTGGCCTTGTGAGTTAGGCAATATCTCATATAAAAGTAAAATAATTAAACAGTAACAGACGCCCAAACTAAGATGCTTTACTCACTCATGACATTTTTGGGTGCACTGACTTGCGTTGACGACGCTGTTTGAAAAGCGCCCTCGCCTGGTGCAGAGTGCATCATCACCTGATAACAGCCACTCACACAATGGATTCTGGAATAGAATTTTAGAATAAACAAAAACGATGAGATATTTTTCTGTGTAACCATGGGTTGGATTAAAAAAAAACTCGAAATAAGAAATCAATAACAGTGTTCATAATTTAACAATTTGACAATTTTTATTTTGAGAGTTCGCTGATTATGAAATTCGTAGTACCAAGCAAGCGCCGAGAGACATCTGTTAAAAAATGTTTCCAAAGTTGAGATCCGGATTTGCAGACCTCTAAAACCATTTTGCTTATTACGATTGCTGCCATATGAGCTATTTGCATTACAGAGTACCCACTACAGTTTCCCCAGAGGAGGCAATTTTCAAAGTTTTGGGTTTCAAGCATTACCCCCCACATGACCCTGACTGTAAAGTTTGTTCTTGATTTGCAACTCGACTTGTAATTTTCTGAAGATGGTAACTTTTTTGGTGAGGCTGGTGAATGTTCTTCATGCCCACAACTTACCTCGATACAAGATAGGCAATCCACATAGAGCCCACAATCCATGCACTGATTCCACTGAAGGATCAGATGATGGGTGATAGTCCCCGCTGCTGTGCCACACCGGTCCACGGACACCATCGGCCCGTCCCTCAGCTCACACGTCTGACTGGTCGGGCACCAGCCACAAGAGTTATCCGTCAGGCAGCCCGAGCACGTGGAATACTCGGCGCAGGACGATGTGAAGAAGGGCTGGAGGTACTCCTTGGTGAACGGCTGGAACCAAAACACAGACACCGTTTTTTATTTCCAATGCAATTATTACATCCATTAACCCAGTTACTAGCGCAACGGAATCAAGCTCTGGTGTTTCTGATCAGCAGAGTGTGGGTTCGAGTCCCTGTCTTGACACTTTTGTCCTTAAGCAAGACACTCAACCATTATTGCTTCGTCCTTTGGATGGGATGTACATGTATAGCCAGTAGATGGTCACATGTTCGATCTTGTACCTATGGCAAAGTTGTCACACTCATACTCAAAATGCACTCATCTACAGTGGATATTTTGCTTCATCTTTCATGATACTGTATAGAACAGTCTTCTTTTCTTCACATTTTATCTTCCACCATCCCAAACATCAAGTTATAGTACTGCAAATACGTACGTTATAACAAGCATCTGGCTAGCTGACCAATGTCTAGTGGAAAAAGGGTGCCAGGCCATCTTCCCTTGCAGCCTAAAAGTTGGCTACATTGATTCAAATATAAGCACTTTGAGACGCCCGCAGATAAGGTGCTTTGTATCGAGTATTATCAATTGAACAAAATGTCGCCGAGTCAGTGTAAGAAACATTGTATCTCTTAAAATACCACTTACGTTACGCGTCTGTTTATAAATGTCAAAATTCATGTACATTAAAGGAGCATTACAGAATTGGTTTTTGCTAACGAAACAGTTGCTGGCAGTGTAACAGTGTAAACTGACAAACCTGTAGAAGTTTGAGATCGATCGGCCATCTGGGTCACGAGAAAATAGTGCAAAACCGATTACAAATTTGCATGTGTTATACAATGCATGAATAAAACGCTCATGAGCGATAAACTCCAATCGGAAATTAGTTTGATTTATTTCTCATCAAATATGGCATTTCAGCCAGAAATATTTCTAGGGATGTTTTCTACTATCATCATCATTAGACCGTGTAAGTTTTACTTAAATCTGTGATCAAAAGTATATTTTACAATTACCAATTCTGTAATGTGCCTTTAAACATCAAAATTGTCAAAACGAGTACACGACGAGGTACGTTTTTGCACAGGGTATTTTCGTGCGAAATACCACATTTTTGAGATACACCGTTTTTGCAACGATGCGCCATGTCTTCACTATGTTTACCTGTGAGTCCTCCCCCTCTTCAAGATTGCCATTCCAGTTGAGCTTCATGGCAGAGCTGACCAAGTTAGCGCTGATGACCTGCTTCTGTTCTTGGAGGAAGTAGTAAGAGGCGGCGGCAGAGGCGTCAGGGATGATCGGAGAATCGTCGTCCCGTTCCGCTTCTTTCTCATCCTCAGACGGCAAGGAATAATACGCAACTTTCTCCTGGTTGATTCAAATAAAAAAATATAAAAAAAATAATTTCAACAAGGAAGTTAATTCCATACGTTGTATGAAGGAAGACCTATAGTCCAACTGCCCTACGCACACCTCAAGGTATACAGGAAACATTTCAGACACCACCGTGGATATGGGTCAAGTTCAAGTTCAGTGGCTTCTTCCCTCAAAAAATGATTCTCACCGCACTGTCTTGGTCGTCGTCCTTGTTGAGATACAGCGTCGACAGGGAATTGGAGCTGATCATCCACACGCGGAAAATGTCGTCAGTAGGGGGCGCCGCACCGTTGGGACGCAAGAACCCCTTGTACTCGGCGATGTACTCTCCACCGTTGGACTTCTCCTCTCTGCTCGCAGCGTAGTACAGCTTAAAAATGTTGTCCGTTTTCTCTTGAATGGTCACCTGGAGGGTGTTTGTTAACGAATACAAACGCATTTTAAGCCGGACATTCATGTTTCCATGTAATAGAGCGTGTTAAGGCTAATACAGTGGTTTATTCCCTGCCTTTTACTTATGTGGACCCCGGTTCGAATCCCGCTTGATTGGGTTTTCAGTCTCCACCTGATTGCGCGGGTTTCCTCTATTTGAGGTTTTCATCTCAATGCTGCATGCAAAATTCAAGGAGTGTTCATTTGGCTTTGGTCAGTACTATTATAGGACCAGTCTTTCTTGTAAGTGTTTACAAGGTGATGAGCGCGATCTGCAGCCAACCATGCCAGAAACAACGGGGAGAGCCCCTTACTCCTAAAGACTACTGGGGTACTTGGTGCTAGATTGCTCTGCCAAACATTCACAGGAAGACAGCCCCTTACTCCTAAGACAGGTACTGAGTGCTAGATGCTCCGCCAAACACTTACCGAAGACGAGCCCTACTCCTAAAGACTACTGGGTACTGAGTGCTAGATTGCTCCGCCAAAAACACTTCACAGGAAGACGAGCCCTGCTCCTAAGACTACTGGGTACTTGGTGCTAGATGCTCGCAAAAACACTTCACAAGAAGACGAGCCCCTTACTCCTAAAGACTACTGGGTACTGGGTGCTAGATTGCTCCGCCAAAAACACTTCACAGGAAGGTGAGCCCCTTACTCCTAAAGACTACTGGGGGTACTTGGTGCTAGATTGCTCCGCCAAAAACACTTCACAGGAAGACGAACCCCTTACTCCTAAAGACTACTGGGTACTGGGTGCTAGATTGCTCCGCCAAAAACACTTCACAGGAAGACGAGCCCCTTACTCCTAAAGACTACTGGGTACTGGGTGCTAGATTGCTCCGCCAAAAACACTTCACAGGAAGTGGCGAGCGCAGAATTTTGCCATACTTGGCGTCAAGAAATTGGGCTCCTAAATGAGGATTCAAGCTTTCTGGAGGTTATTGATGATGAAATCGTTGTGTTTCAGTGCAAAAACGTTGTATCTCCTACAATAGCACTGACAATACGTGCGAGTTTCAAATTGTCAAATGTTGCATCTCGCAAAAAATCAACCGGTTGTACACACAAAAAAGTACGCGCAGAGGTACAACATTTTTACCTGGAGGATTTTCGTGCAAGATACAACATTTTTGCAAAATCGAGGTACGACGTTTTTGCAAAATTGAGGTACGACGTTTTTGCAAAATCGAGATACGACGTATTTTGCACTGACGCGATGAAATAACATTGTCTCACCTCGTCAGGCTGCGAGGTGTTTTGAGGGTGTCGATACTTAATCCATGTGACGCCTGGGGGATGATCCTGCACCCTGCACTGTGTGAACTCCGTCAGGAACGTACCGTTCGCTCCCCACCATCCTGGGTAACCAGTGTAGGATGACTGGTCCCCACAGAATCCACCTGGCTCTACAGATCGAGATGAAGTATAAAAGACAATCAGAAATTGAAAATCTAAATCAGTTTAACTCCAGCAGCAACCAGTTGCCCAATTTCATAGAGCTGCTGAAGCAGCAAATATTGCTTAACAATTGTCTGCTATTAGCAGAAAGGAGCATGATACCAGTAACAAATTGTACATGGTGGTTTGGCTGGTAACCTTGTTCTGGTAAGCAAAATTTTGTTGTGCTTAGCTGCTTTTTGTGCTTAAGCAGTTCTATGATATTGGGCCCGGGAATTGAATCGGTCCAAATTTCGGACTGTGTATTGGCAGGGCTGATTAAATTTGCCCTAATTATAATGCATTTGTATTGGTTACCTGGGTAAACAAAAACAATATTCTCTATCCCTGATGCAAAGTTAGCATCTATTAAAAACTGTCGGACTAAAAACCAAAGAGAACCATTCATTATTCACAAGTTTGAACGAGATTATTTTTTTGTTCCGTACCTCCCAGCTGGTAGCACTGCCTCTCCTGAACACACCAGCCGCACTGCTCATTGACCCTTGACCACGAGGGGTCAACGACGGTGACCCCTTGACCCCAAATGACGCAGGACTCGCAGGTCACCAGGCTGCTGCAGATGCTAGGGCAACCTCCAAGGACAAACGTATCAGCATTCGAGCAAGACTTTACAGGAGGCAAAAGGAAGAGCAAGAGAGTGAGATGTTTATTTTTTGAAAATATAAAAACTGAACCCATATCTCTTTATTATTATTATTATTTGTTTGCCCTCAACAATACAGGAACAAAAAATACAATACAAGAAAAAATCAAAGAACAATAAAGCCAAAACAGAAACAACAAAGCAAACGATTTTTTTTACAGGCCAAGCCCTAAAACACACAGAACAGCAATGTACAAAAATGATGATGACATTAGGGCAACTAGAACAATGAAAAATAAAGTGTATGAAGGGAACATGCAAGTACAAGAAGTTAATCTGGGGAAGGACACAACTCCTACTTCATTAGTTTTGATTTTAGGAGCCTCCCAGAGTCTAAATAACCCATACGCCAACGCTAACCCCACAGCTATCAAAAATGAGAGGACCCTTTTAAAGGCACTGCAGCCAATTTCACGAAGCCCTAGGATTAATCCTATCTCGAGTTAGGATTAGTAACTCGTCCTAACTTAGGATGGGTTCAATGCGTCCTAACGTCTATGGATACGGAACTTAACTCGTCCTAAGTCCTAAGATTAATCCTAAGTTAGGAAGAGTTTGGTGAAATCGACAGCAGGACACGTTTGGTAATTACTCAAAACAAATATTAGCAAAAAAACCAAACATTGTAACGAGCAACGGAGAGCTGTTGATAGTATAAAACAATGTGGGAAACGACTCCCTCTGAAGTAACATAGTTTCTGAGAAAGAGGTAATTTCTCACTAAAATATTAAAAGACTTCTGGCCAGAAGTCTTTTATTAAGCACCTAGAAGCACACAAATTTGTGCAACGAGGGCGTTTTTTCTTTCATTATTTTCTTGCAACTGCGATGACCCATTGAGTAAAAATTTTCACAGATTTGTTATTTTATGCATATGATGGGATACACCAAGTGAGAATACTGGTCTTTGACAATTACCAGAGGTGTCCAGTGCCTTTAAGGGTGTGTTTGTTTTGCAAAGACCTGGATCTTGATCATCATCCTATCCATTTGCGTTCGCTCATTCAGGAATCTGCATCGCTTCCTTATTTCATGTATATTTGAAATGCAGAGTTAAACAAGCAGAAAGTCGAAGTAACTCAAGGTTGAACCCTGGAACAACCCTGGAAAACCTCAAGGCTAACCTTGAATTAATGCCAGTTTAATTTTGCATTGCTTCCTGGTTTCATGTACAATGTATCGTTGGCTCAGTGCTATAAGGTCATAAATTGCATTTTCATTTCCGTATAGATGAAAAGGTTGTTAATTTAAAAAAAGGCCTATATGTTTGAAAAAATAAATCAAAATCCGTGAATAATTGTACTTAGAAAACGATTGTTTCTTTTAGTCCAACAATTACTTTGGAGACCACTCTTGGTCAACAAACTCCATTTAGCAAGAGCTCCAAAATATACAAAATGAACTTTACAAAAACCATTTAAATTGCACTCTAACGACCTTTCCATTTCTTTGGAATAGTCTTCCTGTGCATATTCGCCAGGCTAGTTCTTTACATTGTTTTAAGTCTCTGTTAAAAACTCATTTGTTTGAATGTGCTTATTTGTAATCTGCTTACTAGTAATGTTTCTTTCACTTATTGTATATTTTATTGTTCTCTTTATGCGCTTAGAGGCTTCTGCATTAGGCGCTTTACAAATGTCTTAATTATTATTATTATTATTATAGTCCTGAGGGGACGGTAATATTTGAAATGCAGAATTAAACAAGCAGTATTATCCTCAAGTTACCGCCTGTTTTTATTTCAAGAAAAAATATTTCAGGGAAAATTTTCCAGCATGACCAACTTTATAGTATGATAAGCAAAACTGAGAACATTCATTTTTTTCTACCATGCCAATGCTGTGCACAATCTCTAAAGCTTAATTCCACACGAATTTGAATAATAATAATAATAATTTATTCGATTTCTTGTGCGCCCTCTCCATCCGAAGATGTTCGAAGGCGCAAATTACAATAAAAAACCATAAAAAATACAGCAATAAGGTTGAGCATAGCATGGTGGAATAGCATGGCTGCAGCACTCACCGTGATATTCAGAGTAGGGTAAGGGGTTTCTTAATAAAAAACAAAACAAACTTACGCTCTGTCTGGAGTAACCGAGGCATGCATCGTCATCTGTACACCATCCACAGTTAGGATCACTCACGCAGGTGGATTGCCTGGCACAAACAGAAGGGCAGAAAAATAATCAGTTTGACAGTTAGACCGGAAAGTCCCAAAAGGCACTTAACCGTTATTGCTGCGTCCTTCGGATGGGACATAAAGCCGTAGGTCCTGTGTGTTGTGTAATGCACGTAAAAGAACCCAGTGCACTTATCAAAAAGAGAAGGGGTTCGCCCCGGTGTTCCTGGCTGCATATTGCGCCACCGCACCTTGTAAACCATTACATGGTGCTACGTAAAGGAATAGGTCTAATACTTCAAAACGTAGCTACACAATACCTTGTAGGAAAATATTGAACGTTGAAGCGCCTTGAGCGTCACTCAGTGACGGATATGAGCGCTATATAAGAAGCCACTACTAGTATTATTATAATTATTATTATAAAAACAATCCTGAAATTGTTATATCTCTCGACCAATCACGCCCTTGCCTTGCTGTCTCTACCCTCACATGTACTTACGTGGAATGCAACGGACAGTTGTCCAGGACTGAGCCGCCCACTTTGGAATTGACCGCCACGGTGCCAGGCATCCTGATGGCAATGAGATCACCCAGCACGATCCCCCTATACCCGCCGACAATCAGGAGCGTGCTGCCGTCCCGGACGGCCGCGGCGTGACCAAAGCGCCCTTTACCGGCAGTGTGTACGTGTGGCGAGCCGGAGGGAGCTACAGAGTCGGATGAGAGAGATCGGAAAGCCTTCACCTTAAATACTCTTCAGAGAACATTGCAATGTTTCATCTGTAAAATGGCTCTTGAGAATAAACTTGGAATGGAACTTTTACAACTTAGGGCATCCAAAGCAGGGGTGTCCAAATTTGATGGAAATTTAAAAACTGGGTGTCCAAATTGTTCACTTACAATACATTTACATGTAAATGACAGATAAAACAGGGTGTCCAAATTTAAAACAGAGTGTCCAAAAGACTTCCAGACACCCTTCTGGCTAACACTATGCTTGTTAGTTTGCAGACCGTGTATATTTTGGATCATTCATCAATTTGAGTTTTTACCACCTTGCTCAGTTCATCCACTGGACTACATCATTGGTTTTTGTTGTTGCCATTGTTATCATTGCCAGTTAGTTATACTCTCATTGTTACCATGCCAAGAAAAAAACTTACACTGGAAGCTGCTTGCTACTGTGTCAAAGTCCACCCACTTGTGGCAGCCGAGATGGAAAAGTTCAATCTTGCCATCGTAGCAGCGTTCATATGAGGATGGATAGTGCTTTTCAGGTTTGATATAATGTTCATGAACGTTACCACCTGCAGAAAGCAAAAAAAACCCACATCAATCCATAGATCCATGGAGGTATACAAATAATAACAATACAAATTTATTATGCGCTACCCCCCCCCCCCCCCATCAAACTTGTTGGCTTACTGGGGAGCCAGTATTTAGTGAAACCTTCCTGCATTTGTTACTCCCGCACTTAAGGGTTTTAGGACAATTTTGAGATTGTTTTGTGACAGGAACGCTCCCGACAGCGACTTACCGAAAACCACCATGTAGTTACCGATGATGCTTGCACTATGGAAGGTGCGGCCCATGGGCGTGCCGGTCGACTCCACTGACCACTTCATCCAGTAACGCTTCTCCACATGGAATGCATAGATGTCTGCTGATCGATCGCTGAATCTAAAAAAAACAAGTTAAAAAAGGGCATTGATCTTCTTCTTATCGAGCCACTACACAAGTCCGGTCCAGTTGCTTAACACAGGCTCTGGCACGGCAGTTCACAGCTTCCAGGTCATCTTGGGTGCATGGCTCTGGCAGGAGTGGGCAGACTAGCAGGTGCTCCATTGTCTGAGGGCATTGATCACCACCATCTTGGTTTTTCTTCCATTCAGAGCAATGAAACCAAACCGAGGCTGAAAGGTCAATATAGTCTGGCCCCCCTCCGTTGAATAACAAGAAGTATTGATTATTGCTACTGCAGACAGGGAAGGTGACGAAGATGGTGGCAGTAAATCCCTGCCAAGCGGGCCTAGAGCACCAGTCTAAAGTTTAAGACAACTGTCACGGAAATATATTAACTGTGTTGGCCAAACATCACCAAATATTATGAGCGGTCATAAAAGCTTGATATCCGATTGTCTACAACAGTCCAAAACTAGTCAACAATTTACTCAAAATGGAAAACATTATCAACAGCTGCAGTGGTTCTCACCAATTAAGTTTTTATTGTAATTATTTTTGGGAGTAACTAACCTCCCTTTAAATACAATCAGGATGATGCTCCTAGGAAATACGAACGGTTGACAGATTTGTGTCAAAATATACTGTTCAATTCCATTGGTATGTAAGGTGTGATGTAATCAAATTCACTGCTAAACATCCAATTTAGGAATTCAGGTATTGGTTTTTTTCCACATGTCAACCTAATTGTTTACCTTGAGGAAGTCGGTCGGAAACCTCCAAAGACGACAAGCGATTTGGAATCCAGGTGGTACACCGTGCTGTGACCCCTGACCCTAACATCAGCTTCACGACCTCCAAGGGGGCCGATGACCTCCCAACCTGACCTCAAGATAAGGTCGTACTTGTAGATGACATCCTCAAAGTTGGATTCCTGACTCCTCCCTGGAAGGTATAAAAGAAATGAACTCTAAGATGAGATTTTCAGATTCATCATCATCATCATCATGTCGGTTTTAAGGCCGTTGTCCAGTCTGTTCTGGGTTGGCCTGCTATGGCTCTCCACCACTTGGCCCTGTCCGTCCCGTCCCTTGCATTGACTCCAAGCAGTTCCATGTCATTTAAGACTGAGCTCTGCCAAGTCTCATCGTTGAAAATGCCACTCTGAAGAGTTCTTTAATATAATTTCCCAAACAGACAAACAGAAGATCACTCTCTCATGGAAGAATAAAATAAGTAAAAAAAAAGGAGCATTTCACAAATATAAACTTTTTTTAAATGTCAATTTCTTTTCCCCACTTTTTTTTTTGACCCATCCACACCAAGTTTGAATTTCTGTGTGTTTTCTTTAAATTGAAAACAACATTTTTGATATTCCAATTATTCTCTTTGACCTACCTACAAAATTGTATAAGATTCTTGATTCTGAATGGTCGCAAAGTTACCAAATTTTACTCTGAAAACGTCTAGGACTAGACGGAGGTTTGATTTTTTTACTACTTACCTCCAAAGACAAATAGATGGGAGAAGTTGACGATGGTTCCCGAGTGATCGGCTAGCTTCGGTGGGGTGGACTGAGCGTCGCTCCCCGAGGGCAACAGGTGCCACATCAACGTGAGGAGGTCGAACGACCAGAGCTCGTTGGTGAGGGAGCCGTTTGCCAAGATGCCCCCGAAGACTATCAGCTCGTCATCGTATAGAACCATCGAGTGGGCATAGCGACCGGTCTAGTGTCAGATAAACAACATTATTTATGATATATTTCATTTTCAATTATAAACCTCATCAGTGCATGAATACCATGGAGTTGTTATAGTGACATGTTTAGTTTAATATTACATAAATCTTTTGACATATATTAACAGCTTTGAGTGCTAAGGCAGGCCTCGAATTTCGCCACGGCCACCACAGCAATTGCTGTGGATGCCCTTAAAAACCTTCAATACAAATTCAAATTTTCCTCATTGGGTGCCCTTCCTTTTGGGGAAATTGCCATGCCCTTTTAAAAACGAAATTCGAGGCCTTCTACGGTTGTAACTTTGACTCTGGGGGTGATCCCCGAAGCGTTCTATTTTCCCTCGGCTTCGTCTCCGAAAAAAAAACGCTCCAGGGATCACTGAGGAAAGTCCTACTTTCAACCACAGCACGACTAAAAGCAGGCTATATTTGTTATATAACACCCCATAAATAGACTATGCATAGGCCTCTACATACAAAGAAGCTGCCATTGCTAGCTACAAGTATGTGACACTGGTTGCTACAAGTTTATTACACTGGTTGCTACGAGTTTTCAATGGCTGCTACTTGTATATTACACTGCTTGCTACAAGTATATTGTACTGGTTGCTACGAGTAAAGTATACTTGTTGTTATGAGTATTAAGTATACTTGCTGTTATGAGTATTAAGTATACTTGCTGCTCCGAGTATAGTACATTGGTTGCTATGGGTGTAGTACATTGGTTGCTATGGGTACAGTACATTGGTTGCTATGCATAAAGTGTGCTTTCTAGTAAAAAGTAAGGCATATCATGTGGCACGTTCTAAACCAATCACAAGGGAGAATCTAAGTATGGGGGTGTTATAATGAAGAAAACAAATTCTATTTAATTAAAAATTAATTAAAAAATATATTGGTTAGAGTGATTATAGCTCTTTCAAGATTCAAATTTACAGATTACAAAATGTTAATTTTTAAAGAAATACCCAATGTTTTTATCCTCTTTACTCCCAAAGACTTACCGGCTGCAAAGCAGAAGCAGGCGTCACTTGTTCCCATCGATTGGAGGTGAAGTTATACCTCACAAGGTCATCCAGTACGCCATTGAGGTCGTAACCTGAGGTCAGAGATCATCCCAACATAATATTAACCAGTCCTGTTGGGACTTGAAACACTACTACCAGCTTGAAGACCAGGGCCCAATTTCATAGAGCTGCCTCAGCCGAAAATATTGCTCAACACTTGTCTGCCAAGCAGAATTTAGCAGGATACCAGCCATAAATTGTACATGTGACATGGCTGTTTGGCCGGTAACCTTATTCTGGTAAGCAATAATTTTGTTGTGCTTAGCTACTTTTAGTGCTTAAGCAGCTCTATGAAATTGGGCCCTGATTTAGGCAATGAACTTTCTCTTTGATGGGGCACAGCAAGTTACAGTTGGCAAAGGTCACCATTAAAAAATGAAAAGGGCAGGGCCGGGGCGGGGGAGGGGAAACAAGGCCCACTAAATACACTACGCAAGTCTTGCGCATATTCAAATATTTTTACCAATAACCCTACTACTATCAGTGTGTTTCTCAAGACAACCAACCCATACCTCACCATGCCACAACAGTGGTATAGTGAAGCACACACATGCTTCAAGGTGGAGAGTAGAGCCATAGTCAAAAGTGCTTCAATGAGAGTTGTGATTATGAGAAGCCACAAGCTGCGCTCAGTTTACAAAGCAATTTGGGCCACTGGTAGGAAGAGATAAGATTGTCAACCTTGGTCGATTTCTGCAGTGGCAGTCTGTGGCACTGATTGATCACACATACATGTACAAATACAGGCCTGGAATTACAAGGAAGCCATGGCCTCTGTTGCCTATGGCCTCCGTTGCCCCTGGTCTTGGCCTTGGTGCCCCTTCAAAATTTTCCAATGGAATTGCCCTTTGCAAATATAAAATGGCCTTGCCCTTTCAAAAATGAAATTCCAGGCCTGAAATACCAAGACAGGAAAGTGTGGCATACGTAAAGGTTACCTCCATATCTAAAGAAAAGAAAGGCTGTTTTTTTCAATCAAGCTGACATAAAAAAATTCTGAGTACAGACAAAATCTAAAAATTTCTCCTCCTTGCAATCTTCCCTACCTCCAAAGACCCAGAGACTGTCGGTGGTGTCGTGATACTCCGCTGTGTGACCCGTCCGCGCCTCAAAGACGGTGTTGATCCCAGAGGACACGAGCAGCGTGTCCCCCCAGTTATCGTTGCTCGTGGTCGTCAGGCTACACCCCTCCCCGACGAAACCGTTACGGCAACTGCACTTCTGCACCTGATGAATGAAGAATTGCATTCACTTAGTAACTAAGCCTTCATTAGCTGGGAAAAAATTCCCCCAAATCGCCGAAATATTTTACATAGAAAATCAGAGTTTCACACAGACGAAAAGGTAACACACACATTTCTTGACCCTGTAAGTTGAGGACCTATCTCTGTTCTCCTATTGTTTTGACTTTTTTTTTTAGCGAAGTCCTCCAGTTGGTTTTATACACACAAACAAAAGCAAGGATGTTCCTCGCTCTGTCAAAATACCCCAATCCCTTTCCTAAAGTACTCAATTTCAACTGGTAGACATGCTCACATTAAATACGTTCAAAAACACTTTTTAAAACTCAAGAATCATTTTTCGTAGGAAAAAATAAAAAACTCTTCCACTATCTCTTGTTGATGAACATTCCTTTACTCTAGGAAGGAACTATAAATAAATAAATAGTAAACTTGTGGGTACAACCATGTGTAAATCTCTTTTGTGTGAGTGTTGGCTCTGAAAAGAGCGGGTGTGGTCTTGAGGTTTCGAACAGTACACTCTGCTCGTCTTTAGCGATCACAATTCTCCTGCAGAGTATACTAATCGAAACTTCGAGACCACACCGGCTCTTTTCAGAGCCAACACTCACACAAAAGAGATTTACACATGGTTGTACCGCAAGTTTACTATTTATTTATTTAAAGTTCCTTCCTATTTTTCCACACCATGCAAAACGTCAAACAATACATTCCTTAATACTCACCATAGCCATGAAGTCACAATCACCCCTATCCAGTGAGATGCCACAATCCAGAGGACACGTCTGCCACTCGCACGACTCCCCTATGTAACCAAGGTCACATACGCAGCCATAGTTCACACACTCCCCATACCCTGAACAGTCATTCGAGCAGTTCTGTATCTTGTACGTGGCTGTTGTACCATTCAGAGGGTAGTTGGTGTCGCTGTACAAGTGTATCAACATCTGGAAGGAGCAGGATTACATTTTAAAATAATTGACTGTCACTTTCACTTTCGTTTTTATACTTAACAATAATATTAATTATAATACAATTTTACAATAACATATCAATGCGCTTCACATTAGTGCCCTGGTCATTGGGCTAATAGCATTCCTGTCATCTTTCTCAGCTCCCTGAAATTGGGCCCAGGTTCCCACATTACATTGCTTTAAGAAGGAAACAAAAGCGTACAAATGGACAAATACACAAAAAGCTATAAGCAAAGATCACTAGAAAACAGTGAATAATACGGGTGATTCAATGCACAAAGCGCCCTCTGAGGTAAATACAAAATGTTCATTTTGTGTCATTTATGTGCTTTTTACCTTGAATTGAACACTAATGTATACTAGTATTAAGAACTCCAAATTTGGATGTGTACAATTATCGCGTATTGGTGTCAGCGCTACACTTGTCAGTTTGCAGGCTGCGTAAATGCTGCTTCAATCATCAATTTGAATTTGTGTTAAATCTCCGTCAGTTCACCAGCCAGGGAGGAAAATTAACTAGATTGAATCTCAACCATGCACACAGTTTCAAATCCTACTTTATGTAGTCCAACAATAGAAAAACAACAACCCCAACTGATGGTGGCTTCCCTTTCCTGTTCCAACAATAGTACAGTCAATCAATGCTTTACCTGTTTACATGTACCTGTGGCTAAAATAACTGGACTTGTTTTACATGTACATGTAAATCATTGCAAAGTTGCAATCTCTGCCAAATTGCTCGTGCCACCTGACGGTAAGCATGACCCTCCCCATTCCCAGCTCAGTGTTGTGATCAGTTTGGAAATATTTTTCTTAGGATTAAGGCTGTCCAGTCACAGAAAATTGTTATAAAGCAATATTATCCGCTTAAGCAGAGCTAATGTAACGGGCCAAGGATTGTGGGTTATTCCAACATGAACCATGTTATTGTTAGCTGACAGGTCATGATATTGCTTGTTTGGTGTTGGATTAGTCAAAACCACTTCCTTTATTGCACCCACTGTCATTGTCTCTGGAGGAAATATTTATTTGCATTTTCATGAACTCCACTATCCCTAAATACTCTGATTTAAAACAAATATTCTCATTCAATGAACCTGGGCATGAATTTTAAAAAAAGTAGTTAAATTTCTTATTGAGCATAAGGGCTGACCTACATGTACATGTCCTTGTTCATATGGTGGTCCCCAGGCCTGGAATTACACGGAGGCCACGGAAGCCATGGCCTCCGTTGCCCTGCTCTTGGCCTTGGTGCCCCTTCAAAAGTTGCCCATAGACTTTAAGATTTTCCAATGGATGTGCCCTTTGCAAGGTGAAAATGGCCTTGCCCTCTTAAAGATGAAATTCCAGGTCTGGGTCCCAACCAAATGGAATTTTCCATTTTCATTTTTTTGTCAATTGTTTCAGTTTAACGTAGTTTATGGCCATGAAAATTACACGTCGTTGATTATGTGATAAACAATATGAAAGTAGAAATCAATTCAACAAAATAACGAAGAAAACCCAGAGAATAAGACTTGACCACTGTTTCCGGTTACTTGTAAAAAAAAAAATAAGAATTCTGCCCAACTGACGGTCATGCTCTCATTAAACCTACGTGATAGACGCACAAATTCAGGCGTAATTGGCACATGGGGTTTCTAAAAAATAAGCATCCTCATCCCAAACTTGATTTTTTTTTTTTCTCTCGAAATTTTATTTGTGGGTATTTTTATTTTCAAAAATGCTGAATAAATATAATTTTAAAAAAGACGATTTGAATTCAAAGAAAAATATAGTCTTCGTACGACTTGTTTTCTTGTTTTCGATATGCGCTAGACTTTCACAGTCTATAGACTTTTAGGGTTTTTGTATTTAATCACATTTTTTTCTGATTTTTCCCTTGGGAACAAAAATAACAAATCGGAAATGAAACTAAAGTAGGAAGAATATCATGCTTGAATGAAGTACATGTATTTTGTGATTTAAAACTATCCTGGGCAACACATGGATTTCATTTACATGTAACTACATGTACACCTGGGGTCGATTTCACAAAACTCTTCCTAACTTAGGACCTAGGCTAGTCCTAGGCAATGCTAAGAGATAGGACTAGTCCTAAGTACTGGTCCTAACTTAGGACTAGTCCTTTCTGTTAGCATTGCCTAGGACTAGTCCTAAGTTAGGAAGAGTTTTGTGAAATCGACCCCTGGTGTTCCAGATCCCTCTCTGGTTCCAAAGGAAACTGGACTTTATTCTCTCCACTAAGTTACTGTCAACCCTGTATGTATACAAAGTGCACATGGTGTACAATGTACACAGTTCTGCGTCATAAACCTGTGCAGTCAATTTTCTAATGAGTGGACAACTAACTGGAAAATGTTATTAAGTATCTAGGTGGGGTAAGCCACTTGAGGGGGTCTTGAAGACTAAGCCAATCTTCAGATTTGTATCGACCGTCAGAAACATTTCATGTTCAGAGGATTGAATCGGTATCAGTACATGTACTGACGGTTACACGCACGGTTAGGGTTAGGGTTTAGGTTAGGGTAAACGCACCTAGGCTTAACATACATTGTGACCCCTTAGCTATTTTATAACCAAGTCCAACATTTACAACAATAAACGACACCCCGGCCACCATTTTCAAACCAGACTACCGGCTTTGAAACTAAAGGTTAGGCGAATCAATACTTACGTTTCCACTTTTTGCTTGCAGGGGTGCAGGTAATATGTTGCCGCTGAAAGTGGCAAGCACCGTACCGGTGAAGGCGTCTCCGTCGTAGACCGTCAGGAAGTCGTACGTACACTCCGTCTCAAACTCCGAGAAGGTCAAGGTGATTGTCATGTTGGGGTCAGGGGCTAAAGGTCATATCAAGATTTAACATAAAGTACAGAATTAGTAATTATTGAAAGGAATTTGCCTATTTTCAATCTGAAAGCTCACTGCCAATTCTCCAGAGTTCCGCCTGTAACACAAATAAAGCTGTTACTAGGCAAATAATTGCTTAGCAAAGAAAACCTGGCTTAACAGAAACCGGTTACCACCCAAAATACCATGTAATATGTATATCTCGTGACTGGTTCCCAGCTAGTGCTTGCTTAGCAGGAAAATTGGCTAGCTGTATGAAATTAGGCAGCAGACCTACTGGTCAGGAAAATCCACTATTCTCGTAAATGGGCTCATGCTCAGAACCACGTGATCAATGGAAAATTATCAGGGCCCAATTTCTTAGAGTAAGCACAAAAAGTAGCTTAGCACAACAAATGTACGCTTACCAAGTTAAGGTTGACAGCCAAACTACCATATCACATGCACAATTTGTGACTGGTATCATGCTCCTTTCTGCTTAGCGGACAAATGTTAACCAATATTTTCTGCTTTTAAAAGCAGCTCTATGAAATTTGGTCCTGGTAAGTTTGAGGTCAACCTACACACAACATGTAGCATTCCAATCAAAGTCTCCTATCACGGTAATTGGAATGACCAAAGGATATTTTATCAAAATTATATATGTATTTTTTTGTAAACCCCCAACACCCAAACTTATGTTCGTTTTAATCTGTAAGCTCACTGATTTTAATTCATACCAGTACAAATTCTGTTTTTTAAATTAGCACAATTTCAATACAGCCATACTCACAGCTTTGGCTTATTTTGAGTGTCATTTTTTTATCATACCTTTCACAGCATTGCGTTTACAACCATCATTGGTTGAATTAGTTGCGGCATTTGCAACCCTTGGTGGTAGTACTGGAGGGATGCGAGGGCGGTTTTGTATGATTTGTGCACCTCCGCAAATTAGGGTTTGGCATTTAACTGGTAAACTGTTTAACTGTAAACAAATTTGGAAGTCCGTTTCCAAATTTGCTTCGACAAAATAGGGAGAATGCCACCATGGCTAGATAGCCCAGTTGGTAGAGCACCGGCATGTTAATCCGGAGGTCGTTGGTTCAAATCCCGCTCTAGTCGATTTTTTCTGTTCTACCCCAAATTTGCTTAGCTTTTTTTATCAGCTTTCGAGGACTATTCGGAGTTTAACTGTTTAATCGTCATTGTTTATTGTAATTGTTTGTTAGTCGTCTGTCCTTTGTGAACTATTCATTTCACACCACAACCAGTGTAACTTCAGCCCCTTTCCAGCCATAACTGTCAGACTAGTGGCAACTCATGCCCTGTTTACCACTTTCAGAAAGCTAGGATGATCTCCATTGTATTATGAATCAATATCAAACTACCCAAAAAAAAAAAACCACCAAGAAACTGCTTTTCCGCACAGAATTTGAACAGGTCAGTCTTTGGTAATTTTGTTGTTGTTTTTATTTTCTGAAAATTATTTTCTCAAAGATGAGTTCTGAAATGATTCAATGTTACACAATTGAGATCAAATAGGTCTTATTGAAAAGTATTTTGATTATTGATTTTAGCAAGTGGTAAAAATCAGGCAAATTTGGTCACTTAAATCTAACAGAAATAGCTGGAAATTCCCCAAATAGCAAACATTGGCAATACTTAATGCACAAGGTTTTTAGCCAGGATTTGGTGAAAGGTTTTAACATTTTGCTGGAAATTTAAACACTGGGCATCCAAATTGTTCACTTACAATACACTTACATGTAAATGACAGATATCTATAACAGGGTGTCCAAAAGACACCCTGACACCCCTCTGGCTAACAGTATGCACCCTGTCTCGTAACCCCTTGGTCTACGACCAATGGGAGAATCCAGGGTTACCAACTAAGCAACTAAGCTCTCCTCACCTTGTATAAGCCATTCGCAGTGGCTGTTTTCTTCATAAAAGCCTTCTCCGTCCGTGACAGTTCCTTCAAGACTGTCCAGGATGACCCTCCGCAAACCGGAGCATCCGGCTGCCGACACCACATGCCAGAAGTGACATAGGGTCAGCAGTAGCACCGGCAAGAGTTTGACTCTCCCCATTATTTATGTACAAACTGTCAAGAAAACAATATTATTGTGGTTCATTACTCGACATTTAAAATTTAAAAAGTCGCATCCCCTCAAGGTGATCCCGTGGCTGCCGCTTCCCATGTTGTATCGTAAACTCGGGTGTGATCCCTGGCTACACGGCAGTTAACGGTTGCATGGCTTCTGACTGGCACCCCCGAACAAAGATATTGACAAAATAGGGAGACCGCCAACATAGGGCTAGATAGCTCAGTTGGCAGAGCGCCGGTACGTTAATCTGGAGGTCGTTGGTTCAAATTCCGCTCTAGTCAATTTTTCTTTGTTCATCCACCAACCCAATATTACTAATAGTTACAAACAACTTGAATGTCTGTAAAAATTACAGCCCCCAGGTTTAAAAAGGGTAGCCCTTATTGCCATTCTGTATCCGTGGCCTTATTGCAAAAAAGTAGAAGTGTACCGACCATAAAATTAACCCTCTTGCTGTCTGACCATTCAGTACCATTCACTGTGGTTTTGAATGATAGATAAACCATGCCAACCTGCAATATGATACCATGAGGGAATGCATGTACACAGTACACAGTTAGCTCTGTGCATAGTTGTGCCACCGTACACAACCTTGGCAGTCGAATGGTTTCAAATGGTTGGTCAACTCACTGGAAAATGTTGCCAAGAGTCACTGACAGTAGGAGGGTTAACAAGTTTTTAAAGGTAGATATTAATTATCATGGCAAAATGGTCTGAAACGCCATTTTGGCGACAGTCTGCTCTATTTTGGTCAGCGTTTGTCATGTGGCTGTAGCCGAGCTGTCAGAAAAAAAAAATTGCGAGGGACATTGAGTGAACTTTAAATAGCATGATTTATGCAGGGAACAAGTTTTAAAATGCCATTTCTGCCTGTGACAGGGTTAGGATTTAGGGTGTCATGGGTGTAGCGTTAGATATGGTAAAATTTGTCTGGTGACTTTCAAAAAAAAAAAACTAGCTCGAAAGAAATGGAAAATGTGAGTTTTAATAGCAACAAAAAACATGAATAATGAATGATACTGATAAAGAATATTCAGTGGAATGATACAACAATTAACAAAATGAAATACAAATAAATAAACAATTAGAATAATGCAGACCTCGTATTAGTTGCGATAATCGTAACCCTCCATCCTCCCGACGGTCGGAGACCGGAGGGTTACGAGTCATGCAGTGCAAAAAAGTGGCGAAATAAAAATTTCGACTATTTTGGTCAGACTAGTCACCAGATTTGCCCAATTTTTACCCCTTTCAAAAAACATGACACACATTCTAAGAACATGGATTTGATCTTCAAGGTATAATGAATCCATTCATAACACTCTAAACATCGATGAAAAATTATTTGAAGAAAAAACGAACAAAAACTTACCAGAAACTGACCGAAATGTCCATGGACCGCACTTCCCCTACATCAACCAATCAGCGTAAACCAAACCGTTGTGTAGGCGTGGCGATCGTCTCGTGTGCGACTGTGCGTGCACGCAGTTAATGTATTTAACGGATTTGCGCTATTTGCAGTTTGCGCTGATTAATTGCAGGAACAGCTTTCCTGAGTGCGCGCTCAATCTGTAAATTTTTCCTCATAAATATCCTGTGATTGTGCAACTCAACAAAATGCGCTCAACGACGAGTTTGCTTACGCTGATTGGTCGAGATGTTGCTAGGTCACGAATCGCGAGGTTCGAAAACCGGACCTGAGATTGTCTACGCATCATGAAAATTTCGCTCAGTCTCTGGTAAGTTTTTGTCTTTTTTTCTTTAAATATTTTCTCAATGATGTTTTGAGTAATACGAATGGATTCATGACACATTGATGATCACATCCATGTTTTTAGAATGTGTGTCATGTTTTTTTTAAAGTGGTAAAAATTTGGTAAATCTGGTGACTAGTCTGACCAAAATAGTCGAAATTTTTATTTCGCCACTTTTTTGCACTGCATGACTCGTAACCCTCCGGTCTCCGACCGTCGGGAGGATGGAGGGTTACGATTATCGCAACTAACCTCGTATCTGAAATTCTGAAAATATTTAATATTTTTATATTTCACTTTTCAATTTCAGTCCAGTCTAGTGAAAATGTTTCCAACTCAAATGAAATTATTACTCAACAAAATCAACACACAGAGAAAAACTTATCAGATATGTACCATAAGTTTAAGATTTACCGAAGTTGTCAAACCGTAAACGATAATTAAAAGGATTTTTTTTTTTATATCTACGTCGCCATTTTGAATTGCAAAGTTCGTCGACACCGAGTCAGCTGAGTAGGCTGCACATATCAATATCGCCAACAAAAAGTTGTCTACTTACCTCAAAAATACAGACAAATGCTCCACAAAACTCACTACTACTAGTTAAAGAGTTGTTTTTCTTTCACAAAAATCCATTATTTCTCCCATATGAGCCAGAAATAAGGAGGAAATCGCGCTTCATTGGCACCTCTTGTTCGTCGTCAGCCTTCGTTTAGCTTGGCCTATTCATCGCGAAGGTACTAAAATTATTGGGGATTTTTTTGTTGACCTAAAAATTTGCATAACTGCAAGGGCGCCCTCATTATTATTATGATGAACGAGTTGGCCTGGTGCAGCGGTGCAGCGGTGCAGCTGAGCTGAGCACCCCATCTACTTGAATTGAAGAAGTTACATGGCCACCCAATGCTAGGCCTAATAGTAGAAAACTTAACAATTATTAAACTTAAACTGAGGCAGAACACCTTCTTCTTACGTAAATCAGCAAAGTGTTTCCTGGATATCTAAATTTGTTACACTTGTCTCGCAACTCTGAGCTGTGCAGTGAACCATTTGATTAGCCAATTTAACCCAAGATTTTACTCATTAATGTTTACATGACGTTGCTCCTATACTTAAAGTGAACTAACTACTGTCAACGATGTCATAACCTTAGGTCAACAGGTGAGGTGTTTATAGAATATTCAAACGGCAAAATGCTGGCTACGTTAGGACACCGTTCTATTTATTCAGCGGCTCCTAATTTTATGAAATAATTTGCCATTTAATACTCATTTGCACTCACAAAGTCTATTTAAACCCCACCTTAAAACAGTAATTTTTAGGAAAGCATTTGATAGCATGTGCAGTAAGGTTTGTAATCTTTCGTTTTTAGCATGTTTTACATTTAATGGTGTACTTTTTAAATGCTATAATATGTTGGTATTTTTTTTAGACAGTATCGTGGTGTGCATGTTTTGCTTATAACAAGTTCATTTTTAACTGCAAATTTTGTATTTTTGAACATTTTTTTCAAAATGAACCTGTTTTATTTTTACTAATGTAATTTGTTTATGCCTTTTCTGGTGTAACTTTCTAACTGGTATTTTTTTTATTGTTACGCGCCCGGACTCGAACAGGCTGGTCCCGGAGAGAGCGCAGTATAAATACAATACATTATTGAATAATATAGTCCAGACATAATTTTGCAACCCTGGCAGTGCAGGCAGGCCGGCCAAATGAGCCCCGCCCGATGGGGATTATGAACTAGTGTCTAGACCGAATTGCTGCCGGTATCCTAAGGAAATCTTTTCCCCGGAGATTCTTTCCCCCATTATTATGAGAGGTAAAGATGGGCTGAAGGAGGTTGATTCAAAAGAGGGCGCTATCAGAGGAAGTTTGTACACAGTTTCGCCGTGGGGGGGGGGGGGTGCGAGGGGACAGATTCTCCGGGGACAGAATAAGCTGCCACACCGGTATCGCATTATTTTGTGGAGTGTCGGAACAGCAGGTTGCAAAAATAAAGTATGACACGTGACACGTGTTCCATCAATCAAATTACAAGGATCTAGCACTTCTGCGTCCCATATCCATTAATATAGGACTTGTAGGACTACGTAGTTCAAACGTTCATTTAGACTTGACATCAAGTCGTTTTTAAACAGTGTTTACAGCACTTACCGATGGGCCAGTGTTGTTATAGATTTAACTCAAATCTGTTTTGCCGGTTTTTTTTAATGGAATATCATGTAGCAGTGGTCGAATGATGATGATGATAGCTTTAGTGTGACCATATACCTCCATCCCTGGGTGTGCAGTAGACTTGAAATCAAGCTGTTAATAATTGTTCCATGTCGATTGGTTACAGAGTGTATGCATGTAGGTGTTGTAGGGAACAGGGAACACTGATAGAACGACGTCTATATTATGCTTAAATGGACCTGATCCATGAGTGACATACCGCTCGCATCCACTTACGTTATGGAATAAGTCTAAAACAGAGACAGTGGCTGAAAGTCGACTCACTTAGCTAAACCCAAGGAGTCGTTTTGACGTAACAATTCAGCCGGGTATGGCTGGCGTCCATTATGAATTCCCATAATGCATTTAATACTGTTACGTGACACACCGCTACCATTTTTGGGGAACAACAAAAAAACAAACAGAATTTGTGTTGACAAATACAACATCATTAAAAAAAGCAATTAAACAAAACCCTTTTGACCCAAGGTCAAACAAACGGTTGCCATGGCAACAAATGACCCCGAAAACTACTATTTTGTTTTTAAAATTATAACCCCAGATATAAATACTGTACAAAATTAGAAAATGTGTGGTTATTGGATGCAGCATTAAAAAGTTACGGGCAAAAAATGGTGCTAGGGAGGTCGTTGTGTGCCCTCGGTTCTTATAGTTCTAGCACGTAGCTTATTTGTCGAGACCCGAAATTGATTGAGCCATATTATCTTGAAAGCATCAAGGGCATGGCGTGGTAATAATTAATATCGTATTTGTTTGGTGGTGGGGGTGGGGGGGGGGGCGGGGGTGGAGTTTATGAAATAAAATACAGGCTTTTTTGGTTGTATGGAAGCATTGTTGCCGACTCGCATTGCTTTCAGTTTTTCAGACAAACTAAATGCCCTTCTATGATATTGATTGTTTTGGTCTATTTACAGATTCTTTTACTACCGTACACGACCAAACGTTATGTGCTGTGAGTCCTCCCCCGCCCACACGAATAAATACCATTGATTGAGCCATCTTGTAAGCATCAAGGGCATGGCGTGGTAATAAATAATCTCGTATTTGTTTGGTGGTTGGGGAGGGGGTTGGGGTTAGGGTGGGGGGGGGGCGTCGGAGTTTATGAAAACAAATACAGGCTTACGATTACTGTTGGTTGTATGGAAGCATTGTTGCCGACTCGCATTGCTTTTTAGTTTGACAGAAAAATAAAATGCCCCTCTATTTGTTGCAAGTAAAAACATTGCAATAACAAATCTATAAAACCAAATTCATGTATCGAAAACAGTAAATGTACTACATGTAAATGTACATGTACATGTGTTATTACGTAAAACAGACTTGATGGAAAACTATGACAGCTTTAAGTTGTGCACAGTTTAATTCACGAAGTAAAGACTTTCTGGATTAAAAAATGTCAACCTGTTTTTAAACTCAGTGCCATTCTGGGAAGCTCTTGAAACGGTACAGACTTGTGTAAGTCTCGCGCGTATATTCAGGCTTCCAGGACCAATGTGGTCCCAAACATGATGGAGTTTTACGTGGTCGGGATTTTGTTTTGTCAATTCTGTTTTAGTTTGTTTGTACACTTTTGGTAACAGCTCAAAATCAGTGTCCACATTTTGTGTGATTCAACATATGCATCCAAGCAAACCTGTGGAAGTTTGAGCTCAATTGGTCATCGAGATCACGAGAAAATAGTGAAAAGAGACCTTAGGTATGTGTTTTCTGTTTTTTCAAACATCAAGTTTTTATCACGCGTGATAAAAACTGTTGTTTTACTCATTTCTCAGAAGCGATAGCATTTTAGGCAGAACTATTTTGAGGAACACTTTCTACCGTTACTAATTACTTACTTGAAATCATGTAAGTTATGTGTGAATCTGTGAACATTTGTGCTTTTTGATCTTACCAATAGTGTACAGGGCCTTTAAAGAAGTTAATGGCCATGAAAATTATATATATATATTGCTGGGAATGTAATACTAAGTGACAAACAGTGTGAAAGTAAAATAAACTCAACAAAATAAAGAAGAAAACCCAAAATTAAGACTCGATATCCCCTTCCGGTTACTTGTAAAAAAGATTTTTTGTTTGTTTGCACAACTGACGATCATGTTGTCATTAAACCTATGTGTAATGGACGCACAAATTCGGACGTGATTTCCAAAGGGTGTTTCTAAAAAATAAACATCCGGCCTCGTTCCAAGTTTTAATTTTGTTTCAATGTTAATGTGAAGCAATTATTTGTATTATCTAACAACTTAGTGTATAGGAATTTTTGTTTTAATTTTTGTTTCAATGTTGATGTAAAGAAATTATTTGTATGATATACAAATTATATAACAACTTAGTATGGGCGTTTTTTTTTTAAATTTTCTATAATTTGTTATTACAGAAGATTTGATTTCATAGAAAAAAATACAGTATTCGCTTTCTCGTGTTCGATACGTGCGAGACTCGCATGGTCTATTGATTGAAGGTATTATAGTAAATATCAATCAATCAATCAATCAATCAGAAAACATTTATATAGCGCCAAAATCAACAAAAATTGTTTAAAGGCGCTAAAGACAGTTACATGAAATTAATTACAATACACTTGTTGAAAAAAGATGACATTTGAGCAGTCTCTTGAAAATATTAACAGTTAATAGGCTATAGTTAATCAGAGTAAAATTAATTGGCTGGCCTTGACATGTATCCTCTTGCCGTATTTGCTGTGTGTGTTTTTTTTTGGTACAAGACAAAATTAATAACCGTATGTCAATGGGCGCACCACTTGAATTCTTGAGCTAGGCAAACTAAAATAAAAACTTAATCGGTTAGGTACAGCAACTTTCGATAGTAAAAAGCATTTTGAGAAATATTTAAAATTCAAAATAATGTGGAATCCGATATGGAAAAAAATAAATCACTCAATTTTTATCCCCAAAATTTGAATCTGAGAAACATTTCTGTCAGAAACGTTTCTTAGATTGTGTATTCGAGTTAGGGATTATTCTTCATGCGTGGACATAACCGCTCCAGATTTTTGGCGATATCTCAAATACGCTACCACCTTTTGCAATGAAATTTTCACAATTTAGTTTTATTGTATTTATCTACGTTTATACAGGGTTAAAACAATCGAACGGTTCCAAAAATCAAAGGTATACTCTGCCTTTAAAACCATAAGGCATATCGATCACAATGTAAGCGCTGCTACACAGGGCAGTGCTAAACGGTGCGGTTGCCACCGAGTGCTAAATCAGAGACCAACCTCGGTGTTAATTTGACATCATACGGTGTTGGAGGCATTCAATTATACCATGGCTAACCAATTAATCGTTTCCATGCCTTCCCCGCGCTGTGTTCTTGAACAGGTAATTATGGCGTTTAATGGTGATGACTTTCAAATCGGTATTTAGTAACCTCTACGGGAGTTTCTGAATCCATGACACCATTTTTTTCAGTGAGAATTAACATTGATTAAAGGCAGTGGACACTATTGGTAATTACTCAAAATAATTATTACCTTACTTGGTAACGAGTAATGGGGAGAGGTGGACAGTATAAAACATTGTGAGAAACGGCTCCCTCTGAAGTGACATAGTTTTCGAGAAAGAAGTAATTTTCCACGAATTTGATTTCGAGACCTCAGAATTAGATTTTGAGGTCTCGAAATCAACCATCTGAAAGCACACAACTTCGTGTGACAAGGGTGTTTTTTCTTTCATAGTTATTTCGCAACTTCGACGACCAATTGAGCTCAAGTTTTTACAGGTTTGTTATTTTATCCATATGTTGAGATACACCAAGTGAGAAGACTGGTCTTTGACAATTACCAATAGTGTACAGTGTCTTTAAAGGCCCTGTACACTATTGGTAAGATCGAAAAACACAAATGTTCACAGATTCACACATAACTTACATGATTTCAAGTAAGAAATGGTAGAAAGGGTTCCTTAAAATATTTCTGCCTAAAATGCTATCGTTTCTGAGAAATGAATAAAACAATAGTTTTTATTGCGCGCGATAATAAACTCGATGTTTGAAAAACAGAAAACACATAAGGTCTCTTTTCACTATTTTCTCGTGCCCTCGATGACCAATTGAGCTCAAATTTTCACATGTTTGTTATTTCATGTATATGGTTAATCACACAAAACATGAACTTTGTTTGCGACTGTTTTGTCAGCTCTACCAATCCTGTATAATACCTTTAAGAATTGGTGGTGTAATCTCTGTTTCAGTAAAAGAGTTGTAAGGCCAACAGTTTTGTGATCATAGTACACAGCAACTCGATGAAACGTGGTCATGATATTATAAACCCCTCTCCAACGAGGTAAAAAGAAAACAAAATCAAAATCTGTTTCTTGGAAGAATTAATTAATTCCCATTGTAACACACCATACAATTAACCCAGTGGAAACTTCATCATAAGACTGTATGGCCACGTTTGAGTAAAACAAACCGCTCACATTTTTGTCAGGGTTTTTGTGCACATTAACAGAGGAGCTTAATTTTTTACTGCATCAATAACAATTACGAACGGCGACATTGGCGGTCTTTAAAGGCACTGGACACCTTTGGTAATTGTCAAAGACCAGTACTCTCACGTGGTGTATCCCATCATATGCATAAAATAACAAATCTGTGAAAATTGCAAGAAAATGATGAAAGAAAAAACACCCTCGTTGCACAAATTTGTGTGCTTTCAGATACATAATAAAAGGCTTCAGCTGAAGTCTTTTGTTATTTGAGTGAGAAATTACCTGTTTCTCAAAAACTACATTACTTCAGAGGGAACCGTTTCTCACAATGTATGATGCTATCAACAGCTCTCCATTGCTTGTTACTAGGTAGGTTTTTATGCTAACAATTATTTTGAGTAATTACCAAAAGTGTCCAGTGCCTTTAAAGACTAGGCTATTTCTCGACTTTGACGGTTTTTTTCAAACGGATATATTATTTCTCTGGCGGATTTGTAATCAGTAAATTCTCAAGTTGCAACAAATTAACATTCTCCCCGCTGCTTACAATTCAATCGCCTTTTAAAGATATTTATTTAACTGAAGCGATAACTTATTTTTGAGTGATAGGACCATTAATCTTTGAAAATATGAGTTAAAGGATGTGCAAAACATTGGTAGGGACAACAAATTGTACACAGATTTGCACATAACTTTCATTGCATAAAGATGATTCATTCTTTGGTAGATCTTCTTTTAGAAGAATTTTTTAGTAGATCTGTGCTAATTGACGAATTTCCTTCATCAACTTTTGATAATATTGTTAGATACTCTCATACGTCATTGCTGATGCACCACATGATTTGTGTTTGTGACCGATCGCTTAATATTCATTACGTGTCGACGTAAGCTTTCCCCTGCCAATGGAATATGCCATTGTTGATGCATCACGTGTTGACGCTACTTTACCTGAACAAAGTAATATTGATGCACTACCTTGATTTAATTCTGTTGGTAAAGAATTGCTGAATATTCATTACGTGTCTACGTATAATGTCCCTGCCCAATGGAATATTTCATTATTGATACACCACGTTGCTTTAACTATGTTAGTGACAGATCGCTGAATACTCATTAAGTTAGTGTCGACGTGTGATTTCCCTGGCCAATGAATGTGTGTTCTCAACTGCTACGTCAGCATCGTGGTTCGAGTAGGTCTCTGTATTTGTTAGCACGGGGGTAACTATGGCTTTTGCTTGTTCTCTCCACCAACCTCGGTGCAGCTGCGTCATAACAGGATCAAAGCTTCTTGTAAGCTGGATGCCCTTTTCTGCTACACTCGCCATCACTCCACTACCAGAGCTGCGTGAAGATGAAGGGAATTGCCAATATTCTTTAGTGTTTTTTTGAAACAAATATTCTGTTACGGTGCTGTTTTCAAACAAATTGGCTCAAAACATTTTCGGTGGAAGCTGAGCACAGGACTTTCAATTCCGAAGAGTGTACAGTGCTTGACGCAGATTGGTGTAAATATAACACCAAAAGTGATAGTTTCTGTGTACCGTGGATGCATTCACCACATGATTGCACACTGGCGAATTGTGTTCTGAATTGAGTCTGTCAACAATACTGAACAGTCTTATGGTCGGTTGTCTAAACTGAACTTCACAATTCTTTTTATGCTTGATCATCATGAACTTTGTCACCATGAGAGGAGTGTTTGTAATGATCTTCTTCTCAGTTTGTGTGAAAAGTTGTCACTCTGGGTGTAGTGACCGAAGACTTATCTCAAGCTACTACTCAGCATACAATCAGATCTTGAAGAGCCATGGTTTTCAGTGGAAGACTGTATCTTCTCCTGTGCTGTGTGGTCGAGACTGCTCCCTCAGCCCCCAATGTCAATCATTTAACTACCACCCTAGTAAACATCTTTGTGGGCTGAACAATGCAACCAGATCCAACAACCCTGATGACTTGGTCGATCTCCTGGGAAGCGTCTATTATGACGAAAACGTGAACACTCAAATTTTGACCAAATTCGAAACTACATCAATCGATGAAACAGTTTCAACAGCGGTTACAACGCCCACGACGGAAGCTACTTACACTCAAGCACTAACGACACCGACGTCCCCTGACACTTCAGCACAGACGACAAAACAAGTCACAACCCCTGCTACCCACAAGAGCTGTACGGAGTTACAAATCACAAGTAAGCGCGACAATGACAAGTACAAAATCTACCCCGATGGTCTGCCAGAGGGCGTCCAGGTCTACTGTGATATGGACACCGACGGTGGAGGCTGGATTGTGTTTCAAAGAAGACAAGATGGCTCTGTTGACTTTTACCGTAACTGGGCTGAATATCAAGCAGGTTTTGGCGATCTCGATGGTGAGTTCTGGCTGGGAAATGACATTCTGCGCACATTAACTGGGACTGGACAGTGGCACCTACGTATCGATATAACTGGATGGGATGGTACATCTCGTTGGGTCGTTTACAGGCGGTTTGCCATATCAGGTGACGAGTACAGAATCACAGTCGGTTTCTTTGATAGTCGTAGTACAGCAGGTGACTCAATGGCTTACCAAAATGGGTTTTCTTTCACCACGAGCGACCGTGACAACGATGCATACGGACCAGAGAACTGTGCATGGAAATGGAAAGGTGCCTGGTGGTTTAATAACTGTTTTAGAGCTCATCTCAACGGTCGTTACTCTCCAAACGCAAATGTGGACTACTCTTGGGGGATTCAGTGGGCGTATGATTTTGGGAATTACTACTCCTTGAACAAATGCGAAATGAAAATACGAGAAGCCGAAGCAGAAACGACAAATCAACTAGCAACCCCAGGTACTAACAAGAGCTGCAAAGAGTTACTAATGGCAGGTACGAATGTCAATGGAAACTACGCAATCTACCCCGATGGTCTGCCAGAGGGCGTCCAGGTCTATTGTGATATGGAAACCGACGGTGGAGGCTGGATTGTTTTCCAAAGAAGACAAGATGGCTCTGTTGACTTTTACCGTAACTGGGCTGAATATCAAGCAGGTTTTGGCGATCTCAATGGTGAGTTCTGGCTGGGCAATGACATTCTGCGCACATTAACTGGGACTGGACAATGGCATCTACGTATTGATTTGACTGACTGGGATGGTAATTCTCGTTGGATCGTTTACAGAGAGTTTGCCATATCAGGTGACGAGTACAGAATCACTGTCGGTTTCTTCGATAGTCGTAGTACAGCAGGTGATTCAATGACATACCAAAATGGGTATTCTTTCACCACGAGCGACCGTGACAACGATGCATACGGACCAGAGAACTGTGCAAGGAAATGGGAAGGTGCCTGGTGGTTTAATAGCTGTTTTAGAGCCCATCTCAACGGTCGTTACTCTCCAAAGGCAGAGGTGGTCTACTCTTGGGGGATTCAGTGGGCGTATGATTTGGGGAATTTCTACTCCTTGAAAAAATGCGATATGAAAATACGAGAAGCCTAAATAACGCCGAGATGAGGCTACGCAATAATAAACTTGGACAAGCGTAAAGCCCGGTTCATACTTCCTGCGAATGCAAATGCGAAGCTAATATTGACGTCACAAATTCGCAACGAATTTCATTCGCAGGGGTTGAGCTGTGCTCAACTCTTGCGAATGATTCGCAGCGAAAACAGAGTTGTGACGTCAATTTTCGCTTCGCATTCGCATTCGCAGGAAGTATGAACCGGGCTTTACCCGTGTTCAGGGACGCACTGACCAGGATTTTAGATCAGTAATGTGTTTTTGACTTAGATTCCCAGTCATGTTGACTCACAAAAGGGGCCACGATAACCCCAATATTTGTACAGCACATCTCCTGGTCAACTCTGACCCAGGACCATTAAGAGTGGAATGTAAATGAGATCTCCATACTGTAAAATAACTATATAAGTACATGTATTTAGGTTCATCAAAAGTGAATATTGTGGAAGGGCTGACAGATTGCGATGAAATGTGTCTGTGTGACCTTTCATGTAAATCGACATTTACACGCTGTGTTCCTTGAAGATAAAGCTGTAAAACTTTTCATTCAACTGTGACAATTTGGAACGCTAGGTGGCAGCAGACTTTCGATTGTTTTATGTAGCTCTGAGCACGCAAGGCGTAGGTTAACAAACTTCAGGCTCTGGCGAGGCACATGAACAACAAGAAAATCTGAGCGTGCATATTATTTCCGTGAACAATGGATTCACCTGTTATGTCTGCTGCCACCTAGTGCCCCAATAGTCGGTTACTGACATATGAACAAAGATTTTGACAAAATAGGGAGACCGCCAACACTAAGGCTACATAGCCCAGTTGGTAAAGTGCCGGTGTCATAGGAAAATCTGTCCCCCGGAGATTCTGTCCCCCAAAATGGGAAATTAACATGGGCTGAAGGAGGATGATTCAAAAGAGGTCGCTGAGGGCGCTATCAGAAGAAGCTTGCCAAAGTTCACCGTATGGGGGACAGAATCTTCTGCCACACCGGCACGTGAATCTGGAGGTCGTTTGTTCAAATACATGCTCTAGTCAATTTTACGTTGTTCAACCCAAATTGTTCAACAACAAACTATAGGAATGGATAAATTTCTGGGGTAACAATCGACCAGAAATGGGAGGTGATCAAGACCTAATGGTTATTATGATATTTGGATCACAAAAGTATAGTAATAACATTTGTATGTGTTCTGTTCTTAAAGGTACATGTTGCTTTGAATCGGCCGAGTTGGTCTTTAAAAAGCGTTTGTAAACCGTTTGTTATAAAATGTATATGGTTAGAAAGATGTTTTAAAAGTAGAATACAATGATTCACACAAATATGCCTCGAAATTGGGTGGTTTTTCTTTTACATCGTGAACTAACACAGTCGGCCATTTTATGGAGTCAAATGTTTGACTCCACAAAATAGCCGACCACGCAATTTCGAGGCATATTTGTATGGATCATTGTATTCTACTTTTAAAACATCTTTCTAACCATATGCATTTTATAACAAACGGTTACAAACGCTTTTTATGGACCAACTCGACCGATCCAAGGCAACGTGTACCTTTAACTTGTTGAGCTTTTGTCTGAAAACCAAGTTTAATAATGGTCTTATATATGTTTATTTTTGAAAATCTTTCCTTGTCTTTGCGTCGATTTAAACGTTAGATGGTATGTGTTAGTATTCTGGACTTTGAATGCTTTATAATCGTCAGGCCTAGGGTTATCTTTCGTAAGATCTGCGTGGAAGCATCTCAGCCAATTTATTGCCATTTCAACAAAATGGCGTTACTGGCGTCTAAAACTGCAAGGGAATAGATTGCATCGATTTATGGGGTTTTAAATATACGCAGCAGCCGTGTGAATGAAAAGCCCCCAGGCAGTAAGGGACGGTCAAATATAATTTGTTTCGTATTTCCACAAATATTTTCAAAATTTATTTCAGTTTGCAAAGAATGAACCAAGAAATAGTTTACATTGTCTCCAGAATTCTTAATTGGGCCAGTGACAGCCCAACCCCTCTTAACTTCACAAAGCTACCAAGCAGGAAAACCTTCGTAACAATTGAAAAAGTTAAACATAGGCGGGTACCAACAACAAGAAAGGGTACCAACAAGAAGAAAGGGTACATTCATGACGTTTTGACAAGTAGAGCGGTTTTGCTTAAAAAAACCCAGTTTTAATAAAACTAGGCGGGGTACCAACAACAAGAAAGGGTACCAACAAGAAGAAAGGGTACATTCATGACGTTTTGACAAGTAGAGCGGTTTTGCTTAAAAAAACCCAGTTTTAATAAAACTAGGCTCCATATAGATGCTTCTTCTTGCCTATTATTATACTAAGTCCATGCAGCTATGAGTCCGTATTTAAGTAACTTTTGTTTGTCAAATATTGTATGGAAATGAATAGAAATGAGGGCAGTTCGAACGTTATATGAATAAAATGTGTCCTTAATCTATCAAAACGTGGATGTGAGATTCCTTATCAAAACGTCTCAATTCAGATTCAAAATTCCTGGTTCCAGGGGGCAAGACTCATATGGACAATACTGACCTGAAAACCGGGTCGAAAACGTGTTCTAAATCCTGACTCAAATGCAGTTTGACCCCACCCAAACCCCCCACTAAAAAAAATATGCCTTTTTAAAACTGCTTTTTTAAAGGAAAATTACAGAATTGGTTTTTGCTAACAAAACAGTTGCTGGCAGTGTAAGCACTTTATGTAATCCAACTTATACACAAACTGACAAACCTGTAAAGGTTTTAGATCGATCGGCCATCTGGGTCACGAGAAAATAGTGAAAAACCGATTACACATTTGCAAGAAATCATATAGATTCAACAAATGAGTAAAACGCTCACTGAGCGATAAACTCCAATCGGAAAATCAGTTTATCAAATATGGCATTTCAGACAGAAATATTTCAAGGGATGTTTTCTACTATCATCTTCATTATACCGTGTAAGTTTTATGTAAATCTGTGATCAAAAAGGATATTTTACAAGTTTGTTTCTTACCAATTCTGTAATGTTCCTTTAAAAAATGCGTGTCGTGAAATTTACGACGAAGCACATGCCCCACATACTCAGCCTATTGAAAGTAATTCACCGACTGACGGACAACCTTACCACATTGTGTAGAAGGCAGCTATACCAGGCAACTTAAATCATTACACTGTCACCATTAAGAGAGTCTATTGTTAAAGCCTTCGCCAAATGGTTTGAATATTCGGAATCGGACAAAGGCAAATAATTGCAACATAGGGGAAACAATTTTGTCTCAACTCTATTCAAGGGCGTCATCGCAAGGGTCATTGCAGGGACACTTTTATACATGTACGACTTTAGCATAGTACTGGTTACTATACTAAAACTGTTTGTTTCCAAGATGAATAATCTGAGATTTTGTTTCATATTTCTGCGTACCTAATACTAAATGTGACTGTGAAATATTTTTAGAAACGTTATTTCAACTCATGATGATCTAGCAAACACAATCAGTTTCGGCATTTGTACCAGAAATTATCAAACAAGAATCCCTACCACAAAATATCTCAAAATTTGAAGATTTTTTTCCCCACGGGGTATATAATATACAACGTAAAGGCAGTACACTTTCGTTTTTTTTTTTAAACCGTTCGATTGTTTTACAGTTGTAGAACGCCGCTAAAAAGAACACTGTAGGGTCCATGAAATATGTTCGGTATAGCGGTTGCTCGGTATAACGATTTTCGACCCCGAACGATCGAATAAAATTTCCCGTCATCCCTCCGCCAACTTAGAGGTAAAACGACGATGCAACGATGGAAAACGCACATCTATGTACGAGCGGCGCACAGGATGGGCCAATGAGTAATCTGCTTTTGACCTCTAGCCTAGGGCGCCCTACTCAAATGACGTCATATGCATCAGGTCTAAAGCGCCACACTGAATCAGCCCAGTTTATTTCGAACAGACATTTGCATAATTCGAACTTTATACGCGCTTTTCACCCTGATTATCAAGTTGCAGAGTTCGAAACAAACATCGCACCACAGTGCAAGGGGCAGACTCCTCATGGCGCATACCGTAAAAAAGGTAGTCATTTCCTGCGGATAAGACGCGCGGCGCATAAGGCGCAGTACCCTCAAATTACCCCAAAAATTCCAGCGCCAACAGATAAGGCGCCCCGCCGCATAAGGCGCATTATGCTTTCATATTACAGAGGTAAGTAGCTGTCTATCACACATATCCCTTAAATAACACTCCCGAAAAAGACCGAGTCTCTCAGGTGGCTAGTACGTTGCAAGCCAGTCCGGTAGACCACCGTAAAATAAGTTGCAAAAAATACATCATCAGAAGCATTTAAAAATGCGAAACAATGGTAAAAAAGAGTTTCAATGCAAAAACGAACGTTATTTTTAACTAACATTTTATTCAGCATTCTGACTAATGTTTACATACAATTAGATAATGCTCAAAAAATTTTTTTTTAACATTGACAAATAGAGTGCATCTTTTTTTGTATACAGATTTTGTTTTCTTCAATTAACTAATAATTAAACGTCAACGAGAGACTTTGGGGACGCTAGGTGGCAGCAGACTTGCCAAGTAAATCCACCGTTCTCGACTTTATAAGCATGCTCAAGAACTATGTAAACAATGGAAAGTTACCTTGTATAGTTTTGCCACAGAACGCTCAAAGGTCTCATTTTTGCATGCTGCGACCAATTGAATTATGTATAAGTAATCGTGCAATTTAAAATTACGAAGTTTCAAATATTACACACACAAAAAACTAACTAGATAATTACGAAGTTTCAAATATTACACACACAAAAAACTAACTAGATAATTTTCTAACTAGTAAAGTTTGATTAGAATATTAATTAAGGAGAAATAACAATTCACAGTTATCAATAAGAAATTGAGTCATGTTTTTCATGCAGCACACTTTAAAAAAAGTCAAGTTCAGACCTTAATAATTATCCACAAACCTTTAACAAAGCTGCACAAGTCCTAAAGAGGTTTATAGTTGCATGACGTCAAATTTTAATACACTTACAAACACCCTGATGCAAGACGCATTTCCTTTTTATTAGATTTTAGATATTAAATAAGTTAAAATTGACACAAGGAAAATGAAAGATTAAAAAAGTAAGCCTAGGTGATTGACCAGTTAAAAGAACATAACAGAATTGGTAAGAAAAAAACTTGTAAAATATACTTTTGATCACAGATTTACATAAAGCTTACACGGTCTAATGATGATGATAGTAGAAAACACCCCTTGAAATATTTCTGTCTGAAATGCCATATTTGATGAGAAATGAATAAAGTAATTTTCCGATTGGAGTATCGCTCAGTGAGCGTTTTATTCATTTGTTGAATCTATATGATTTCATGCAAATGTGTAATCGGTTTTTCACTATTTTCTCGTGACCCAGATGGCTGATCGATCTCAAACTTCTATAGGTTTGTCAGTTTATGTATATGGTGGATTACATAAAGTGTTTACACTGCCAGCAACTGTTTTGTTAGCAAAAACCAATTCTGTAATGTTCCTTTAAGTGCAAAATATTTGAACATATTATCATTGCCTTGTCAGATGCAGAGACGCCTCGATCACCTCCCATTTCAGGTTGATTTGTCTTACCTCAGTACTATATCCATTCCTTATTTTTGATTAAAAAAAATCGGGAAAAACAAACTTTTCCACCTTATATTCAACCTGTTGCTACTCTTTCTCCCACTCTTCCATTTCAACGGGCATGTGTCATTGTCTTTTCTCTGAGTTTTCTGGGGTTGTTTCTAAACCGTATCTCATTAAGTTTGAATTGATATTACGCAGTTCTTATGTAGCGCTCTATCACGTCCGATGGGCGTCTCAAAGCGCTCAGTATTTTTCCTGCAGGTATAATGTGGAGCTACTAAAGATCCCTAATGCAACGTCACCCTAAAAACTCCCGGATCAGAATGGACTCGGATCCTGGATTCTCAGTGCGACTCTGAAAACGGGTAAAAAATGCTGTTCCAAATTTGTTACTGCTAAGCCATATCTCAGCGAAATTTATGCTTCTCGTATTTTCATGTCGCATTTTTTCAAGGAGTAGTTATACCCAAAATCAAACACCCACTGAATTCCCCAAGAGCTGCCCACATTGGCATAGGGGTAGTAAAGACCGTTGAGATGAGCTCTAAAACAGCTATTAAACCACCAGGCACCTCTCCATTTTCTTGCACAGTTCTCTGGTCCGTATACATCGTTGTCATGGTCGCTCGTGGTGAAAGAAAACCCATTTTGGTATGCCATTGAGTTACCTGCTGTACTACGACTATCAAAGAAACCGACTGTGATTCTGTACTCGTCACCTGATATGGCAAATTCTCTGTAAACGACCCAACGAGAATTACCATTCCAGTCAGTCAAATCAATACGAAGATGCCATTGTCCAGTCCCAGTTAATGTGCGCAGAATGTCATTGCCCAGCCAGAACTCACCATTGAGATCTCCAAAACCTGCTTGATATTCAGCCCAGTTACGGTAAAAGTCAACAGAGCCATCTTGTCTTCTTTGAAATACAATCCAGCCTCCACCGTCGGTCTCCATATCACAGTAGACCTGGACGCCCTCTGGCAGACCATCGGGGTAGATTGTGTAGATACCACTGTCATTCGTACCTGCCATTAGTAACTCCGTACAGCTCTTGTTTGTAGCAGGGGTTGTAATTTGATTTGTTTTATCTGCTTCTGCTTCACGTATTTTCATGTCGCATTTTTTCAAGGAGTAGAAATATCCCAAATCAAACACCCACTGAATTCCCCAAGAACTGCCCACATTGGCATAGGGGTAGTAAAGACCGTTGAGATGAGCTCTAAAACAGCTTCTAAACCACCAGGCACCATTCCATATCCTTGCACAGTTATCTGGACTGTATTCGTCGTTGTCATGGTCGCTCGTGGTGAAAGAAAACCCATTTTGGTAAGCCATTGAGTTACCTGCTGTACTACGACTATCAAAGAAACCGACTGTGATTCTGTACTCGTCACCTGATATGGCAAATTCTCTGTAAACGACCCAACGAGAATTACCATTCCAGTCAGTCAAATCAATACGTAGATGCCATTGTCCGGTCCCAGTTAATGTGCGCAGAATGTCATTGCCCAGCCAGAACTCACCATTGAGATCTCCAAAACCTGCTTGATATTCAGCCCAGTTACGGTAAAAGTCAACAGAGCCATCTTGTCTCCTTTGAAATACAATCCAGCCTCCACCGTCGGACTCCATATCACAGTAGACCTGGACGCCCTCTGGCAGACCATCGGGGTAGATTGTGTAGTTACCACTGTCATTCGTACCTGCCATTAGTAGCTCCGTACAGCTCTTGTGGGTAGCAGGGGTTGTGACTTGTTTTGTCGTTTCTGCTGAAGTGTCAGGGGACGTCGGTGTCGTTATTGCTTGAGTGTAAGTAGATGCCGCCTTTGGTGTTGTAACCGCTGTAGAAACTGTTTCATCGATTGAAGTAGTTTCGAATTTTCTAATAAGGGGTGTGTTCACGTTTTCGTCATAATAGACACTTCCAAGGAGATCGACCAAGTCATCAGGATTGTTGGATCTGGTCGCATTATTCAACCCACAAAGATGTTTACTAGGTTGGTAGTTAAATGATTGACATTGGGGGCTGAGGGAGCACTCTCGACCACAGAGCTTAGGAGAAGATACAGTCTTCCACTGAAAACCATGGTTCTTCAAGATATGATTGTATGCTGCTGAGTAGTAGCTTGAGATATGTCTTCGGTCACTACACCCAGAGTGACAACTTTTCACACAAATTGTGAAGAAGATAATTATAAACACTCCTCTCATGGTGAAAAAGTTCATGATGATCATGCATAAAACGAATTGTGAAGTTCAGTTTAGACAACCGACCATAAGACTGTTCAGTATTGTCGACAGACTCAATTCAGAACACAATTTGCCAGTCTGCAATCATGTGGTGAATGCATCCACGGTACACAGAAAATATTATTTTAGTTTTTATATTTACGCCAATACACGTCAAGCAGTGTATACACTCTTCGGAATTGAAAGTCCTGTGCTCAGCTTCCACCGAAAATATTTGTGAGCCAATTCGTTTGAAAACAGCACCGTTACAGACTGTTTGTTTCAAAACACCTCAAAGAATATTGGCAATTCCCTTCATCTTCACGCAGCTCTGGTAGTGGAGTGATGGCGAGTGTAGCAGAAAAAGGGCATCCAGTTTACAAGCAGCTTTGATCCTGTTATGACGCAGCTGCACCGAGGTTGGTGGAGAGAACAAGCAAAAGCCATAGTTACCCCCGTGCTAACAAATACATAGACCTACTCGAACCACGATGCTGACGTAGCAGTTGAGAACACACATTCATTGGCCAGGGAAATCACACGTCGACACTTCATGAATATTCATCGATCAGTCACAAACACAATTAAAGCAAGAAGGTGCATTAAATATGGTATTTATTCCATTGGGCAGGTAAAGAGTGCGTCAACTCATAATGAATATTCAGCGATCATTTACAAACACAAATAAAGCATAGGTGGTGCATCAACAATGCAAAAGGGATTATTTTAACTATTGTGTATAATTTTTTGCTATACTTCCCATACATCCAAGTTTGTAGGTGAACGAAATTCGTAATTTAACACAGATCTACCAATAATATCTACAAAAGCTCTGAACAAATTTTGACAGGTTTGTTTCAGAACAAATATCGAACGAAGTTTTTGCACAACGTGACGGACAATGCACAAAATACATGTAGTATATGTAAAATTATAACATGCAAAATTGTGGGTATACGTAACTGCATTAAAAAAGAAAGTTTTTAATTAATTACGAAATATCAGTGGCGGGTTTTTGCCTGAATTGAAAGGTTATAAGAGTAGCCATGTAAAATTTGAATCTAAATGTTCCAGTCAAATCGGCTCAAATTGGACTTAGCATCTTCGAATTGATAATACTGCATACGTCTTTATTTATGTATTGTCTTTTTTGTGCAGCTCCATTGAGTAAAACAAAAATAGAAATAAATAAAAGTCGGAAGTCGAATGAAAAAAGAAAATACATTTGGAATAAAATAATAATTTGTTTCAGAAACAAACGGATACAGTGTTGATAATGTGCAGAATATAATGTTTATTAATGATTGAAAAAATTCCTGGCAGTAAGAGTCAAGAGGGACCCCGAATTCATAACAAAATTACCACTGATATCCTATTAGATAGGTAAACTAATTTTGTAACAACAAATTCTCTTCATTCATACTGTTTACAACACTTTCAGGACAATTTGTTGAATTCCCAAATTTAACCGGTATAAGAAAAATGAGCACGTCAAACCTGAAAATAAAAAAAACCTAGTAATTTCCGACAGTTTAAAACAATACAGTTTAAATATTTGGATCGACCAGGTTTAAATAACAAGGTGAAGTTTATTTGGTAATGCATGTTTTTATTTAAATACTTTTGGCAAGAAGCGTTATGATTATTTTGTTAGACCTTGGCTTGAATAATAAACTAAATTTGTGCTAAATTTCAGTGCTTGGCAAGCGTAATAAATTATTGTGACGCTGTGTAACGAACCAAACCATAATCTAATTATTGATATGCCGAACAAAAACTTTGCTTCACACTGTGTTGTGCACAACGAGTACCAAAACGTGTAGTGTAGAGTGAAAACGTAAATTATGCTAATAATCTAGACGTGGCAAGTAGTCCTGTACATGTACAATGGATCGGAGAAAGACGCTATAAAGGCACTGGACACTATTGGTAATTACTCAAAATAATTGGTAGCATAAAAACTTACTTGGTAACGAGCAATGGAGAGCTGTTGATAGTATAAAGCATTGTGAGAAACGGCTCCCCCTCTGAAGTAACGTAGTTTATGAGAATGAAGTAATTTATCAGTAAAATATTTGAATTGAAATCGAAATCGAGCAGCTGAAAGCACACAACTTCGTGTGACAACATGGACAAGGGTGTTTTTTTCTTCCATTATTATCTCGCAACTTCGACTACCAATTGAGTTCAAATTTTCAGAGGTTTGTTATTTGTGTGCATATGTTGAGATACACCAAGTGAGAAGACTGGTCTTTGACAATTACCAAAGGTGTCCAGTGTCTTTAAAGGCACAGTACACGTTTGGTAATTGGAGCCTACCGATGTGCTAAGCCTATATAAATGTACATACAATAAAACTAACCTGGGAATATTTCATTTCAAAAGGTAGTCGCGTTTTTGAGATATCACCGAAAAACCGGAGCGAATATTTCCACGCAGGAAGAATATTCCCCATAAGAAAACACAGTCCGAGAAGCGTTTCAGACAGAAACATATTAACATATTGTTTCAATGTCGGAGGTGATAAGTCCCAAGGGAACAATAAGTGCCTCTTGTTTACAGCTACCGCTAGTTTATGGATGTCATTTCTCGAACGTAATAGTTTTGAAGGCTGTTACTGGCCTTCAATTCTCATACCGATTAGTTGCTAAGGCAATAGTTTTTGACAGTACTTATCATCAGGATGAAAGAAAATTAAATTGTTTTGTTAAAAGCATGAGCGTGGTGTTGGTAAGACCTACAGAATTTCTTCATCATTAGCGTTAAAATTTTTACAATTCAACTGCGGTGCGAGTTCATTTAGTGGGGTGCACCCTATAATATAGTCTTGAAATCAAAATCGGTAATTGTTGTGCGGTCTCGGTATTGTTGTGCGGTCTAGTTGCGGGGACGGTATACATATCCTCGATCCCAATATGTGTGTGAGTCAGTCGCAATTACCGCTGACGGACCTTGCCACGCGCTACCTACGACCGATGCATGAATGTATAATCGCACTGTGACTGTTGCATGAACGGCAGGATGTGTGTTTGTAATAGGCAGCGCTGGCAGACAAATATACACTGACAGACAAATAGACACTGACTAACGACTTGTCATCAAGTCTACCTATAATACGCCTTGACACACTAACTACCAGACTGATACGAGACACACGTGGGTCCGTGTGTGCAGTACACACAAAGTCAGTATCACGGCGTGCAGGTTTAAGGAAACCTTACAGAACTGGTCAGAAAAAAACTTGTAAAATATACTTTTTGATCACAGATTTACATAAAACTTACACGGTCTAATGATGATGATAGTAGAAAACATCCCTTGAAATATTTTTGTCTGAAATGCCATATTTGATGAGAAATGAATAAACCAATTTTCCGATTGGAGTTTATCGCTCAGTGAGCGTTTTATTCATTTGTTGAATCTATATGATTTCGTGCAAAATGTTGTAATCGGTTTTTCACTATTTTCTCGTGACCCAGATGGCCGATCGATCTCAAACTTCTACAGGTTTGTCAGTTTATGTATATGGTGGATTACATAAAGTGTTTACACTGCCAGCAACTGTTTTGTTAGCAAAAACCAATTCTGTAATGTTCCTTTAAGTGCAAAATATTTGAACATATTATCATTGCCTTGTCAAATGCAGAGACGCCTCGATCACCTCCCATTTCAGGTTGATTTGTCTTACCTCAGTACTATATCCATTCCTTATTTTTGATTAAAAACAAAATCGGAAAACAAACTTTTCCCACCTTATATTCAACATGTTGCTACTCTTTCTCCCACTCTTCCATTTCAACGGGCATGTGTCATTGTCTTTTCTCTGAGTTTTCTGGGGTTGTTTCTAAACCGTATCTCATTAAGTTTGAATTGATATTACGCGGTTCTTACGTAGCGCTCTATCACGTCCGATGGGCGTCTCAAAGCGCTCAGTATTTTTCCTGCAGGTATAATGTGGAGCTACTAAAGATCCCTAATGCAACGTCACCCTAAAAACTCCCGGATCAGAATGGACTCGGATCCTGGATTCTCAGTGCGACTCTGAAAACGGGTAAAAAATGCTGTTCCAAATTTGTTACTGCTAAGCCATATCTCAGCGAAATTTATGCTTCTCGTATTTTCATGTCGCATTTTTTCAAGGAGTAGTTGTACCCAAAATCAAACACCCACTGAATTCCCCAAGAGCTGCCCACATTGGCATAGGGGTAGTAAAGACCGTTGAGATGAGCTCTAAAACAGCTATTAAACCACCAGGCACCTCTCCATTTTCTTGCACAGTTCTCTGGTCCGTATACATCGTTGTCACGGTCGCTCGTGGTGAAAGAAAACCCATTTTGGTATGCCATTGAGTTACCTGCTGTACTACGACTATCAAAGAAACCGACTGTGATTCTGTACTCGTCACCTGATATGGCAAATTCTCTGTAAACGACCCAACGAGAATTACCATTCCAGTCAGTCAAATCAATTCGTAGATGCCATTGTCCGGTCCCAGTTAATGTCCGCAGAATGTCATTGCCCAGCCAGAACTCACCATTGAGATCGCCAAAACCTTCTTGATATTCAGCCCAGTTACGGTAAAAGTCAACAGAGCCATCTTGTCTTCTTTGAAATACAATCCAGCCTCCACCGTCGGTCTCCATATCACAGTAGACCTGGACGCCCTCTGGCAGACCATCGGGGTAGATTGTGTAGATACCACTGTCATTCGTACCTGCCATTAGTAACTCCGTACAGCTCTTGTTTGTACCTGGGGTTGTAATTTGATTTGTTTTATCTACTTCTGCTTCACGTATTTTCATGTCGCATTTTTTCAAGGAGTAGAAATACCCCAAATCAAACACCCACTGAATTCCCCAAGAACTGCCCACATTGGCATAGGGGTAGTAAAGACCGTTGAGATGAGCTCTAAAACAGCTTCTAAACCACCAGGCACCATTCCATATCCTTGCACAGTTATCTGGACTGTATTCGTCGTTGTCACGGTCGCTCGTGGTGAAAGAATACCCATTTTGGTATGCCATTGAGTTACCTGCTGTACTACGACTATCAAAGAAACCGACTGTGATTCTGTACTCGTCACCTGATATGGCAAATTCTCTGTAAACGACCCAACGAGAATTACCATTCCAGTCAGTCAAATCAATACGTAGATGCCATTGTCCGGTCCCAGTTAATGTGCGCAGAATGTCATTGCCCAGCCAGAACTCACCATTGAGATCGCCAAAACCTGCTTGATATTCAGCCCAGTTACGGTAAAAGTCAACAGAGCCATCTTGTCTTCTTTGAAATACAATCCAGCCTCCACCGTCGGTCTCCATATCACAGTAGACCTGGACGCCCTCTGGCAGACCATCGGGGTAGATTGTGTAGTTACCATTGTCACGCTTACCTGTGATTTGTAACTCCGTACAGCTCTTGTGGGTAGCAGGGGTTGTGACTTGTTTTGTCGTCTCTGCCGAAGTGTCAGGGGACGTCTGTGTCGTTATTGCTTGAGTATAAGTTGATGCCGCCTTGGGCGCTGTAACCGCTGTATAAACTGTTTCGTCGATTGAAGTAGTTTCGAATTTTCTAATAAGGGGTGTGTTCACGTTTTCGTCATAATAGACGCTTCCCAGGAGATCGACCAAGTCATCAGGATTGTTGGATCTGGTCGCATTATTCAACCCACAAAGATGTTTACTAGGTTGGTAGTTAAATGATTGACATTGGGGGCTGAGGGAGCAGTCTCGACCACACAGCACAGGAGAAGATACAGTCTTCCACTGAAAACCATGGTTCTTCAAGATCTGATTGTATGCTGCCGAGTAGTAGCTTGAGATAAGTTTTCGGTCACTACACCCAGAGTGACAACTTTTCACACAAATTGTGAAGAAGATAATTATAAACACTCCTCTCATGGTGAAAAAGTTCATGATGATCATGCATAAAACGAATTGTGAAGTTCAGTTTAGACAACCGACCATAAGACTGTTCAGTACTGTCGACAGACTCAATTCAGAACACAATTTGCCAGTCTGCAATCATGTGGTGAATGCATTCACGGTACACAGAAAATATTACCTTTGGTTTTTATATTTACACCAATATGCGTCAAGCACTGTAAACTCTTCGGAATTGAAAGTCCTGTGCTCAGTTTCCACCGAAAATATTTGTGAGCCAATTCGTTTGAAAACAGCACCGTTACAGACTGTTTGTTTCTAAACCCGTCAAAGAATATTGGCAATTTCCTTCATCTTCACGCAGCTCTGGTAGTGGAGTGATGGCGAGTGTAGCAGAAAAGGGCGCCCAGCTTACAAGCAGCTTTGATCCTGTTATGACGCAGCTGCACCGAGGTTGGTGGAGAGAACAAGCAAAAGCCATAGTTACCCCCGTGCTAACAAATACAGAGACCTACTCGAACCACGATGCTGACGTAGCAGTTGAGAACACACATTCATTGGCCAGGGAAATCACACGTCGACACTTCATGAATATTCATCGATCAGTCACAAACACAATTAAAGCAAGAAGGTGCATTAAAAATGGTATTTATTCCGTTGGGCAGGTAAAGAGTGCGTCAACTCATAATGAATATTCAGCGATCATTTACAAACACAAATAAAGCATAAGTGGTGCATCAACAATGCAAATGAGAGTATTTTAAAGATTGTGTATAATTGTTTGCTATTATTTCCCATACTTCAAACTTTGCAAGTGAACGAAATTCGTAATTTAACACAGATCTACCAAAACTATTATCTACAAAAGCTCTGAGTAAATTTTGTTCAAAACAAATATCAAAAGAAGCTTTTGGCATAATGTCACGGACAATGCACAAAATACATGTAGCCTATATAACATGCAAAATTGTGGGTACGTAACTGCATTAAAACATTTAAAAAAATAAAAATTAATTACCACATATCAGTGGCGGGTTTTTGACTGAATTGAAAGTTTATAAAAATAGCCATGTAAAATTTGAAACTAAATGTTCCAGTCAAATCGGCCAAAAATCAGACTTAGCTTCTTTAAATTGATGATACTGCATACGTCTTTCTTTTTGTATTGTCTTTTTTGTGCAGCTCCCTTGAGTAAAACAAAAAGTCGAATGAAAAAAGAAAATACAATTGGAACAAAATAGTAATTTGTTTCAGAAACAAACGGCTACAGTGTTGATAATGTGCAGAATATAATGTTGATTAATGATTAAAAAATTTCCTGGCAGTAAGAGTCAAGAGGGACCCCGAAATCATAACAAAATAACAAGCATTCCCAAATTTAACCGGTAAGAAAAATGAGCAAGTCAAACCTGAAAATAAAAAAACTAGTAATTTCCGACATTTAACATCACAGTTAAAATATTTTGTTCGACCAGGTTTAAATAACTATAAGGTGAAGTTTATTTGGTAATGCATTTTTTGTATTTAAATACTTTTGGCAATAAGCATTAGGATTATTTTGTTAGACCTTGGCTTGAATAATAAACTAAATCTGTGCTAAATTTCAGCGCTTGGCAAGCGTAATAATTTATTGCGACGCTGTGTGAAAAACCAAACCATAATCTAATTATTGATATGCCGAACAAAAACTTTGCTTTACACTGTGTTGTGCACAACGAGTACCAAAACGTGTAGTGTATAGTGAAAACGTAAATTATGCTAATAATCTAGACGTGGCAAGTTATACATGTACAATGGATCGGAGAAAGACGCTTTAAAGGCACTGGACACTATTGGTAATTACTCAAAGTAATTGTTAGCATAAAAACTTACTTGGTAACGAGCAATTGAGAGCTGTTGATAGTATAAAACATTGTGAGAAACGGCTCCCTCTGAAGTAACGTAGTTTTTGAGAATAAAGTAATTTCTCAGTAAAATATTTGAATTGAAATCGAAATCGAGCAGCTGAAAGCACACAACTTCGTGTGACAACATGGACAAGGGTGTTTTTTCTTCCATTATTATCTCGCAACTTCGACTACCAATTGAGTTCAAATTTTCAGAGGTTTGTTATTTGTGTGCATATGTTGAGATACACCAAGTGAGAAGACTGGTCTTTGACAATTACCAAAGGTGTCCAGTGTCTTTAAAGGCACAGTACACGTTTGGTAATTGGAGCCTACCGATGTGCTAAGCCTATATAAATGTACATACAATAAAACTAACCTGGGAATATTTCATTTCAAAAGGTAGTCGCGTTTTTGAGATATCACCGAAAAACCGGAGCGAATATTTCCACGCAGGAAGAATATTCCCCATAAGAAAACACAGTCCGAGAAGCGTTTCAGACAGAAACATATTAACATATTGTTTCAATGTCGGAGGTGATAAGTCCCAAGGGAACAATAAGTGCCTCTTGTTAACAGCTACCGCTAGTTTATGGATGTCATTTCTCGAACGTAATAGTTTTGAAGGCTGTTACTGGCCTTCAATTCTCATACCGATTAGTTGCTAAGGCAATAGTTTTTGACAGTACTTATCATCAGGATGAAAGAAAATTAAATTGTTTTGTTAAAAGCATGAGCGTGGTGTTGGTAAGACCTACAGAATTTCTTCATCATTAGCGTTAAAATTTTTACAATTCAACTGCGGTGCGAGTTCATTTAGTGGGGTGCACCCTATAATGTAGTCTTGAAATCAAGTCGGTAATTGTTGTGCGGTCTCGGTATTGTTGTGCGGTCTAGTTGCGGGGACGGTATACATATCCTCGATCCCAATATGTGTGTGAGTCAGTCGCAATTACCCCTGACGGACCTTGCCACGCGCTACCTACGACCGATGCATGAATGTATAATCGCACTGTGACTGTTGCATGAACGGCAGGATGTGTGTTTGTAATAGGCAGCGCTGGCAGACAAAGATACACTGACAGACAAATATACACTGACTAACGACTTGTCTTTAAGTCTACCTATAATACGCCTTGACACACTAACTACCAGACTGATACGAGACACACGTGGGTCCGTGTGTGCAGTACACACAAAGTCAGTATCACGGCGTGCAGGCAGGGTCAAAGGTGCTTCTCATCACCATCACTGGTGACCGTTAAGTTCCAAATTATTCGGCGTTTAAAGAAACCTTACAGAACTGGTCAGAAAAAACTTGTAAAATATACTTTTTGATCACAGATTTACATAAAACTTATACGGTCTAATGATGATGATAGTAGAAAACATCCCTTGAAATATTTCTGTCTGAAAATGCCATTATTAGATGGAGACAATGAACAAACCAAATTTTCCGATTGGATGTTATCCTCAGTGAAGCGCTTTTTTACAATTTTGTGAATTCTATTGATTCAAATTGTATCGGTTTCATTTTCGTGACCATCGATGATTAAATCTAAGGTTTGTCATTAGTTATGATTACATAAAGTTTTACATGCCAGCAACTGTTAGTTAACAAACACTTAATCCTTTTTACACTTAGTGAATCTATAAGCTAACATACAATTTTGCAAGTAGATAAGACTCACGTTGTCCGATTTAGTGTGTATAGGGATTGTTGAAATTGATCCAATAGACCTCACGCACATGACGTCATTTGAGTAGGGCGCCCTCGGCTAGAGGTCAAAAGACGGTAGCCCATTGGCCCATCCTGTGCGTCACGCGTACGAAGATGAGCGTTTCCATTGTTTCACCATCGTTTACCTCTAAGATGGCGGCTTGATGACTTCACTGCATGTTATATAATTCCGTACTGAGGTTGTAGACTTTTCAACCTTGGGCATTTCGGATACAGTAGTTCAACAAATTTCGTACATCTTTGCGCACAAGCGCCTGCCATTTTATTTAAGATGGAGTCTGCGTAAGTGCATTTGCTCAGGGGTGTTTTAATTTTGGAAAGACGTATAACTAAACAATTCAAGTGGGGCACCCATAAAAAACACAGATATTAATTTTGTCCAGTGCAAAAAAAATAAATAAATAAATAAATAAAGAAACCCCCGACACAAAAACAACAAACAGTACGTCGATGCATCGAGTATTACAAGACATGCAATACGGCAGGAGGATGCCGGTCAAGGCCAGCCTACATTGAAATCACAAACTTAAACCTTATTCCAGTGGAGGCACCCATAGAAACACGGATATTAATTTTGTCCAGTGCGAGCCCCCCCCCCCCAACAAAAAAAAGAAGAAAGAAATCCCCTAAACGAAAACAACATACAGTGTGTACGATGCATCGAGTATACAATACATGCAATACGGCAGGAGGATGCCGGTCAAGGCCAGCCTACTTTGAAATAAATAACAATGTTAAACCTGTTTCCATGCAGTTGTACCATTTCCAAGTTTATTATAATACCCTTTCAAGAGCTTGACAGATTGGCACTGAGTTTAAAAATAGATGATAATTTTCAATACTGAAAGCTTTACTTCGTGACAGCTGTGCACACATTAAAGCTGTCATAGTTTGCCGTCGATTCTGTGTTTTCGATACATTCATTTGGTTTTACAAAATTGTTATTACAATGTTTTTACTTGCACAAATATATAAATAGAAGGGCACTTCGTTTGTCCGTGAAAACAAAAGCAATGAGAGTCAGCAACAATGCTTCCGTACAACCCCCAAATGCAATCGTTACATGTCATAGTAACCGGTCTATCACTCGGGCTGAAGGGGCTCCCTGTGTTATCAGGCTATGGCTGAATTAGGATCCTGCGAAAGTTTAAATTTGTAAACGCTCAACGGAGGAATAATTAAATAATTAGCAAAACGGGGCGACCGTGCCTCGCCGGAATAATTAAATAATTAGCAAAACGGGGCGACCGTGCCTCGCCGGAATAATTAAATAATTAGCAAAATGGGGCGACCGTGCCTCGCCGGAGGGTAGTGTAAATTTTAGGCAACGCGCACAAGGGTGTAATGACCTCCGTCCAATCGTGGACCCTCCTTTGTTCAACTCTTTGTCCTGACAAACGTGGACCCCATTGTTTTTTCCTTTGTGATAGCCATCGTGGACATTATTGTCCCTTTTGTTACAAGTCCTCGGTTTGAATGGCACCCCGCTACAAGTACACTACAAGGCCCCCAAAATGGCCGAGCGTAGCATGGCACGGTGGATGCGAGTGACGTGCGTGCAAGGGACCAATGGGGTCGTTTTATGGCTATTTAGAATTTTGATTGTAACTTAATTTGTACATTGTTCATTATGAATAAATAACTGTGTTTAATATTACTTTTTTTCCCCTATTATAAATGTATGTGTTATTATTTATTTGTTTATATTTTTTAACTTTTGGTTTAGATGTGTTGCCGATTTTGAATCTTTTAAAGTTTGAGATAATATTGGTCAAATTCGGGTTAACCGGTCAATTCTGGCATATAAAAAAAGAAAATAGGTCTTGATGTGTTTGCCCGTAGTAGGGGAGTGTTAGCAAATTTCTTAGCTGTTAAATTTACAACGGGGATAAAGAATATGCCTGTGATTTTGTTTTCACAGAACTCGGGGAAGTACTGAGTATACAGTGCTTTACACTCACCGGTGAAAGGGCAAAACCAATAAAAACAAAAAAACAATTTCTTGCACGTTCTTTATGAGTGTACACACTTTATGACCGTGCGGCTCCCATTTACATTTAATGGCAGACATTATAAACGACTTGTTTTCAAGTCTACAAACACATGAGCTACTTTCATCGCTGTATGCAATGTTTCGTTTAACATTAAAATACCAGACATAAACAAAATTGTGTCAAGACGGAACTCGTTGCGAGCGGTATGGCACCAATGGATCTCCGTATAATATTGTTAGCATAGTATAGACGTCATTCGATCCCTACACCAACTAGGGAGCCTACATTTCTACACTCTGTAACCATACATGGAACACTTTAACGGCTTGATTCCAAGTCTACTGAATACTCCAATTGATCGAGGTATGAAGCCATCATCATCATTCGACCAGTGCTACTTAATCCCCTTAAAAATGTATACGAAGTTAGTAAGGATAAAAACATCAATATTTTATTTGACCTGAAAGCTTACTGATTATGAAGTTCATAATACAAAACGTTTTTTTTCGGTCAAATATTTCCCTCTGAAATGAAGTCATGTCCGGGAAAACTGTATCTGAAAACCTTAAAAAAACAAACGCAACAGCTGATTTCGTTTGTTACAACCAAAATTAAGGACAACTAATGTATTTACGGGCTGAAAAATGTGCATGGTTTTTCACTATTTTCTCCTCATTAAGTCGAAATTTTCACAGGCTGCTTATTTTCAGGTAAATGGTTAATCACACAAAACGTTTGCGACTATTTTGCCAGCTCTACCAATCCTCTATAATACTTTAAATTGTATACGACAGCAAAAAAGACTTGAGTTAAGTCAATATCAGCACTGACTTTGATCAGTGCTGTATATAATTATGATGTTCTCTTTGATAAAGGCTAACAAAAACGACTTGGTGTGAAGTCTATGGACGTTATATCCAAGTTCAAAGTCAGTGTTGCTCGATCGCGATAGTAATAGACGTGTGGACAAGTCGTATGTTTAGCGCAGCTATAATCGAGTCGCGGTGAAAGCGAATAACACTCCACGATTGAAGACTGCTCTCGCGAGATTACTGCTCTCCCGCGAGGCTGCTGGCTCTCGACTTACTGTCCATTTAATAAATGGGACCGTTGTCGCGAAAGCGGTAGTCCCGCTGTAGTCATTCCAGTAACCGCACACCACAAACCGCTAGCGCCCTCTAGTGGCGAGTTGTTCGTGGGTGATCGCGGTTTAGATAGGGATTAGGTTTTCGTGACTACACAACTGGATCGTCTTGGAACCAAGACTAGTCCCGCTGGGGCCAGCATCAGTCTCGCGAGAACATCGCCAGTGTCGCGAGATTCGCTGAGAGAGTCGGAACGCTGTCATCAGGACGACTAACATTTGACGACTTGTTCACAAGTCTACACCTGTAATGGCGTCGCTGTAATGGGGATTCTCGTTGTATTCTCGATGGCCCGATTGACCCCGGGTCATCTTTATTTGGCATGCGGAAAACCCACTCTGAGTAATAATCCGTTGAATGATCAGTGATAATGGAAATGAAAACGTATACATATGTAAGCAATCGTTACTAAGGGAGGACGCCCGACCAATTGGGTGGGTTTCTTTCGTCTAGTTCAGGGTTATTTCTTGTTTAGAAATGTACCCCATTCGAAGCACCGCGAATCGACCGTTGTTACGATGATTTCATACGGTAAGTTTGAACACAGCAAGGAACTTCCTTGCTCTATGGTTTGACTATGTACATGTACATGTAAATGTACATGTGCATAGTCTAGTGCACAGACAAGCTCAATCACAAGGGGGTAGGATTATTGTCCCAAACCCCGCAATGATCTGCACAGGATCTGTCCCCAGAAAACTAACAATTATTTAATACTTTTATACCAAAAATTCAAACCTAAGGAAGTTTCCCTTAAACGCTGTAAGCATATGCTGACACATTTTAATATTTCTAATGTGTTAACCACATCGTACACACTGGTCATCTCATATATAAGATCGTATCAGCTGGACCATGCTGCACGTCATAGCTAGAGGGGGTGTCATCAATTATAAACATGGGGGACATTGGTTTGGTTTAAAAAGGGCAGGATCAGGACAAAACTCTGCCGGCATCTTTTGTGTAAAAATTCGGTCTGTCAACTGTCTGTCAATTGCCAATGGATGATGAACCAAATTATGACAATTAATTAATTAAGCAAACAAATAAGATGGAACTTAATCAGGCAATACCTGGATATGTATTAAACAACACACGTAGATAATTGTTGAAAACATGCAAAACAAATCCTTTTAACCTACGGGAAAAAAAAACTTTTCAGCATGTGCTGACAACGTACCACAGTTACGTTTGTTCCTAACACTAACATGTGCCTTGTTTGGAGGGTTTTAAACTATACGTGCACTGCTTCTGTACATATAATTCATGCTAATTTGTCATATTTTTTTCCATAGCACAGCCATCTTTCATTATTTTCTCGAGAATAAAATATCACAAACAGACAAAAGAAAGGAAGAGTGTTTTTAAAGAGATCAGGCGTGGATCCAGAAATTTTTCCAAAGCCAATGAAATTGTTTTCTTGTAATCATGACTGATGGCATCCACAAGGCCTTCTTAGAATAAATATGGGGGGGGGGGAGGGGGCGTAAAAAACTTCAAAAAAACCAAGAATGAAAGAAAACAAAACCAAAACCAAACAATTCAAATGTAATCACCGAACTTCATCAAAATATATTTATATTGCTTTACGACCCTTTAGGTCAAATACGGTCACTTCGCTTTTGCGCGAAAAAGTGAGACAAAAATCAGGAGTTTATTTCAGGAGTTCATTTCATTTGGTTAAGCAGATATCGATTAATGAAGTAATGTCATTTGACACCTGATGACGTCATGATGAAAAAAATGTGTTTTCGAAACTTTTTTTATAAATAAGCTGCATGATCGTGTATATTACTTATCCCCAACCTTATCTCTAAACATGCGAAGGAATTACACATTGTAATTTGGCTGAACGATTACTACCGGTAGGGATTCCAGTCAGTGCCTGCAACTGGATTTTTTTTAAATGAATATACTTGTTTAAAGGCAGGGTGTACTTTTGGTAATTACTCCACATCAAGTTAATGACCATAAAAACTTACTTAGTATAAAAGAGCACTGGAGAGCTGTTGATATAATAAAACAATGCTAGAAACCCCCTTTGAAGTAATGTAGCGTTAGAGACAGAGGAAAATGTTCACCCGAATCTGAGAAGCATCTGAAAGCATACAATATTCTATGCAACAAGGGTGTTTTTTCATTCAATATTTTCTTGCAACTTCGATGACCAATAATTGAGCCCAAATTTTTCCAGGTTTGTTATTTTGTGCATAGGTTTGGGATAAACCATGTGAGGACACTGGTCTTCGACTACTACCAAAAGTATACCCTGCCATTAAACTGTGTAGAAAGATCTTTCTCATTTATACACTGGTATCTGGTCCTATAAAATTAATTCTGGCCCGGTTAAAACTTTTGAACTGCAAGCCCTGCGGTCTTTTGGTATTTCACCCCAAATTCGAGCCCTGAAACCGGTTTTTACCTTTCACAAAAACACATTGGACAACTAGAAGGGAAGGTCTTGTTACCGTCAGGGGGTGTGAGTTATTGCTGTCAAAAAAAGTCTGAAACTGGGATCCAGATCTTGGGAGGTACTCTGCAAAGATGGCAATTCCACCTTTTGGTAACCCCTGGAGTTATAGATTCAAAGGAGCTTCTGGGAACAGTATCCTCAGTGCTAGAGAAGTACATCAAAGATCATGACGTAATATATTTTATTTGGAGAAAAAGAGCAGCATTTTTTGGACTACCAGGCAAACTTTAAAAAAGCATAAATTCAGAAAAAAAATCTGAAATTTCTCATTCCAGTAACTTACTGCCAGGCGAACTTGTTTTACTAATAGCTTTCACAACAATGGTGGGACTAACAACAAACGGAATGAATTAGTCTTAGAGGAAAGATTAACTCCACTGATCTCCCGAAGTACGTCACATTATCTTAAACCTTGTAAATGTTATGGTAGGATTCCTAGTACACTCAGGAATGCACAGAGTACAGGTTAAACAAATTTTTTAAGCTACCGTCGAGTCCAACAATCAGAAAGCACTTGAATGTTTGCTGCTGTTTTTGGTGTATACATTTATTTAAAAACCAAACATGGCCAAGTCTAAGCGACATACGGGTTTCATATCAATATAACTTTTTCCCAAATACGACTAAAGTCAAGGAGATGTAGAAACACTCCATTGAACGAATGCTACGGTGCTTGAACCTGAGGACATCATGTGTTGGGAAAAGGGTCATGTGATCATACGTAACAATCCATATTAGCATGTCGGCCAGACACATAGCAGGCAATGCAGACTCCAGACTGTATTGTCTGAATGTACTATTTAACACGACCCCTCGTATATACATGGCTTTCAGTCTAAACCTTAACAGCATGTTTCCAAAAATGCCATGTTAGCTTAGGGGTATTATAGGCAAGTCGAAGGGGCTTGACAATCTATTTCGAAAATGGAGGAAGTCTTCCTCTATGATTCGACATACTTTGGTGCTATCAGTTTAACGGATTAAACAAGATTTTCGTTGTTCGGGTGCCAGTCAGAAGTCATACAACGGTTAACTGCCGTGGGATCACACTCAAGTTTACGATAACAATAATAGTGGCTAGTTTATAGCGCTAAAATCCGCCACTCAGTGACACTCATGGCGCTCCAACATTGTTATATAATTTATCCTGCAATATGTGGAGCTAAGTTTTGAAGTATGAGACCTTTTCCCTTTACATAGCACCATGTAATGGTTTACACGGTGCTGTGGTGCAATATGCCGCCAATCAAACCAGGAACACCGGGGCGAACCCCTTCTCTTTTCGATAAGTGCACTGGGTTATTTTACGTGCATAACACAACACACGGGACCTAAGGCTTTACGTCCCATCCGAAGGACGAGCAATTTTTTTAAGTGTCTTGCTTAAGGACACAAGTGTCATGACCGGGACTCGAACCCACACTCAAAAGTTGAAATCCATACAACCTTGGGAAGCGGCAGCCAGGGGATGCGGCTTTTTTATTTTAAATGTCAAGTAATAAACCACAAGGGAAACTGACTTGGTAATTCTAAATAATTTGGGATTGAACAAAGAAAAAAATAACTAGAGCGGGATTTGAACCAACGACCCCTGAACAACAATAATATTGACCAAACAGAGAGACCGCCAACATAGAGCTAGATAGCTTAGTTGGTAGAGCACCGGCATGTTAATCCGGAGGTCGTTGGTTTAAATCCCGCTCTAGTCAATTTTTCTTTGTTAAACCCCAAATCATGTAAATTTACCAAGTCAGTTTCCCTTGTGGTTTATTACTTGACATTTAGAAATGTACGAGTTACCTTTAAATGCTTGGGATAAACTCTTCTTTCAATTCTACCTTAATAACTAGGGAAGTTTTTTGCAATACAATAGGACATCTTATAAAGGAACAATTATGTTTCTGGACGTAGGGAATATTTTTTAACATTTTGTATAAGTAAGTAATATTTGAGTATCGGGTGTATACTTCTTGAGATTAAAGGAAATAAAATTGTCTAACTAAATAATCATATGGCGTTAACTGAGATGATTAAATAAAAATTGTAAATTAATTACATCTAATAAAAAGTTCATGACATAAAAGCTTTGATATGATAAAGGGTATATGACACTTTCATGAAATTTGGTGTAAACGAAGTTCGACCATTTTGTTTTGCCGCGAAAAATCCGCCACATTCATCCAGCACACACGCACGACGAAGCGCGAGCTGCCTTGATGCACTGTTGACCAATCATAACAAAAATATAAAATGACGTCATTGCAAGCAAATCCTATGAAACTGTTTTGTTTGTATTAAGACAGTTTGAGTTTGACCAGTCTATTGTCTTGGCTATACTTACATTCAGTCTATTGTCTTGGCTATACTTACATTCAGTCTATTGTCTTGGCTATACTTACATTCAGTCTATTGTCTTGGCTATACTTACATTCAGTCTATTGTCTTGGCTATACTTACATTCAGTCTATTGTCTTGGCTATACTTACATTCAGTCTATTGTCTTGGCTATACTTACATTCAGTCTATGATGGCGCTTTGAACAAAACGTATCATAACCAACGCGCAACTCCAATGCGAAAAGTTTCTCTCTATTATGTCGAGTGTTGTCCTCGGCCAAGGATGTCACGAGAGAAGTGTCCCAAGATCTCCCTGTCCTTCATACATATGTAGATACTTCCTAGATGTTTACACAAAGCCAGCGTCCCTAAGTAGTGTTTCCACATAGGTCAGGTGACCTCGACCTCTTTGGGCTCGACCTTGCTATGGCTACCGAAGCACAAGCTTGCTGACTGGAAGTTCAGAGTGACGATATCAACGCCTTGCAAACTTCACTCTTCTTGCGCAGATTTTTGCACTATGCTTAGAATTTGAATTGGGTATGTGGTCTTCCCTCCTGACACCAAGCACATGGCTCAGCATTCTGGTGCAGCAACCATCAAATTGTTTTTCTAGAACAGTTGTTAATGTGCATGCTTCGCACCCATAAGTAGCACTGATTCAACGGTGGCTATGAAGAAATGTTGCTTCTGGTGTCTGCTGCCGCTACTCCGCTGACTTTCGATACTGTGAAGTGCTTTCCAGGCCAGAGCTTTTCTAACTTTGATGTCTCTGCTTGTGTTGTCAATCCATGACCCAAGATAAGTTTAGCTTTCAGCTTTTTTCTAACAATAATTTTTTGTTTTCTCAATTTTTGTCTCATTATAGATGACTGGTGTTGATACTGCGTCAACATGGCTGAAGTAACAACTGAGGATGTACTTAAGAAAATCAGTGATGAGCACTTAGAATGTTCCATATGTTGCGCTCGATACAACCGCCCGAAGATTCTGGATTGCCTGCATAGCTATTGTGCCAAGTGCCTGGAAGATTACAGGACTGCGCAGCATCCAAGCAGTGTCAAACTACCATGTCCGTTGTGTCGCCGGGACACCACTCTGCCCGAGGAGGGCGTCCCTGGTCTTAAAGGCAATTTCAACTTGACCGCCTTGGTGGAGGAAGTCACCAATCAGGAGAGTCTCTTGCGGAGGCAGCAGTCTCGGATCGTTTGCGAGGTGTGCGAGGATGAAGGGGCCATCTCCCGGTGTATTGACTGCAAGGATTACCTGTGTTGTGAGTGCCAGAAAGCTCACCAAAGGGCAGTCAAGACAAAAAGGCACGAGATCGCCACTCTAGAAGATCTGAGGTCTGGCAAGGCGTTTTTCAAGAGCAAGATGAGAGATGAAATCCCAAAGTGCAAGAAACACGCTACTCAAGACGTGGTTTTCTTCTGCAAAACCTGCCAGGTCTTGATTTGTCCCGTGTGTACAGCTCTGGATCACAGCAACACGTCTCATGTCTACGTGTACATTGAAGAAGCCGAGGAGTCATTCCGAGAGGAAGCCAAAATTCTGCTCTCAAAGGCAAAGGCTTCCACGGCCGAATTTAGGTCTGCAAAGAAGATGATCGACCATGCCAACCAGACTTTGGATGATTTTGTTCAGGCAGCTTCTGCTGATATCTCAAAACGTGCCAATGAAGATGTTGCGAGGATTCGACAACAAGAAGAAATGTTGAAAAAGAAGGTGTCCAAAATCGGCATTGAGAGGTTGGCGTTGTTGAAAACATCACAGGATACCTACTGCGAGAGTCTGAAGTGGGCTGAGCACACGCTGGAGAAGGCAGACAGCGTCCTTGAACAGTCAAGCCGCTTCGAGGTTCTTGAGCTGAAATCAAAACTTGTGAACAATTTGACAGATGTTTCTGAACAGCATGTTCCGGGCTCAGTGGAAAGCCTCTCACCGTTCCTTGCCTTCAGCCCAGACCCTGTGAAGACCAACCAACCACTGGGGAAGATACTGATTGAGGAGAAATGGGAGATGAAGACACGGTTTGATGGTACGGCGGCTGGAGGGTTCAAAATGGCGGCTAGTATTGCAGCCTACACCACCAATGATCTGATTGTTGCTGACTTAGAAAAGCAAAAAATAAGCGTTTTCACTCCGAAAGGTACTTTTAAACATTACTTTGACGCGCCTATCTTTCAACCAGATGGAAAACTGTACTACCCTCAAGATCTCTCTGCCACAAAAGACGACAGGGTCATGGTGATAGATCAGCCCCGGAATGAATTTTCTGCGGCAACAGTGAAGGTCTTCCAGGCACACAACGCACACAAGATAAAACACCTGCTGAACATCATCACACCTTTCAACACGGCGTGGTCTCTCGGAGAGAACGATATCTCGTGTATCGGCGCAGACGAGAACTACATCGCAGTGGGCAACACCACTGGAAAGGAAATCCATCTCTACAAGACAGACGGCTCTGTGGTGTCCACACTACCAGCAGCAATGATCGACAGGCGGCTGGCAATCAGCAACCAGGGGCGTCTCATCTTCAGCAACTACGAACATTCTAAACTTGTTTCGCTCGACATGGAAGGCAATGAGATCTTCTGCACTGACACCGTCGTCAATGGGTGTAAGCTGAATCCGGCTGGCATGTGCTGCGATCGCTTCGGGGATATCTACATCGTTCAACATACTCCGTTAGGAGAAGGTGAGATACACCACTACAGCGCCGAAGGAGCACACATCCGACGGATTGCTCAACATCTCGAGAATCCGTTGGGGTTAACAATCATGCCGAATGGTGACTTGGCTGTTGCTGATATGCACTCTGTAAAGATCTATCACAGGGTCTGAGCTTCCAAGCACTCAAGAGGTACTCGACGGCGGGAAATGAAGTGTGAATGAATCATTCAAATTGAAGTATATACATGCTCACAACTTGAACTTTCTCTGTGATAATCCAATTAATTTCAAACAAAAGGAGCGTTTGGGAATGTACGCTTCAAGGTGAGACCTGTGAAACGATAGCGGGCGCCCCACTAACCGGTCTGTTGTCCATTGTTCTCTGCGACAAGAACAAGAGAAAAGGGCCGGTGAGTGCATTCTAAAAAAAAACTTCCGGTCAGAATTGACCCGGATCCTAATGGCCCACTTCTCATGTCAGTAATAATGACCCGGAAATATGTCAAATTACGCAGGATCCGTGTTAAAGGAACATTGCAGAATTGGTTTTTGCTAACAAAACAGTTGCTGGCAGTGTAAGCACTTTATGTAATCCACCATATACATAAACTGACAAACCTGTAGAAGTTTGTGATCGATCGGCCATCTGGGTCACGAGAAAATAGTGAAAAACCAGTTATATATTTGCATGCAATCATATAGATTCAACAAATGAATAAAACGCTCACTGAGCAATAAACTCCAATCGGAAATTTAGTTTATTCATTTCTCATCAAATATGGCATTTCAGACAGAAATATTCAAAGGGGTTTGTTTTCTACTATCATCATCATTAGACCGTGTAAGTTTTATGTAAATCTGATGATCAAAAAGTATATTTTACAAGTTTGTGTCTTAGCAATTCTGTAACGTTCCTTTAAAATCAAATTTGTGAACCACTTTTTGTGTCAGTCTGACCCGGAGATGAGTCCTCCACCCTGTGACCCAGAATCCGAGTCAATTCTGACCCTTCGCTCGGCCCCAGCGGCCTATCCAGGACCGCTAGGATGGGCTTATCAGCTTGCACAGATTCTTGTTCAGGAAGTACGTCATACATGCAGTGCTTGCAGTGTGAGTGTGATGCATGATGGGACTGAGCATGGGACTGAGCATTAACGTTAACGATACGTTTGCCCATCCCAGCGCCTTTGGGGACGAGCGAATTCTGACCCTGGCGTTTGTAGAGTGAAGGACGCCCGCTATCGTCTCAGAAGTCTTCCATTGGAACTGCGTGGGGCATCACATCGGCAGCATACTTATAACTGTTCTTGACGATTGCATTAGAAATAAAAATGGGATACTTTCTTGGACATTGACTGTCAGCAAGTCTTACTAAGTTAATCCATGTGTTCTCAGAAAAGGGCGCAGCCCCAGAGCATTATAATTCTACAATCACAACCTCAAACTTTCTTAAGTCCGCCAAGCATTATATATTAAAGAATTTGTTATTTTAAGCACATGAATTGAATTTATTAGGTTTTGAAAGAAAGACATCATCATGTACATGCAAGTGTGTCAGATATAAATTAAAATTAGTTATTTTGGGGATATCATCGAGCAACAGTCGATGTTTGTGATCGTTTTGCTATCTTGCTGCGGTCTTTGAATGTTACATGGTTGCACGGATTTTCTCAAGGTTTGATGGAAATGTGTATCCGTAAAAACTGATGTGCTTATAATAATCTAATGTGCCCTGCAGATATTGTTCTTTGAGAACTTGTCCTGCTATTTATTCTACTGCCGACATAGTCTAGATCAGCAGAGTGTTTTACAACGGCACATTTGTCATTCTCAAACACTCTGCTGGTATTGACCATGCTGTAGATTGGGAACAAGCTCGAAATCATAGCTCCTGTAAAACATTGTTCATTACCCGTCACATCAGGGAAGCTATTGAGCTCCATAGCACAAGTGTTTCCATGTCGCGGCCGAGCGTCTAGTTCACTGGACCCAAACAGTGGTGTTGTCAGCAGCAGAGTGTGGGCTCGAATCCCGGTCAAGACACTTGTGCCCTTGAGCAAGGCACTTCCACAATTTGCTTCTTAAAAATGGGAAGGTAGTGCATTCTGCTCTACCCGTGCCGACATCCTTACGGACTGTGATGGGGGTAACTCTGTTTCAGCCACAGGAGTAGGTGGCAACGTGCCCCTGGTGATAGTTGATTTGGGTCTACAGCCCAAATCAGTAAAGTGTAGCCGTCCGACCTTGTGAGTTAGGCGGTGTTTAATAAAAAAACAAAACCTATTCTATTTTTTTCTGACCCGTTACGCCAACATAACATTTTTGGAAAGCCATCATCAAGACTTGTATACTTTGTGATTGTAGAAATAATACTTGTATATTTTTTGATCGTAGAAATAATACTTGTATATTTTGTAGTTGTAGAAAAAATAGAAACGACCTACCGGAATGGAGAAGAAGGCGAACAATATACCCATGTTTAACTATTGGAAAAAGGTCAATTAATACAAGAATTATGCTAAAGAGACACAATTTGTTTTACCTTTATTTTGCTTGGACAGTCCTGCATTTGATTTTCAGACTAAGTTCTCGGTCCTCGATGTCTTTTTCTCACCAAAACCACGAGGTAGAGATGATACTCTGAGCGCATTTCTCTTCCAGGGATTTTTGTTCATGAACCTGTAACAGAGTAAAAGCTCAAGTTAAGAACGGTTAAAGCTTTCTCAATATGTTTTACAGTTTAAAGGCACTGGACACCTTTGGTTAATGTCAAAGACCAGTATTCTCACTTGGTCTTGGTGTATACCATCATATGCATAAAATACCAAATCTGTGAAAGTTTTGACTCAACTGGTCATCGCAGTTGCAAGAAAATAATGAAAGAATAAACACCCTCGTTGCACAAAATTGTGTGCTTTCAGAACTGATGCATAATAAAACGCTTCTGCTGAAGTCTTTTATTATTTGAGTGAGAAATTACCTTTTTCTCAAAAACTACATTACTTCAGAGGCAGCCGTTTCTCACAATGTTTTATACTATTAGCAGCTCTCCATTGCTTGTTACTAGGTAGGTTTTTCTGCTAACAATTATTGTGAGTTATGACCAATAGTGTCTAGTGCCTTTAACTAGAAAGCCCCAATTATAGGGCTCTTAAAACATAGATAGTTTGAGATAGACCTTTATGATGCACATGGCACGCTCATTTGAGTAGGTTGCCCACCGCTAGAGTTGGTCATTGGCCCATCTGGTGCACCGTGCTTACATGAAGTAAACTCGGGTGGCTGACAAGAGTCAATTAGACTTCACCATAGTCGATCTAGATGTCACTCGAACGCTGCGTGGTTTGACTAGCTAGACCAACTGGATCAACCTAGCCCCGGAGCATTGTTTCTCTAGTCAACTAAACAAAGTACGTCACTTTGTCAAAATGGCGGTTAGGTTTACTTGACGGAGACCGTTTTGTAAACTTTTTGCAATCACACACAAAATTGGTTTTACGAGAAACGGTATGTTTTTTGCCAATGAAAAATGTCAATTATTAAAATAATAATTACCATTACACGACATTATGCAAGTTGTTTTTTTGTTTATGGGCCAATACATTTTTTTTCCCTGTCGCTTTGTTTGGATGTCATATTTGACGAATCAATCGATTCAACTCGTTCGAGTGAAACATAGACCACGCATGCGTAATTTAAATGGAAAATCGCACTAAAGGTTAGCACCCGAACTTGCTCATAGATGAGCGTTTCCGTTGTTTCATCATCGGTTTAACCTCTAAGATGGCGGCGTGATATGACGCCAGTGCATAAGGTCCATTGTGGGTCTAATAGAGAAGATGTGATAAAAGGAGAAGGTTACGGCGCTCCATGAGTGCCATCCAACTTATCGAGATAACCAGATAATTTATTGCATCAAGTCGACTTTTTGTGGTATAAGTAGACTTAGCGACATAAATTATCTCGCCAAGGCGACTTACGACAATCAAGAAGTCGACTTACCTAGATAAATTATCTCACGAAGAAGAAGTCGTCTTGGCGAGATAATTTATCTCGGTAAGTCGTCTTTTTGATTATTATAAGTCGACTTGATACGATATTTTATGTCGCTAAGTCTACTTATACCACAGAAAAGTCGACTTGATGCAATTTATTATCTGGTTATCTCGATAAGTTGGATGGCACTCATGGAGCACCGTAGAAGGTGGCTCCCCAATATCGCTGAAACCGAATATTGGACTAACGCCCTCTATATACATTATTCTGCAGTATTTTCGGGCCCGAAACGACGACGAAGAAAAATAAAGCATGTTGAATTGTACACAAACCTATCCTAAGTAAAACCTCAAGCTAAGAATGGTAGTATCTCTCTCAATATTTCGCAGATCTAGTCAAGTTTTACACATTTTGTTTTTACTAAAACCCTCGGAGCAGCGGGCCCTTCTGTAAAACGCGGTGGATCCAGGTGGAGAATTTTTCCACCACCCATTTTTTTTAGGTCAATGACCCCCTCCTGCAAGCCCAAAGCAATTTTAATCTCCACAGGGCTTTTGTCTGGGCCAGCAGTGTGTGTTATTTACGACCTGTTTTAGCTCTGGGCGGCACAGGGTTGACACAAAGAGATAATGGCACAAGGAGTTGGCTCACTAAGATATCAAGTTACAATTCCCAAGGGCATAGCTGTCCCTTGGGACTGCTGTCATTAAATAATTCTTACTCGGCAGTGGTTATAGCCTGGCCAATGGGAGTCTACAGGCTTGTGGTGTATACAAGGGGTGTCGAATACAAAAAATCGTGGCTTTTTTGGCCCATTGAAAAAAAAATTATGACCATATTTGGAATATTTGGAGAATTTTTTCACCACGTTGCTTCTCCGAGGGTTAATTTGGTTGTTTATTCATTTCATTACACACCGATCAGCGCAAACGCCGATAACAGGATTGTGATTAGGAAACAAGAAGAAATGTTCAGCTTTAGATGTGGGAGGAAAACCCACGCAATCAGGAAAGGACTTAAAAACTCAATCCACATGTAAGGCACTGGGTCCGATCTGGAATTTGAACCGGTGTCCACAGAGGTAAAAGGCAGTGGAAGAAACCACTGAGCCAACCGGCGAAGTACACAGCATGTAAAAAAACAAAAACATATATACCATGTATTGTGTCAAGTCATTCCATTATACTTTCACCACAAATATTAGTCGCTGATAATGTTTCATTATAATGGAACATAATAACAACTTTGAACAATTTTTTCCCCGTCACACTGGCAAATATTCTTTCGTTCGCTCACTAGTTCGGAAAATTTTCGGGAAAAAATGTATGGACCAAAAGATGGGTAATGCAACTTAAAGGAACATTACAGAATTGGTTTTTGCTAACAAAACAGTTGCTGGCAGTGTAAGCACTTTATGTAATCCACCATATACATAAACTGACAAACCTGTAGAAGTTTGAGATCGATCGGCCATCTGGGTCACGAGAAAATAGTAAAAAACGATTCAGAAATTATATAGGTTCAACAAATGAATAAAACGCTCACTGAGCGATAAACTCCAATCGGAAAATTAGTTTATTCATTTCTCATCAAATATGGCATTTCAGACAGAAATATTTCAAGGGATGTTTTCTACTATCATCATCATTAGACCGTGTAAGTTTTATGTAAATCTGTGATCAAAAGTATATTTTACAACTACCAATTCTGTATTGTTCCTTTAAATAATGCGTCAGGAACAGCTGTTGACGTAAAAGCAGTCCTCATGCACGTTGACCTTCCAAAGACAAGGATGGTTATGAACCTAAGCTTTAGCCGGTCGGGAACATCTCGGCAACTTATATTGGTTATGACCTGGGAATAACTACAATGATGTTAAGGAAATCTGCATCAGTCGCGCGTTAGAAAAAAAAAGTTACAAATAAATAAACAAGAGTAGAAAAATTCGAACTTCTGCGACGTATTTTCTCGACAAGCGGGAATAACTATATTGACCTCTATTGGGGTGCAAGTTCGTCCATCTGTTCTATTATGTAATTTGGTACGTAAGACTGGTTCCTTGGTAAGGACACGTTTTTAAAATACAATGAACTATCTGTGCACTTCCCCCCCCCCAAAAAAAAGGTCTCGTCGTTGTTGGTATTTCATCTTTGATATGTTTGTAAATAGTGCGAGGGAGCCAATGATAAGCTTTGCGTGGAGGGTCGCCTCAAGGACGGATTAAATAAATAAATAAATACGAACATGATGACTTCATTGTCCTTCACACTGAGTGAGAGAAGCAACTGATATAATATCGTTAAAGAACCTCGTTTAAAGAACGCAATGGTTACGGCTACGGTGTTCTCCTTATTGAACAGGTATAATGTAATTCGCCTGGCCTACTCCATCTAATATTTATTAGATACTGCGCACAACTGTAAGGGGTGCATATGTACCAAAATGAATGCATGAACCAAGCTTACTTTCATAATTTTTTTTTGTATTTTAAGTTAAAAAGGAATATTTTATTTTGTAAAATTAAACACAATTTCTCAGCCTGTATGTCAGCCTGATGCACGTTGACATTACGCACATAGTTTAGCGAAACGCGGAAAATAATTATTCTTTAGAGATTGCTCAAAATTGCGTCTCATTTTGTGTCGCGCGCCAGCTGGTGAACACCAAAGAGGTTGCACTGGCCGATGACGTCATGTGCACAAGGTCTTTACCGTACAAGTACACTGTGACGTCTTAAAATAGTGTACTGTAAGAAAACCCGAGATTTGCCGAACAGTAATTTACTGGCGGCCGAGGTTATTTTATAAAGTGTTTTGTGTCGTTTACGTATTTATTTTATTTGTGTATCTCTCTGTGCACTGACGACCGATCTGACGGGCGGTTGCATTATGGCATCGGGGGGGGGGGGCTAAGAGTGTCTGTTGGTTTATAGATGGAGTGCGCCGCGCGTACATAGTTGTGCGTTTTTCATTTTTACGTCAAAGAGGGCTGCGTGGTGACGTCAATGCACAAGGTCTTCTGTGCTCATGACCATTCACGCACGCGCTCGTTGTTATACGCAGTCACAGCTATCACGGTAACCGAACGCGGTTCGACTCAGCCGAGGTATGCAGAGGGTACATCAATTGTGCTCCACAGACGACATAAATAATGGTATTATAGGCATATAACTCATAGATACTCATTATTTGAATTAGTACATTTCGGTCGTGCAATGTTGCATGCAGAAAACGATCACTCCTCGTTATGCCTTTCTCCTCGTTAATTATGCACACTGTTATAACTCAACAAGCCGTTACAGCGACCTTTGAGCATCTGAGCGGCTCTCAGATGCTCTGAAATCTTTAGTTTCTTTATTTTTCCAACAGATAGAGTCCACCAGAAATAGAAAACAATTATTTTGAGTCCCTTACCTCACAATAAAACAGGGTAAAAATGTCTTTTCTCCGAAACACTCCCGGCCAAAAATCTTAAAAACGCAAGGTCAAACAAGCCACGTGACAAAGGACTCGTGACGTCACCGGTTGCTATTTGATTTTGATTTGCCTATATGTATGCAGGGAGCTAACGCAAATGGCCAAAACACAAACAAAAATTCACCATTCACAATTAACACGGTCGTGTATGTGACTTTTTATAAGACGATCCAACAGGCAAATTTTTTTTTTTTACAAAAAGCAAATTATTTAACATTTTTTTTGTGATTTGGGGGTTTAATTTCTTTTTGAGGCAAGGCGATTCTGCAGCTCGGCTTGATTTTAGTACATCGATTTACACGTCAATGACGTTGAACAACTCTAACATGCATGTGTAGTACATACACACAACAATGCACTGCACGGTGCTAAGCCTCAGTTGGGGTTACGCGGTTACCCGGCCGATCGTCCGGTTACATGTTTACATTTTTACAGTTCTGAACCGTCGAAAAATTCACTCGAAGGTGTCACGAAACGCAGACCACATTGCAATCACGGTGTACACAACGCACAATCCATGCGACACACACGTATCAAAATGCGATAGCACGATATCAAACGCCTGTGTTATAGCATACCAAACCAGCTGCAAACGCTTTGACCAATGACTTCACGTGTCTGAACATGCTCGGGCAAAACGGCCATTCCCCCGAAATTGCAATATTCACCATCGTTGGTGCGCGCTAAAACCATAACCCATCGCTGGTCCGCACGCACACGGTCTGGGGAGCACAGTTCCTTTGAAATTTCAGCTTGTAATTTACGAAAAAATACACAATGTGCAGGCTTCGTTTTTACAAAAATGACACAATTTGGATGGACAGAAAGATTATTAACTGTATAATGTAAAATTAGTTTTTGTTTTTTCCAAGCAGAGAGACGTTTTTGTGTGTGTGTTAAATACTGACCGTGTGTTTCTAGCAACCGCTGATGTCAAGGGGTTAATATAATTACAATAGATAGGCAGTTTTTGACTTTCGGCTGAAAAAGCCGCGCCGAGAGGTGCATTTTTGACTTTAATTATTGTCTACTAATTACACGTTTTAACTGTAAAACACTTAAAGCCGGTATCTACGATGTCTACTCGACCATAAAAAAGGTATTAAACAACTAAAATATTAAGAGAATTTTAGAGGCTGCCGCTTTTTAAATTATTTATTGTGGCTCCTGCAGAGCGAGATCGATATCTGAAGAGATAAATGACGCACAGTAGAAAAACTCGTTACTACCGTCTTAGCTGATCAATGAGGCTGCGGTGCTATACAAACTGCTCGGTGTTCTTTGGCTCGACCATCCACACGTTGGTTTGCAGGGCATTTAGACCACCATTAGTGCTGCTTTTGAAATTGACACTGGGAAACTGCTCATATGTGTGTTGTACCAACAAATCTACACACACAAGCACAGTTGCTCTTCGACCCTATTCTTGAAGTCATCATCCACTAACTATGAAACTCAACATGGGGATTATTGTAATGTTCTTGTATCTAGTGTACATGTTACAGGAGGGCCAATGTGGTAGTTGTAACAGATTTGTGACCACGGTGTTTCACAGTGCAAACAACCGTGCTCTGGTCAACCACACATTTCAGATGAAGATGGTATCTTCCCCTGTGTTGTGCGGTCGAGATTGCACTTTGATACCACAGTGCACATCTTTCAACTATCACAAAACGGAAGGTCTTTGTGAGCTAAACAATGCCACAAGAACTGTGTATCCTGCTGACTTTGTGGAGACACTAGGAAACGTATACTTGATGACAACTTGGATACTGTTATGTTTTCGCTATCTGACGTAGATAACAGCAGTTGTAAAATGCTACTCAGGGCCGGACACCGGAGCAGTGGTATCTACACCATATTCCCTGCGCGTATAACGACCGGCGTGCAGGTCTACTGCGACATGGTGACCGATGGAGGAGGCTGGATTGTCTTTCAGCGCCGTAAAGACGGCACTGAAGAATTCTATCGCGTTTGGGAGAAGTACCAGTTAGGCTTCGGGGATCTCTCCGGTGAGTTCTGGCTGGGGAATGATATCCTGCGTAAACTGACCGCGTTTTCCGGACAGTGGCAACTTCGGGTGGACCTCCGAGACTGGGACAACAACGACGAGTACGCGAGTTATCATGGGTTTTCCGTTTCTGGTGACGACTATATTCTCCATCTCGATTCATACGATGGGCAAGGTGGGGCAGGGGATTCTCTTCTTTACCATGGCGAGTCAAAATTCTCGACAAGTGACCGCGACAATGATCGTGCCTCGTGGAGTTGTGCACAGGATTGGCATGGAGGCTGGTGGTATACGGAGTGTTTTTCCTCACACCTCAACGGGGTGTACCTCTCCGGTCCTGCAGAGGTACCCAAGAAGGGCATAGCATGGAGGTCATGGAAAGGACTCGAATACCCATTAAAGGAATGCAGCATGAAAATACGAGAAGTTGTGTAGGCTCGACGTTAGTTTGGCACACAAACGTTTTGACTCTGTAGCGTCAACGTCGGAACTGTACGAGGGTGTGTTTATTTCTACTTATTTTCAATGAGACGCGCTCGATGGTCTAAAAGGTAAGACATCTAAACTGGAACGGCGAATTGCTTGCCTTCGAATCCGACGCTAATATCGTAACCGACGCAACGAACTGACACACGTAAATACCAGTAAAAATGAACAATCAAGGATAACGGCGTTTAAAGTCGATTGATTTTTAAAATCCCACTTTCCTTCAAAATGTTAGAGTATTTTCAACCAGTTTACTTACAGTGGAGAGTTGATGCTTTGAACATCACATTTTTGTATATATGGTGCTTCTGACCATTTTGTTGTGCTATATTAATGAGCAATAAAGTAAGACAGGTTTGTATCAGTTCATGAGTTTGAAATTTAACGGAAATATATATTTTCGTTTTCACGAACTGACACCGTACAACACTTCGTGCGTCAGTTCGTGCATGCGCTGCACGGTTGGTGTCACCTCGTTAGACCTTTAAGACCTTATTAAGACCTTTTTTTGCTCACATTGAGGTTGGTGTGAGCCGTGTGTGACAATGGTCAATTGAAACTTGGTGTCAGTTCGTGGCGACGAAGATCGTCCCTTTCGATGCAAAAGTTGCAACGACCCGAACCTAACTCACCTAATTGCTTATTAAACTAGAACGCAAAACATTCAAAAACAGTATATGCATTAAGTTTAAAGCATGAAGTTGTCACCACTGTAAGAAAACTATAAAAAAAACACTCTAACATTTTGAAGATAGTGGTGTTTTTTAAAAGCGTTCAACTTAAAGCCGGCCTCAGGTCGACCTTGCGTCAACAAAAAAAAGTCGGCGACTGACTTTTCAGGATCACAACTGCGCCTAAGCTAAGACCATCGGAAACTTTTCAGTCGGCGATTATTTACGACCTGAGCGATAAGCCCGGTTCATACTTCCTGCGAATGCGAATGCGAATGCGAAGCAAATATTGACGTCACAACTCTGTTTTCGCTGCGAATAATTCGCAAGAGTTGAGCACAGCTCAACCGCTGCGAACTATTCGTTGCGAATTTGTGACGTCAACATTCGCTTCGCATTCGCATTCGCAGGAAGTATGAACCGGGCTTAACTGCGATGATTTGAAGACAATCGGAAACAGTCGCCTCTTAGAAAAAATTAACAGTCGCAAGAGTAGAACAATTTCAACTTGTACGACGTGATCCCGACGGTCGGGAACCAATCGCAGTCGACCTGAGGATGTCTGCGCGTTGCCGACGGTTTGTTGCGGGCGCAAGAAAATCGTAGGTCGACCTGAGGCCGGCTTTAGATGCCGTTTTCTTCGATTGATAATTTTGACTAGTATGGTGTGTGCGTGTCTGTTCGAAACATCGGTGACGAAACACCTAATAGAGAAAAAACTGAAGGATTTGAGAAATGAGGCAATCTCATCAAACGGGAGAAAATGCCTTGTGATCCTGCAGGTCGAACTTACCTTATATATCGTCACCGTTTTCACGAAGAGGCAATCGTCGTTTACGCATTGGTTTGTACACGACGCGCGCACGACGCGCTGCACACACACCTCGTTTTGCAGTTTTCACGAACAGACAATTGTGTTAAACAGTTAATTACTCATTAATTAAACCAACTGTAATGAAAATAGCTAAAGATTTGCATGATTTAAGATCTCCACTTTCATGCTTGGAAAAATTTCAACGTTTCAATGACCAACAGTGTCCGAAACGGTGATTTCAAAAATAGTTTAAAGTCACCTGGAAATAGAATTTTTTTTTTTTTAAACATAAGAGTTTATGTAAATTAACAATAAAACAATTTTTTGAGTAATTGTTTGTGAGGATTTATATGTAAAAAAATAGATAAAGTTGTTTGGGGGGTGACTCCGCCCATCCCCTTTCGTGACGTCAATCAAGGCAGACTTCGCCTCGATCGAACATCGACCCCCTCGAATTTGCTTGCGTTTACGTTGTAAACACACGTGCAAGTAGGTCACAGTAGTGATCTTGTACGTTTCGAAAAAGGGGGTTTTTCTTGCATTTTCCGGCCATGCTGACCAGGTGTATTGCTGCTGTATGCAGCTAAACAACTAACGATGGGGTCAGTGTGCATTTGTTTCCTGCAGATCCCAAGTATAAGCGGTTGTGGGCCGCGAAAGTCAGACTAACGACGTCGTTTTCGGCGCGATGTGCCAGCTAGTATACGCTAGCTAGTACATGTATACTGTGATGTGGGTGACGTCCGCATACGCACAACATTTTTTTCCTTCAAATATCGTGCCTTGATTGACGTCACGAACAGCGCCACCATGTGTCAAGGTAAAGGGGGGCCTACTCTTAAATTTGTAATTAAAATAAAAACTAATTTTTAAAAACCTTAGTTAACTGTTTATTCATATTCCACTCATCAAAATACATATATTAATGACAAAAGCTTTGTTTTGACAAAATACCACTGCCAGGTGCCTTTAGCTTCAAACGGGGTTTTCTCCAAACATGAACGTTTTTTTTGAATTGCCTAAATTGTCTCTTCGTGAAAACGGTGATGATATATCAAGGCACTTGTAGTATATTGTATTGACAACAATTAGATTTTTGTTGTATGTAAAATAATCTTTTTAGAGGCCGCCTCCTTTTATTTTATTAATATTTTTTTTTAAGGATCAGTTTTTACGATCTTTGACGAAAAAAGTTAATTCTAAAATACATAACGGAAAAAAGCTGGCAACCATTTTGAAAAATAACCCTGTGTCGGGCGGCCATTAGAAAAAAACACCTTCTAATTAATTACTAGATAAATCCCAAGTTATGTCTGAAGCTCTGATCGAAATTGTGATTTAATACATTGTCCACATACTCTTTTTGTACACCACGAAAAGATATTTCATTATAAGTGTCATAAAGAAAATTATAATCAGTACACTTTCCATTCATTTTTTGCATTTAATCTAAGCCCCTAGCCTTGCCAATTTTATTCAGGTAGGCGACTAAATTGCAATTTTTTTTAAGCTCGGGAAAATTATAGATTCTTTGACAAAACCGCGGTGGTTTTAAACCAGAATTCTAAAAACCAAGGCCGAAAAACACATTGGCGACGGAAACTAATTACTTAATATTTTACGGCGTGTGAAGGGTTCGAACGTTTGGAGTGTATGCTAAGACCTTAGTGGAAATTCTCAGCGCGAATCCTGGATTTTTATGCTATAATTTGTTTTTCAGTTTAATGTATGAATCGGGTTCAACATCGCCATAGACCTTAATATGCACATGACGTACATTAAAGGCCCTGTACACTATTGGTAAGATCGAAAAACACAATGTTCACAGATTCACACATAACTTACATGATTTAAAGTAAGTAATGGTAGAAAGGGTTCTTTAAAATATTTCTGCCTAAAATGCTATCGTTTCTGAGAAACGAGTAAAACAATAGTAATTATCGCGCGCGATAATTTGAAAAAACAGAAAACACATAAGATCTCTTTTCACTAAATTCTCGTGACCTCGATGACCAATTGAGCTCAAACTTTCACAGGTTTGTTTGTTCATGCATTTGTTTAATCACACAAAATGTGGACACTGATTTTGAGCTGTTACCAAAAGTGTACAATACCTTTAAGTAGGGCGCCCTCGCCTAGAGGTCAAAAGGAAGATGTTCACTGGCTGTGAGCTGCGCGTACAAAGTCTGTGCTTTTCAATTATTTCGTCGTCGGTTTACCTCTAATATGGCGGCTTGATGACGCCAATGCATGATGTCTATTGAATTAAAGATCCGTATAGCACCCTCCCTTTCACGAACGGGCAGTCTGTTGGGGTCACTAACTGGCACCAGCCTTACCAGGGAAATTCTCTGTTCTCGGAACTCTGCGCATGCTCAAATTTACGTAACCAATTTACCGGGTAAGTCTGGTGCCACCTAACGTTCCAATAGTCTCCCCTCGAAAAAACAAAACAAATTATCAATAAACAGTGGGCGTTATTGTCGTGTAAATTGTTCTTAAAAGTAATTTTCACAGTATGTTATTATTAAAAAGCTGTTGGTGTAGGTTAAACAGCTTCGTTGGTTGACAAATTTGAAATCATCTTAAACAAATCTAGACACAATGTAGTATTAAATTGTCTTTGTAAAGATAATTAGAAAGTAAAACTTACTCGTTTACTTTTTGAGGGATTGAAGAGTCTGTACACTCCCGGGTCAGAATTGACCTGGATTCTCGCTCCCAAGGGACCTGACCCATTTCTGGGTCAGGATTTCGCTCGGCCCCAGCGGCCTATCCAGGACCGCTGGGATGGGCTAATCAGCTTGCACAGATTCTTGTTCAGGAAGTACGTCATGCGTGCAGTGCTTGCAGTGTGAGTGTGATGCATGATGGGACTGAGCATGGGACTGAGCAATAACGTTAACGATACGTTTGCCCATCCCAGCGCCTTTGGTTTTAAGGCAAGGCGCTGGGGACGAGCGAAGGTCAGGATGACCAGGAAACTAGTGAAAAGGAGTATAGACATTTCTTTTGTTGATCAACAAACCGCACTGGTTGGCATGGAGGGCCGAATGTTAGCAAAACATTAATCGAGGGTAAAAATACTGTGACCAAATTCAAAATTTCTGCAAACTTTCAATAAACGAAATATACATCTTATGATTGGTTGCTTTGTTTCCAACAAATTCAACAGTATTTTTGAAGATTTGTGTAACACTGTTACAAACTGTGGCTATCTGTTTGACCTCTGCAGTGCATTTATGGCTTCCCATAGTTTTCCAACCTTGGTTGGCAATGACTTGGGCTGTGACGTTGCAAAAGAAAGGTGTATTACCTTGGATCTCGGATTCTGGGTCAGTTTGACCCATTTCTTGGTCACTGTGTCATAGAGTTCGGGTCACACCACACTGACTCCAAATGGATCAGAGCCCCTGACTCCAAATGGATCAGAGCTCGAGGGAGTCGGAATCCGAGTCAAGTCTGACCCGGGAGTTTTTGTTAGAGTGTAAAGACGGGATAGATTAGGGTTTCGGGTAATTGGACTGAACATATCAGATGGAAATAAAAAAAACAAAGGAATTGAAAACGAGTCAACCTGTTATTATTCAGGTTTTGTGAATTCAAAGGCTCTATAAAAGAAGTCCTAATCAAACAAAACGCACGAGGAAATGAGTAACGTTGCAGAATTTGGGTGTGAACGAAAACCCCATAACCAATTGATACATCCCACCATGTGACAAGTATTAAACCCCATCCACATGCGAAGCTAAGCTCGGCCCAATTTCAAAGAGCTACCTAAGCACACAAAAATGACTGGCTCAGCACAAAATCATTTTGCTTACCAGAATAAAAGGCTACCAGCCAAAATGCCACTCCACATAACACTATCCGTAACTTGTTTACGTGCTAATTTTTGCTCAGTAGAAAATCATTGAGCACAATTGTATGCTTAAATAAAGCAGCTCTATGAAAATGGGCCTTGATCAAAAGTGTGAGTCGAACCATCTTATATTCAATAGACTTCCCGTCTATATTTTGCACTTAATCTAAGCCCATAACCTCGTACTTTGTTCGAGTAGGCCACCTGTTTAAAAACATCCTTGAGCGTGGAGGAGAAATTATTTATTAATAAAACCGCGGGGTTTTATACCAAATTATTATTTTTATTTTTTATACTCCTTTATATTAAACACTCCCTAATGAAAAAGCAAGGCCGGAAAAACAGCATGGTTCGAGTAATTTATCTTTTTTTTTTTTTATCAATAACATGGTTGCGACGTGCGAAAGGCTCGACCGGTTGGAGTTTGAAAATCGAAGCAGAAAATCGAACCCTTGATTTTTATGCTCCAATTTAATTTTCAGTCGTGATGGTATGATTGATATGAACAGGATTTAACGCTATATAGCAAATTAATTAAAGATCCGCAGCAAACCCTAATTCCCCCTCCACCAATAGGCAAAATGTTGGTGGTAATATAATTGGCAGCAGCCTTCCAGGTAAATTCACTGCTCTCAATATTTTGTTCGCAAATTTACGTTACCGATGGCAATTTACCTTTAAGTCTGCTGCCACCTAGCGTTCAAAGCCTCCCATTGAAATAAAAGCAACTGCAAAACTAAACATTAAGTGTTTGTACTTTGGACGAACACAAAGCTGATACGATCCAGACCCTGAAACTGACACTGAAATTGAGGCAATTAGACCATCACTCTAACCCTAAACACAGACCTCAATTTGACTCTGAATTAGGAAACAACTGTTTTTTCAAAAACTTTCTGCGTGCACCGGAAGGTAAGGTCAAGTGCGGTCATGTTCTTAAAACAAACAGTTACATGTGCTATATGCTAAAAGACGGCAAAAAGATTATAACTTAAGTTATGAATGCATTCTTCCTTCTTTGACAACTTTTAAATTGCATTTTCAAACATTTAACCTTCGGTGACATCCTCAGAAACCATGCACACGCTTACACCATCGTGTTGTTTCCAACAGCACGCTTTATAGTTTGCTCGGCCCCAGCGGCCTATCCAGGACCGCTGGGATGGGCTAATCAGCTTGCACAGATTCTTGTTCAGGAAGTACGTCATGCGTGCAGTGCTTGCAGTGTGAGTGTGTTGCATGATGGGACTGAGCATGATTGTGACTGAGCATGAACGTTAACGATACGTTTGCCCATCCCAGCACCTTTGGTTTTAAGGCAAGGCGCTGGGGACGAGCGAAGCTTTATAACAGCGTGTCATATTTTTGTTGTTGTGTACACAATTTCATTGGTCTGAATATCCAATGAGAGCCCCTCAGACTCAATAAAACATCAAAATCCTACTGACCAAGCCATGTGGAAGCCATTATTTCGAAAACACTATTGATTTCATCCAGGAGTAGCAATAAACCCAAGGCTGGTAGAGTCATCTACAAACCCAGAGGGAACTCTTAAAGGGTAGTTAATATGTATTGCTTTTATTCAAAGACTCAACGCAGGGTAATTTGATACTTTCCATGCTATTTGGCTTAGTGTTAATACTAATAGGGAACTTAAACTCAGACATGGAAAAGATAAATATTTGGCTTAAAACAAACAGACTTTCTCTTAATATCAGTAAAACCAAAACATTGCTGTGTTTGGATCCTCTCAGAAACTTGCAAGAAACCATCTTGCATCAAGTATCTTGGTGTCTATATTGATCCTCAATTGAAATGGTCTGAACACATAAACCTTTATTACTTCATCTGTTTCCAAGCGGCTCGGTGTTCTTAATGGATTAAAACAATTCCTTCCACGAGATACTCTAAATCTCTTGGTGAAATCATTGATTTTTTCCTCAGTTTGATTACTGTGACTTAATTTGGAATACCTCCTCTAAGACCAATCTTGACAGTCTTGATAAACTTTTGAATAGAATTGGGAGGGTTATACTCAAGGTTCCCCAAAGAACTCACACCATTGATGTATATCAGACTCTTGGTTGGGATAAACTTAGTGTCCGTATAGGAAGAAACACTTGAACACAATGGTTTTTAAAATGCATAAAACAGGGCTGGCTCCTTCTTATCTTTAAGGCACATTACAGAATTGGTAATTGTAAAATATACTTTTGATCACAGATTTACATAAAACTTACACGGTCTAATGATGATGATAGTAGAAAACATCCCTAGAAATATTTTTGGCTGAAATGCCATATTTGATGAGAAATAAATCAAACTAATTTCCGATTGGAGTTTAATCGCTCATGAGCGTTTTATTCATGCATTGTATAACACATGCAAATTTGTAATCGGTTTTGCACTATTTTCTCGTGACCCAGATGGCCGATCGATCTCAAACTTCTACAGGTTTGTCAGTTTATGTATATGGTGGATTATATAAAGTGCTTACACTGCCAGCAACTGTTTTGTTAGCAAAAACCAATTCTGTAATGTTCCTTTAATGTTTTAATAAAGTGTCCGATAACCATAACCCCCGAGTTAATACCAGAGTTAAGGCCAAGCTCTTCAATTCAAAAGACATTTCCCTCCCAAAATGACGCAAGAAAGATTTATCTTGTGATGACAACTGGTGAATGAACTCACTATTAGGTTCTTTGTTTGCTTATTTACTTACTAATTTACCAGTTTCTTCAAAATAAATGGTGTCATGGTGACGTCGCACAATGTTTATCGAATGACCGAACGTATACTTTTTGAGATTTGGTGCTCTCAAGATTGGCTATAATTAAACATTCATGTTGTCATAACTAAATAAATTAACTACTGATGATGGGCTAAAAAACATTTAGAACAACTTCATGACCTAAGCTCTGATATGGTATAGGATCAGAGGATCTGACTTTTTTGTACTAGGCTTAGTATGACTTCTGGAGACCTCAAATTCGTTTACAAATCAAATGGGATTTTTGACGGATGGAAGCAATTATAAGAAGAAAGAGAACAAAACATAATAAAAGTCTTGACGAAAACAATAGCTGTTCCGACCTCTATGTCAGAACAGCTAAAACAAAACTAGAAGAAGAAAAAAAACAACAACACCACCATTAAAAGTGGTTGTCATTGTCGTATAAATTGTCTGTAAATAAATACTCCATCAATAGTGATGATGACGATGGTGATGATGGGGATGGGGTGGGGATAATGATGGATATTTGGGGGGGGGGCGGGAAAGGGGATAATAATGGCGTCGTATGGTCTATCGATCTCTTAGTGAAGTCAGTTATTAAGCCACTTAAAAAGCAAGGCCTATCAGCCAAAAATGAAGGGCTGAGACGCCACCATTAAAGCGAAAGTGTAATAACCCATTATCTGCCTAACTACGGGATTTCAAGCAGAACAAACAAACACGGTTGTTAGCGCCTAACTGCGGGAGAACCCGTAGACGAACAAGACGTTAGTGTCTTTCTTTGTACCCACACTACTTGTAATAATGAGACGGGAAACGTGGCAAAATACATATCATATTAAAGAGAAACATGTGCTCTTTCCAGATGTTAATTATGCAAGGCAGTAAACAATGAATATTTATTGTAAAGGGCTTAATAGGCAGGAACGGTATCTGAGACCAGACAGCCGGGTATGGGCTATCATAAAGCTGTTGGTGGATGTTTAAACGCAGAACTCCTTGTGGCTGGTAGGTTTATTCTATTATGTGCCCACCCCCCCCCCCCAAAAAAAAAAAAAAAAAAAAAATTGCTATACTGTTGGTTTCCTTTATGTTTTGTTCTGAGCAAACGAATGTGTCCGGACTCCACAGTGTTAAGGGATTGTAGCTCACAGCGGCGCCTATAGAGGTAGCCACTGCTAGTAAGAACTTCGCTCTGGGCCCAATTTCATTGAGCTGCTTATTAAAGCAGACAAAATTGCTTTAAACCACTTTCTGCTAAGCAGGATGTGCAGGATAACAAGTCACACATTGTACATGTGGCATGGTAGTTTGGCTGGTAACCTAACTCTGGTAAGCATAATTTTGTTGTGCTTAAATCCTTTTTGTGCTTAAGCAGCTCTATGAAATTGGGCCCTGATCAAGAGGTGTACTAATTTAAAAGCGAAGCATTGTCCATTATAGATAGATTGCAATGACCACCATCTTTGATTTAAAACGATGGAAAAGTACACGCGTGTACGCGCTACGCACGACTCTCAGCCATTAGGGAGGTTTAGCTGCACGTTACGCGAGCAAAAAAGTGAACGTGAACGTCAGAAAATTGTGTCGTTTCTAGGTGACGTCACCACTTTGGGCTTATTTCATGCTCACGTATGACGTCTGCACGTACGTACCTGACGTGAGAAATGGTAACTTCACGTATGCTTAAAACGTGAGATTTTCACAACAAAATTTTCTGACGTTCACGTTCACGTTTTTGCTCGGCGCGTAACGTGCAGCTAATTACCTCCCTAATGATAGCTCTTCACGCGTGCGCAATTCATCAAAGATGGTGGTCAATGACGCGTAATGCAATCCATCTATTGGGTTGTGACAGAACTCGTTAGTCAATTTATGGAAAATTAGTCATTAGTCAACGTCAGGACAAACATTCTCTTCTACAATGAGATGATTCAAAGCATGATTATCTGACGCGGAAGTCCCATCCAAGAAACCTTCACGAATGGCCGAGATGGCGGAAAGATAATGTTTAACTGTCGCCGTTGCCAGGTCACTCTCATGATCATGTAAATAGAGTATGAAGTCTCCCATCTATTCCTACATAAGTTTTTGGAGAATGGTGAGAGTGACGTCTACAACCCTTTAAAGAAATGGCGTTGTCTGCTGTTGTAGATATTTCTAATCGAAGATCGTCGGCTGTGTGCCGCAATCGTTATAGCTCGGTCCGAAAACTAAGCCTATTGAGCGATCGGATTTTGTGACAATACTAAGCATGTCAGGGTTACGCAAGTTCGCCACACACATGGATAACAGCCACCTCTTGGAAAGAGGCTAGGAGGTTGGCAAGAACGGGTGACAGTTCTGGGGAACACAATCATTGCCAAAACAATGAGGGCGCCGTAATAATAACGACTAGCGCTGGGATGACGCTGCCGCGGCCTTTAGGTAGGACAGCTCTGCCAGCGCCACTTTCGGACTGGATGACATCCATCATGTAGCACCTAGTGCAGGTATTAGCGGACTACCTTTTTAAATAATCATTCAAGCTAGACTATTACATGGCCGGCCGACGTCAACCAGCTTTAAAGATGCTCAGCTATAATATCAAAACTTTAAAGCAACAAGACGACACATAAAATTATCACGAACTGCGTAAAGCAATCCCGCCCGTTTGAATTTACGTGAACTCGTTTAGTTTTAGACTCATCGCAATAACAGTTCACTTCGGTGTCTTTTTTGAACTCCCCTTCCCTTTACCACGGTGTGACTTTTAACATATTTCACAAGTAACAGTTCATAACAAATATGTAAAAAAAAAAAAAAAAATCCTTTTTATAATGACCACCACGTAAAATTTGTGTTAAATTTTTACGCTTTTTGCACGGCATTAAGAATTAATACATGTAGCTCTGCGAGCACATGAGCATGCTCGCAAACACCTATGGCGCCCCCCTATCGCCGAAACAGGCTGCCCATTAACGCGTGTACGTAAAATAATTTACAAACGAGTGACCACAAGTTTGCGTGAGATTGTGTGCATAACGGGACAAAGACCTACATTGGGTGGTGGCCCGTCAGAGTGGTTGACTCGAGTCGTGCAACTAGGGCTCGAGTCGCTGTTTTTTTGACTTGTGTCTTGACTTGTAACTTTGAGAATTGACTTGTGATTTGACTTGGACTAGCAAAAAATTACTTGCTGACAAACAAACGGTGCCCAAAGCAGGTAGCAATCCAAACAAGTTATATTGACATTTTCCTCACCGGAACCAAGCATAGCTGTTAATCTGGGGAATGGGCAAAGGGAGCGAAGAAGCTTAAATTTAATGGGGCAAACAATAATGTAAGATGTAATTTATAAAGCCGTAAAAGCATTGACTTATCACAATGACAGAGTTATTCTTGAGCTGCGGTTAACGCAAACATAATTGCATTAATAATTATGTGCCAGTGGTTTGGGGTTACATTCAATATTGCGGATCGGACAACGGGGAAGAGGTTGGAACTGGGGGCAAATCTTGTTTTGGTGTGGCAAAGAAACAGCAATGTTGTTGTTAAAAAAAAACCTCATCAAACAAAAGGAAACTTATTGGATGGCGTTTTTCCACCTAGAGGGCGTTCCACTGTAATATACAAATTTTTAAAGGCGGGACGTGATTGGTATTGAATACTGAAAACCCTTGAACGGTTACAATCTGGGCCCAATTTCATGGCTCTGCTTACCGTAAGCAAAGGATGGGCGCTTGCGGAAGCAGGGAATTCCGCGCTTACGTCAAGCGTATTTCACGGGTTAGCGGGGATTTTCGGCTTGTGCATGCGCGTGCGTACTCCACGTTACTAGGCATTCCACGCTTACACAGCTAGCGCAGAAATTCGGCGCTTGAACAGTAAGCGGAGAATGGTCACCGCAAGCGCAGAATTCGGCGGTAAGCAGAGCCATGAAATTGGGCCCTTAAGGTGTGCTTAGTTTTTACCGGTACCTTATTATGCCCGTCTGGGAGTCTGTAATGTGATAGAAAACTGTCACAAGAAAACCTCGATATGTTGTTTAATTGAAAGGACTATGGCCCAAGTTCATGGCTCTGCTTACCACCGAATTTTGCGCTTGTGATCACCAGGGCGAGAGCCGAATTTCTGCGCTAGCCGTGTACGCAAAGAATGCCTATATATAAGTGAACCATGCATGGACTGCGCACGCGCACAAACGAACATTCCCTTCTCACCAGTGAACTGCACTTGACGTAAACGCGGATTTCCCTGCTTTATTTAGTAAGCGCCGATTCTTTGATTACAAGCAGAGCCATGAAATTGGGCCCTGATAAAACACCTGCCAAACTGCACGTTTTTATTATTATTATTATTTTTTTGTGTCTTTTTTTTTTTGAAAGGAATATGTCGATTGAGGTTGGAAGCGTTGCACTGTTGTGTTAAAGTTAATAAAAAAGAAAGAAAAGAAAAACCCTGGGAAGGTTGAAAACCATGTAATACGAAGCACTGAAAAAAAAACCATGAACAAGAACGGTACGCATTGAACCAGATTGATGAACCATGGCTTCCTTTTGTCATGACTTTTACTAATTTTTTCAAAGACCCAGCCATCCCAGAGACCACCTGGGCATCGAAACGTCCGCCGTGCGTGACTAGAATTACTGAAGGGAATTATTTTGCGATACACGAAAAATGTTTTGTAAGCTGTATAAGAGCGAACGATGAAATAGCGTCATCGGCGGTTCGGCTGAATAAGTTTGTTGACGAACCGTTCACGGGGTCAGTCAAGCGTGAACCACAATGAAACTTTAAATCAACATTTACTACTCGACGGATATAACAATTATCAGACGAAATACCACTACAGTCCGATTAATTCAGCTGACACGAAAGCACCATAGCACTCTTGTGCGCTACTTTTTTTTAAACGAGAAATACTAGCGTCCCCGGCATTCGGTTTTGGGGTTAGCATTCTGCCTATACGACTGCCTGCATTGTCAATTGAGAAAAGATCTCCACTAACTCACACCATCACATTTTGGAGGACAGGGGAGTTGCACAAGACACCGCTATAGTAAAGCGACGTGAACCCTACAATTTGTCTCGCCCGAAACTTCTGATCTGCTTTTCCTGCGTCACATTTTTTCTTACAACGAAGCGACATCAACGTTGTTCCAGCTTATTAACGAACTTCAGGAAAGAACTTGCGAGCTCACGAGCCGACGTCTCGTCGCGAAGTCATTACTGAGAAAGTGAAAAAAAAAAAAAAAAAAAAACTCCCCAACTTCTCGGAGGGGCATATAAGAAAACAAAACTGGGAATTCATTTAGACTTTTGAGTTGATATTATCAAGTCGACAGGAAACTCTCATTTACAGATCAGGTAAGTGCAGTCTTTATCATTACTTTTCGGATTGAGATAGGGTAACCTTGAAAGCATTATCTCTGGTCAATTAAAAAAAAAAATCATACCCACATTGCCCTTCCAAGGCAAAACAGCCTATTAAACTTGAAAAGAAAAAATGTACATGACTCAAGACAAAGATAAGCTGTTTTGCCATAAAAAACGGGACGAAAGTGTAAAAGAGGCAAATATAGGACATGCTATATTCACTGTAATTTGAAACTTCATGAAATTAATAAAAGTGCCCTCTGTTTACCCAGAAATTATCTTATGTAAAAAACCAAAATTTCGAGTTGGGCTGTTTTGCCATGGAAGGGCCGCCCGACCCCCCCCCCCCAAAAAAATGCTTTAGCAATGTGCACACGTCACCATCGGTGGATGTTTACGGTAGCTATGTATTCCAGCCTTCCTTTACCCTTGTATTAGATCCACCGGAGTCTTGTTAGTTTGTGGGGCTGGACGGAATCTCATTATGGCACAAAAGCCAGTCTGGCACTAAGTGATCATGCGAAGAGTAGGGGGATAATCCCACCCATTGTCCCGAGATAACAGAGTTGTGCCAGACGAACATTTCGGGCAAACCCACCCTATTATTAGCTCAGGTGGTGTCAAAGGCCCGTCTCCAGCCTGGAGGACCGCCCACCCTGTCGGTTTTGAAACAAAAAAGGTCATCATAACCTTTTCGCAACTGCACATTTTAAAACTATATAGGCATACATTGTAACAATCTCTACATATTATATGACTATACTGAAAATGGTGTTCACCCTTAAAAAGTTTGAGTTTGTACTCTAGACTGTTCCCTTCCTTCCCTTCCCTCATACCATAACCACCACGACTATCATCATGAAAAGACTAAAATGACATACCTTCACCACCATTTTAATCTTAAAAACAATTGAACTTTGAAGTCCATTGGAATTGCCATAAGTTGGCTGTACAACAAAGGTTACATTAGTACTTCGATTGGAAAAGTTAATCTGCAGTACGTCACGTGTGAGGTGTTTGTGCCAGGTCCTTATGAAAGGACATACAAGCTGGTGGTCCCAAACAAAACATGAACTTTTTTTTATTTATGTATAACCAGGTTGTGTTTTGCTTTTCTGCAGGTACTAGTTTGGGATCTTTGAAGTAGGATAGTTAACCCATTATGTCACACGAAGGTGCATTCCGTAGGATCTTTGATATGTTGAGCGTTCAGAGCATCTGTCTCATCTGCCTGGCCGCCTTGCTTTTCAAGTACGCCTACCGGACGTTAAGGTTAAACTCGCGGTCGGTAGCGCGACCCCTGCCCGGTCCGCGGTCTTGGCCGATCATCGGCAGCATCCCCTCCATCATGTGGTACTCGAGGCACCACGGCCACCGAGCTTTCACGGAGATGGCCAAGCAGTACGGCGCGGCGTTTGGAGTGATGCTGGGACCGGCGCAGTATATGGTCATTCTGAACGACAAGAGCACCATCAGGGAAGCATTCGTGACGCAGTCTTCAAAGATGACGGACAGACCGATCCCAGGACTCGTCAAAATTTCATTTCCAGTGCAAGGTAAGCAATTAGCATTCCTCATACCATAGCCCGTTTTATTTCATCTCCAAACACGAATTTGCCAAATTGCACTTTAGGATATATAGGGAAAGCTTATGTCAACAGGGTTGTTCAACCATAATCAACCATGGCAAACAACGTACTGGTTGGATGGTACTAAAATTATAACAGCCTTTAAGTTCTACACGCGATCAGAGTTATACCAGTGTGCAAGCCTTCTCAGATTAATTTTGGGTACACCATACTTTTCTTTTGCAAGGCGTATATTAGTCGTTTACCAAAGTTATTGACACTGGAAATTTGTCACAAATTAAAGCCAATGATTGACTCTCATAGCAATAACGAAATGATTATAAACCAACTGCATTATCAAAATGTGAATATAATGCTGTACGCATACACCAGATATTGTAATTTGTGTGAACACACCCGTTTCAGCGTTATAATAGTTTACAACTGAAGCTATAATTTGACATCGTCATGAAACGAAAACTGGGAGTAAATTGGCAACGACGTATAGACTTTATGAAGTGTTGCAGTCCTTTATTATCGGTACAAAAGCTTCCTTTCAAATGACCAGAATAGAACTATGCACGGTATGCAAGCACTAACGACCATCGTTTTGTTGACTGAGTGTTCTCAAAACTGCGGCCCCCAACCAGAAGGCCTCCGGTGAAATTGAAGATGGTCCTCTCGGATCGAGTGGTGCATCTCTCAATACACGACCTCAGTTATCGTAGGCTACGAGCCGGTTCCCATTGTTGAGCGATGACACTTCAATAATGGACCATCCCATTAAAAAACATCATCACCGACCATTGACCCAGCGGACGAGGCCATGTTTTTTCCCATAGGTATGTCGATGACCGGAGCATTTTGACCCTTAGTTTATTTACTATTATTAACCTGTCTGGTAATGAAAGCAAAGAATACTCAACAGCGAATTAAACCAGTATGGCTTAAAGAAGACGATTAATGTACAGTTTTTGGTAGCACTAGCAAAGCCCAGAGGGCGAAAAAAAAACACACGTATTGAAACAGATATAGGAACTGAAAACTAAATCTGCACACAAGGCTGCGGTCGGAAACGGGGTCCACATAGATGAATGGAGGGGCGAGACGCCATCAAACCATCCTGAACCGCTCTTGGCGGAAAACTGTCAAGGTGACACAATAAACAATTATGGACATTTTAATGTAAATCTTCTTCTTCGTCGTGTCCTCGCATTACCTTTTGTTATCCACTGAGATGTTAATTCTGAGATGTTAAATCTGAGATGTTAATTCTGAGATGTGCAGAGTTCCTCAATCAGAGGACATTTCTAACAAGTGCTGCATTGTCTGCAGTTCAGTGCCACAATCACAGATGGTCGATTCCTGGCTGTGGCCCCACCCGTTCATTGTGACCTATGACCGTCCAACTCCAGGCGGCTGAGGCGCTTCGAATTTTGCCACGATTCCTCTGCTCCAGGTGGGAGACATATTCGAATTGGGTCCACTGGTTTTGATGGATTGTGGGCCGGGACCCTAGCAAGCCTCTGTAAATCCACATTGGAGGCGTGCTCACCTGCGGCTAGGAGGCTTTTCCTTGAGTTTAATCTGCTTGGAGAAGGGACATGGTTGTGGTTTCCTCGTTCTGCTTGAATGTCAGGACAGGGACCCGAACTGACGCACACTTTAAATTTGCCCAAGTATAGGCAATTAAAGGCAAAGATGCAATGAGGAGACCCATCGGCACTATTCATCGGAAGTCTGAACAAGTATGCTAATTTAATCAATGTGTGGAGCACATCTGTCCACCTCCTCCTCATTAAAGGGTTTAACAATTACAAAGTGTAACATTCAATTATAATAAACATCAAATTCGATGAGGAAGCAATGATACATTTTCAATCATGACATGACTGTTTTCATTCAATCAGCTTTCAGGGGGTGTGAGGGGAGGGGTCAAGGCACACACTGTGAGACATAACGGTCGAATAGAAAGCAAATGCACAATGTTCGCTCTGTACTCCTCCATTCCCCATCCAACCCCCTCCCTGATTCACCTTTGTAATTTCCCTTGCCTCATTTAATGCAACGCACATTGTAAGAAAACAAAGTTTGACTTGATTGTCCACTTCTTGTTGCATTCCAAATTAATAGGTCTAAGTGGTTTACTTTTCATGTTGATGTGTTTATACTCATAGGCAGTCTCGGTTGGGAGAGTGGAAAGATATGGTCTGCCCGTCGTCGGTTCATCCTTCGAGCATTTCGAACTCTCGGCTTCAGCAAGAGCGGCATACTAGGACAGCGAATACAGGACGAAGCCAAGGCGCTCTGTGCGAGCTTCGATGAGTACGGCGGCGCTCCCTTCAACCCGAAGCGCCTCCTCGAGTACGCTGCGTCCAACCTCTTCTGCTCCATCGCGCTGGGGGACCGGTACGAGTACGAGGACCCCGTCTTCTGCTCCCTCGTCAACAACTCCAGGGTCGTTCTGGACAACCTCTCCGCTGTGTCTGTTGCCAACTTCTTCCCGTTTCTCTACCACTCGCCAGTCTGTCGAGAGTACAGGGAGGCAGCGAATTACTTGACTGAATTCATCCAGGGACTGGTCGACCACCACAAAGAGAGCTTCAACGGCAATCAGCTACGGGATGTGGTGGACCTGTACCTGGAGGAGGTTCGACGGAACCACGATAAGGAGGGAGATGGGGTTAAGTTTCACGAGGAAGACGTTTGGAGGAGCATGGTTGATCTTCTCATCGGTGGATCGTTTTCTGTATCCAGCCACGTCATGTGGACACTACTCTTTACAACTCAGTATAAAGATGTACAGGAAAGGGTGAGATTGTGAAATGTATATCTAGATTAAAATGGATCGCAAGAGGTAAAAACAAAAAGGCAGGGAAAGAACCGTAACAAGTCAACCAGATCTCACTATTTTTGTCTATACAGAGTAGCAGAATCAGTGAATAATCCAATAAAAAGATCGGTTAAATATGCTGGCCGGCAAAAACTTTATTCAATAGACTGACGCATAATTGTGATAAGCATAGGACATGGTTGAATTGAAGGAACCAAATTTGTACCAAACAAGTTGGTTTACGGCTACATGACACTGCTTGAATGGTTTACATTGGGGTCTCGTCAAAATTAAGCCTGTGTGGTGGGAAAATTATGCTATGTTTTCTTTAATCTCCAGATTCACCAAGAAATTGACAGTGCGGTTGGCGACAGAGCGCCCTCTCTCGACGATCGAGACTCGCTCCCTTTCACCCGAGCAACGCTGCTTGAAGTGATGCGCTGCCGCGTAGGAACGCTGAGCATTCCGCACCTCGCGAATGACGACGCCATTGTGGGAGGATGCTTTATTCCGAAGGGGTCGCACGTGATGGCGAACCTCTGGGCTTTACACCATGACCCTCTGGTATGGGAAGAGCCGGAGAAATTCAACCCGAGCAGATTTTTATCTAGAGATGAATCCGAAGTTGTTTTGCCTGATTACTTCATGCCTTTTGGCGCTGGTAAGTACGAGAGCCACTTCAATACAATAACCCCATCTTCAATACATAATTCGGTGCACTTTCTTCAGGAACAAATTAGTGTGTTTGCTTGTTTGTATCCATTTGTACATCAACAAAAGTACAAGAATATCGATGACAAGTAAATAGATAAAGTTAAACAATAAACTAAGAACAAACTTTGTGGGTTGCGACCAGATCAGAGGTAAAAAAACCTCCTAGTTGTGGAACACCCAAACTGCTGTGAAATGCTTCACTGGTTTAAACATTACAAATGCATTAGGTAAGTCATTTTCAGTAGCCCTAAACCATAAAAACAATTGCGAAGATAATAATGTTAAAGAAAAATAATACATACTTTTATAAGTATTTGTTTAAAACAAATTGGAGTCCGACTGTGCCCCTCGTTCAGATTCGTCTTTTAAAAGAAGATAAAAGCAAACGTTGTGAAAAGTGAGAAATTAACGCTCACTGTCCCTATTATAGCACAAAGTTACCCAAGGCCAAAGTGGTTTCTCTGGGGACCTTCGCTCGTTAACTCAATGACGCAAAAGGGTTGCGATTTTGGTCATTTTTTCTACATACATGTCTTAGGCTTCACTACGTAACCGAATTGGCGGCTACGGCTGCGTCTGTTGCTAGAGGGTGTTGCTATGTGCCTTGCTTCTATGCACGGTCACGTAATAGAGACGCTACCGATGCTACAAAAGTGTGGAGGGGAACCGGGAAAAATGCTTACTCTTTCGAGAGTAAAGTCACTGATTCGATCGTGGCTTAAGAACTGTTATTTAATTACACAATTTAAAGGATATTATTTTGTTGTTATTTTCTCAGGTCCACGTACATGCCCCGGTGAGCAGTTAGCCAAGCACCAAGTATTCCTTTTGTTTGCGTCCATCATGCAGAAATACAGGCTGGTAATACCTGAGAGCGAACCAGCACCAGATATGGAGGGAAAAGCATGTGGCCCTGCCCTGCAACCGGTAGATTTCAAAATGTGTACACTCAAAAGATAATAATAATGAAAAACATTGGGCTGAGTTTGAACTATTCAATAAATGGGTCGAGGCAGGCAACAGGCAGATAATGTTCTGAGAAAGAACTGCACTGGGATATTATAGGGAATGTATTATTATTGTATAACAATTACATGTTAGAAAACATACTTGTTTTCGAAATTGTTTTAAAGGGAAGGTAATATACGATTGGTAATCACTCAAAAATGAATGGCAATAACAACTTACTGGGACAGAAGCACAGCAACTTTCGAGTTTATTATCGCGCGCGATAAAAACTATTGTTTTATTCATTTCTCAGAAACGATAGCATTTTAGGCAGAAATATTTTAAGGAACCCTTTCTACCATTGCTTACTTTAAATCATGTAAGTTATGTGTGAATCTGTGAACATTGTTTTTTGATCTTACCAATAGTGTACAGGGCCTTTAAACATATTGACTGACTATTCTATATTGGTCCTATCCTACATTCTGAAGGACACCGTTGACAAAAAACTGTGTAGGCCTATACATCATACACTCTACAAATTTCCGGTCAGAATAGATACGGCTTCCGGTTTCCAGGGGGCATTACCCATTTATTTCTGGGTCCTGGCTGACCCAGAAAGTGATTATAAATGGGATTTTTACTCGGAGTCCGCGTCTTTGTGACCATTTTCTGTGCCAATTTTGACACAGATTCCGGGTCACACTGACCCAGAAATGGGGCAATACTGATCCCAGAAATGGGTCAGGCCCCACTGGACTCCTATCCGGGTGAATTCTGACCCTGAGGATTTAGAGGGTACTGTCAACCTGTCAAATTCTTAATTTTTTAGATTGAAATATCTTGTAGAACTACTTGTTTTTTGTTCGTCTATTATTATTGGGGAATCATGCATGTACCTTGTGTTTAAATTACAATGTAGCTTTGTAGTGATATTTATATACTTTGTTTATCGTAAAAAAAAGTGTTAATGCTGAGCCGACATACTACTGAAATATTGCTGTTTATATTTTTGTATTATTTCAATCAACTTTTTCCCATGAAATGCTGACTAAACTCACTCATGCGTATACAGACACATTGGTTGGCAAACGCCATAGAGTTGTGCACAAGGCAGACGCACAAGCGTGAATGCGTCACGCCACCATCAGCCCCAATACAAGAAGGCGTGGTGTTTGTTCCCTCATTCCTTGCCCATCAGGGCCCAATTTCATAGAGCCGCTAAGCACAAAAATTTGCTTAGCATGAAATTTCTTCATTGATAAAAACAGGATTACAAACCAAATTTCCACGTGATTTTCAGGATAAGCAAACAACAGCTGAATACCAGTAACAAGCAATATTCAACACATGGAAATTTGGTTGGTAACCCTGTTTTTATCAAGGAAGAAAATTCATGCTAAGCAATTTTTTGTGCTTAGCAGCTCTATGAAATTGGGCCCAGTAGGGCCGAGTGTGCGCACTCGCTCGATGTGCAATTCGCGTACATCATGGGAAAGGCTATTTGAAGGAAACTAATATCACATGAACATGATTAAAATGTACAGATGCATCACAAAATATACACCGTATACGACGACATTATTTATTTGCCGTATACAAGCGCAGGCCTTGAACTTCGCTCTTAAAAGGGCATGGCAGTTTCCCTCTGGTAAGGGGCACTTCTATGAGGAAAATGTAAATTTGTATTTTGAACAATAGACCCTTCCCATGAAATATGCAAATTGAACATCGCGCGTGCGCACTCTCCCTACTGGTTGGCAAAATGAGTGAACATCGCGCCTTTTTGCATGGGACTGATGGTGGCGTGACGCACACGCGTTTGTGCGTCTGCCTTGTGCACAACTCTATGGCGTTTGCCAACCAGCAGCGTCTGTACGCATGCGTGAATGTAATTTACTTACATGGGAAGGGTCTATTGCTGTGGGTGCCGTGGATTGAGGCCTGCAGGCGTGTTCGTACACAGCAAGGTCCGATCGTTCAAAAGCATAGCGAGTTGGGCCTCGATCTCTTTCAACGGATTTTGAAATACGTGTTTTTATGAGATGTTCATAAATATCGTGCAAAACTGTATAATGCACTGTTTGCCCCTTCATCAATATTACATGAAATGGTATCCAATCAAGAGCTATTACAAGTGTCCCTTGCGGACCTGTAATAACAGTATTTTGCATTTGTATTCAGTTAACAGACACTATAGTAAGGAATAGCTGAGGTAAAAGGATATTAATATATTTATAATTACTATTTTTATTAAGAATTTCTTTATGTAAAAAGGCAGTATTTGTTTCTACCGATTGAACCTAATAAAGTAATGGAAATATTATTATGATAATATTATATATATATTTTTTTAACGGCTGGAACTGGCGCACTAAACTCTCAGCGGATTGGCATATCCTTTAATATAGTTTGCTAAATAATAAATGTTTATGAATGCAGTGGTGAGGTTATTTTCAACAGTTGGATTGCTTTTAATACAACTAGACGAACCCGAGTTGAATGGAGCATTCCATCTTTCTCTACACTGCACGGACGTAATACATTCATTATTTGTTTTAACAGTAGAAAGTTGTCATTGATTGAAGGATAACAATAAGAACAAACAAACAAGGGTGCTTTGCACTGCTGTGTATAAAACGTGGTGTGGTCCAGCGTTCAAAAAAAAAAAAAAAAGGGGGGGGGGGACTGGACGAATGATTGCCCAGCAAATAGTACCAAAATGCACGGTTGATGACGTAGGCCATTTAATGGTTTGAATAATTAATGCGTGCTGCGTGACCTACAGTCAAAATAACGACTGTAAGTTTATTTATTTTTAGAGTGGATTAAAAGACTATATTTTTAACAATAATGCTCGTGTAATTAGTCCAACTCAATGTATTGTCAATAGATAGGCCTAGATATATTTTTAAATCTTGTTGGGTTAAAAGTTACTATTATTTTATTACGCGGTCAAACTACACTCTTAGAACTTCCGGGTCAGGATTGCCTCCTGGTCCCTGGTGGTCTGATCCATTTCTGGGTCAAATTGACATGGCAACTGGTAAAAAAAAGGGATTTTAAACAAATATCTTAGTCTTGGGCTATATAGCTACCCCTGGCTTCCCGTGGCTTGAAGGGGTGGAACTTGTTTTATTGACTAGGCTCCTATCTGATGTTTCGTACCTTTTGAAAGGGATTACGTTCACCTCCCCAAAAATATAGACTAAATTATAAAGCCAGGTACCGTTGAAATCAGTACCGTGGACTGGTATAAGCGTGTGAGTTTATTCTGATGTTGTCACGACAGGTTCTCGAGCATTTTTTTGTAGTTTATTGACGAAGAAAAAGTTGAGGTTGGGGGGCAAGTTTGCCACTTGTGCATAATCATGTGACACCATTAATCATGGAGGAACGAAATGGATGACATGGTTAATTAACTGTGTCAGACCTACAATCCCGGCCATATCTCGTTGGGCCCCCCTGCCCCCTTTCAATGTTGAATCACATAGTTGCACGGTCTTCTGCGTTCCAGACAACATTGAGCGGGGGGACGGGGGACGGGGGAGAGAATGTTTATTGTGAGACAGGGAATGGTTATTGTATGGTTATTGTAACACTATAGGAACGGGTGGCCCAAGCATTTTGGCCGGGATTGTCTGAAATTCTTTCAGCGTGATTTTTGAATTTCTTATTACAAAATAAGGCTTTAAAAAGACTATGAATGTCCATAGACACTGAATGTCCGTTTACTACTGAGTAGGGCGTTACAAAACAGCAAGGATGTTTTTGTTGGGGGGGGGGGGGCGACGGGGAGAGAATGTTTATTGTCAGGGGATGTCGACAGTGAATGTTTATTGTAGCGTTGGGAATGGGTGGCCCAAGCATTTTGCGCGGGATTGTCTGAAAGTTCCTTTAGTTGATTTTGCGGAGTTGACTGCACACAGATATACTCCAATCTTTGGTGGATCAGAGACAATTCATAAGTGAAGCAAAGCATTTGATACATAGTTATAGAAAGCAAGAGCCAATTTACAACATGGTGTTTCGTGGCTTAATTTCGAACGAAAATCGTGCATATAATTTTCGTCTTTTGCGGAAGAGCGGAAAATCACAGAGAGAAATAGCGGCAACGTGCAATGTATCCCGTAGTTCTGTTCAGCGGAATTGTAAACATGAAGGGCAAGTTCACCGGTGTCACCGTGGCCGAGGTGGGCGAAAAAGACTTCTTTCTAAGCGCCAGGAGCGTCTTTTGGTGAGAAATGTACAGAAACTTAGGAAAACAGAGGGGCCATTTACCTCGGCAAGAATAAAGTCTGCATGCAGACTGATGCATGTCTCAGATAGAACCATGAGGCGCGCCATGAATAGACTTGGATTCAAGTACAGGCAAGCTCGTAAAAAGGGACTTGTAACGGATTTGGATCCGAAGAAGAGAGTGGGGTTCGCCAAGAAGATGACCCGTTAGTACCCGCCAAATGTGTGGACAGATCACGCATGTCTGACGGTTCACCACACGATTCACCATGGCATGTTTGCTTGTAACTTACGTGAAAAAGGTTTTTGTTCAACACGAAAAGGGTATTGCAGTGCACAAACAACACATAACCTGTTCATATTCTTTTGAACCACCTCATTCGGTTATTTGGCAGAAAATCAAACGGTTAACCCTCAAAACCAAAATAGAAAAGAAATTTATGAAATCTCTTTATTTACTCTACTACGGTGAACCGTGTAGACTTGGTTTCAAGCCTGCGATCGTGGCTTTTAGTCTACTTGATAGCCAATACATTATTGGGCTAAATAGCGCACATTGTTATATTGGCCCATGATAGCTTATCTGTGGGGGCGTTTCTCGTGCCTGATACAGATGAATAACCGCGATCTCAGACTTGAAATCAAGTCTATGAATGGTGTAAGTCTATGAATGGTGTAATGGTTAAGAGATACGCTTAACAAGTCAAATGTCTTGAACCTAAATGGAGTTCAAGAGAGACAAAATGCTCGTGTTTTTTTTTCTCTTATTTTTATCACCTCCCTCGACAAACAATGAATGTTCATTGCTTATAACCATTCTTTCATTTTTCAATCCCATTGTTTCTATTCTCTTTTTACTTATGTTGTATTAATGCTCACAACATAATACCACCCCCAACAAAAAAATTACACAAATTTCAACAACAAAAATGTTGCCTGTGTGTGTTCTTTTGTGTTCAAACGCTCTACTCGGCAAGAAATAGTCATTTACTGTCAAAGCACAATCATAGTCAGCCCCCCCCCCCTCCCCGACAAAAACATCCTCACTGCTTCGAATTGTGTATTAACGCCGTTTTCAGCAATACATGAACATTGTCTGTCTCTGAACATTCTTAGTCACCCCCCCCCCCACAAAATCATCCTTGCTGATTTGAATTTTGTTTTAACGCCCTACTCAGCGATGAATGGCAATCACTGTCTTTGGACATTCATAGTCATTTTAAAGCCTTATTTTGTAATGTTTAACCAAAAAATTCACGCTTAAAAAATTTCAGACAATCCCGGCCATATCTCGTTGGGCCCCCCTGCCCCCTTTCAATGTTGAATCACATAGTTGCACGGTCTTCTGCGTTCCAGACAACATTGAGCGGGGGGACGGGGGACGGGGGAGAGAATGTTTATTGTGAGACAGGGAATGGTTATTGTATGGTTATTGTAACACTATAGGAACGGGTGGCCCAAGCATTTTGGCCGGGATTGTCTGAAATTCTTTCAGCGTGATTTTTGAATTTCTTATTACAAAATAAGGCTTTAAAAAGACTATGAATGTCCATAGACACTGAATGTCCGTTTACTACTGAGTAGGGCGTTACAAAACAGCAAGGATGTTTTTGTTGGGGGGGGGGGGCGACGGGGAGAGAATGTTTATTGTCAGGGGATGTCGACAGTGAATGTTTATTGTAGCGTTGGGAATGGGTGGCCCAAGCATTTTGCGCGGGATTGTCTGAAAGTTCCTTTAGTTGATTTTGCGGAGTTGACTGCACACAGATATACTCCAATCTTTGGTGGATCAGAGACAATTCATAAGTGAAGCAAAGCATTTGATACATAGTTATAGAAAGCAAGAGCCAATTTACAACATGGTGTTTCGTGGCTTAATTTCGAACGAAAATCGTGCATATAATTATTCGTCTTTTGCGGAAGAGCGGAAAATCACAGAGAGAAATAGCGGCAACGTGCAATGTATCCCGTAGTTCTGTTCAGCGGAATTGTAAACATGAAGGGCAAGTTCACCGGTGTCACCGTGGCCGAGGTGGGCGAAAAAGACTTCTTTCTAAGCGCCAGGAGCGTCTTTTGGTGAGAAATGTACAGAAACTTAGGAAAACAGAGGGGCCATTTACCTCGGCAAGAATAAAGTCTGCATGCAGACTGATGCATGTCTCAGATAGAACCATGAGGCGCGCCATGAATAGACTTGGATTCAAGTACAGGCAAGCTCGTAAAAAGGGACTTGTAACGGATTTGGATCCGAAGAAGAGAGTGGGGTTCGCCAAGAAGATGACCCGTTAGTACCCGCCAAATGTGTGGACAGATCACGCATGTCTGACGGTTCACCACACGATTCACCATGGCATGTTTGCTTGTAACTTACGTGAAAAAGGTTTTTGTTCAACACGAAAAGGGTATTGCAGTGCACAAACAACACATAACCTGTTCATATTCTTTTGAACCACCTCATTCGGTTATTTGGCAGAAAATCAAACGGTTAACCCTCAAAACCAAAATAGAAAAGAAATTTATGAAATCTCTTTATTTACTCTACTACGGTGAACCGTGTAGACTTGGTTTCAAGCCTGCGATCGTGGCTTTTAGTCTACTTGATAGCCAATACATTATTGGGCTAAATAGCGCACATTGTTATATTGGCCCATGATAGCTTATCTGTGGGGGCGTTTCTCGTGCCTGATACAGATGAATAACCGCGATCTCAGACTTGAAATCAAGTCTATGAATGGTGTAAGTCTATGAATGGTGTAATGGTTAAGAGATACGCTTAACAAGTCAAATGTCTTGAACCTAAATGGAGTTCAAGAGAGACAAAATGCTCGTGTTTTTTTTTCTCTTATTTTTATCACCTCCCTCGACAAACAATGAATGTTCATTGCTTATAACCATTCTTTCATTTTTCAATCCCATTGTTTCTATTCTCTTTTTACTTATGTTGTATTAATGCTCACAACATAATACCACCCCCAACAAAAAAATTACACAAATTTCAACAACAAAAATGTTGCCTGTGTGTGTTCTTTTGTGTTCAAACGCTCTACTCGGCAAGAAATAGTCATTTACTGTCAAAGCACAATCATAGTCAGCCCCCCCCCCCCTCCCGACAAAAACATCCTCACTGCTTCGAATTGTGTATTAACGCCGTTTTCAGCAATACATGAACATTGTCTGTCTCTGAACATTCTTAGTCACCCCCCCCCCACAAAATCATCCTTGCTGATTTGAATTTTGTTTTAACGCCCTACTCAGCGATGAATGGCAATCACTGTCTTTGGACATTCATAGTCATTTTAAAGCCTTATTTTGTAATGTTTAACCAAAAAATTCACGCTTAAAAAATTTCAGACAATCCCGGCCATATCTCGTTGGGCCCCCCTGCCCCCTTTCAATGTTGAATCACATAGTTGCACGGTCTTCTGCGTTCCAGACAACATTGAGCGGGGGGACGGGGGACGGGGGAGAGAATGTTTATTGTGAGACAGGGAATGGTTATTGTATGGTTATTGTAACACTATAGGAACGGGTGGCCCAAGCATTTTGGCCGGGATTGTCTGAAATTCTTTCAGCGTGATTTTTGAATTTCTTATTACAAAATAAGGCTTTAAAAAGACTATGAATGTCCATAGACACTGAATGTCCGTTTACTACTGAGTAGGGCGTTACAAAACAGCAAGGATGTTTTGTTGGGGGGGGGGGGGGGGCGGACGGGGAGAGAATGTTTATTGTCAGGGGATGTCGACAGTGAATGTTTATTGTAGCGTTGGGAATGGGTGGCCCAAGCATTTTGCGCGGGATTGTCTGAAAGTTCCTTTAGTTGATTTTGCGGAGTTGACTGCACACAGATATACTCCAATCTTTGGTGGATCAGAGACAATTCATAAGTGAAGCAAAGCATTTGATACATAGTTATAGAAAGCAAGAGCCAATTTACAACATGGTGTTTCGTGGCTTAATTTCGAACGAAAATCGTGCATATAATTATTCGTCTTTTGCGGAAGAGCGGAAAATCACAGAGAGAAATAGCGGCAACGTGCAATGTATCCCGTAGTTCTGTTCAGCGGAATTGTAAACATGAAGGGCAAGTTCACCGGTGTCACCGTGGCCGAGGTGGGCGAAAAAGACTTCTTTCTAAGCGCCAGGAGCGTCTTTTGGTGAGAAATGTACAGAAACTTAGGAAAACAGAGGGGCCATTTACCTCGGCAAGAATAAAGTCTGCATGCAGACTGATGCATGTCTCAGATAGAACCATGAGGCGCGCCATGAATAGACTTGGATTCAAGTACAGGCAAGCTCGTAAAAAGGGACTTGTAACGGATTTGGATCCGAAGAAGAGAGTGGGGTTCGCCAAGAAGATGACCCGTTAGTACCCGCCAAATGTGTGGACAGATCACGCATGTCTGACGGTTCACCACACGATTCACCATGGCATGTTTGCTTGTAACTTACGTGAAAAAGGTTTTTGTTCAACACGAAAAGGGTATTGCAGTGCACAAACAACACATAACCTGTTCATATTCTTTTGAACCACCTCATTCGGTTATTTGGCAGAAAATCAAACGGTTAACCCTCAAAACCAAAATAGAAAAGAAATTTATGAAATCTCTTTATTTACTCTACTACGGTGAACCGTGTAGACTTGGTTTCAAGCCTGCGATCGTGGCTTTTAGTCTACTTGATAGCCAATACATTATTGGGCTAAATAGCGCACATTGTTATATTGGCCCATGATAGCTTATCTGTGGGGGCGTTTCTCGTGCCTGATACAGATGAATAACCGCGATCTCAGACTTGAAATCAAGTCTATGAATGGTGTAAGTCTATGAATGGTGTAATGGTTAAGAGATACGCTTAACAAGTCAAATGTCTTGAACCTAAATGGAGTTCAAGAGAGACAAAATGCTCGTGTTTTTTTTTCTCTTATTTTTATCACCTCCCTCGACAAACAATGAATGTTCATTGCTTATAACCATTCTTTCATTTTTCAATCCCATTGTTTCTATTCTCTTTTTACTTATGTTGTATTAATGCTCACAACATAATACCACCCCCAACAAAAAAATTACACAAATTTCAACAACAAAAATGTTGCCTGTGTGTGTTCTTTTGTGTTCAAACGCTCTACTCGGCAAGAAATAGTCATTTACTGTCAAAGCACAATCATAGTCAGCCCCCCCCCCCTCCCCGACAAAAACATCCTCACTGCTTCGAATTGTGTATTAACGCCGTTTTCAGCAATACATGAACATTGTCTGTCTCTGAACATTCTTAGTCACCCCCCCCCCCCCACAAAATCATCCTTGCTGATTTGAATTTTGTTTTAACGCCCTACTCAGCGATGAATGGCAATCACTGTCTTTGGACATTCATAGTCATTTTAAAGCCTTATTTTGTAATGTTTAACCAAAAAATTCACGCTTAAAAAATTTCAGACAATCCCGGCCATATCTCGTTGGGCCCCCCTGCCCCCTTTCAATGTTGAATCACATAGTTGCACGGTCTTCTGCGTTCCAGACAACATTGAGCGGGGGACGGGGGACGGGGGAGAGAATGTTTATTGTGAGACAGGGAATGGTTATTGTATGGTTATTGTAACACTATAGGAACGGGTGGCCCAAGCATTTTGGCCGGGATTGTAGGCCTACACACATCATGTTGTTTATTATTTTACATCTAAATACTGATGCAAACTTGGCAAGAAAGTCCCGACGTAGGTAGATCTACGTACAGCTTCGGTTTGTTTTTCATAATCATGCAAGTCAACACCAACGAGCTCAGCTCTCCAACTATAATTAAAACTGTTCAATATTGAGAGTACTCACGGTCATCTGGTCATCGGCTGCATGCGCTCCTTTTGCATCAGTGAGTCCTGCACTGTTGCCCAAAACACGGACAATGGCGGACGGTCAGAATTAAGCCACCACTGTGACCACCAGTTGAGGCAAAACGTGCTTTATAAAACCATTCATGTTGCAACGAGTGAGAATTTTGGAATTGTCCGGGCTTGCACCTACACCAATCATGCTTCTGAGTACAAAGCTATAATATAAATCCAGCGGAATCCATGGAATTCTGAGCAGTCTACGTATGTACGGCGCCACTGTTGGAGAAGTTTTAAAACAACCGCGGTCGACAGCGGAACTATGGCCCTTTTCGAATTCACGGCTTCGGCTCCAAAATCGGCTCAGGCTATATAGCTAGGCTCCCTCAATTATTTTAACTTACGCATGCTTTCCGGTCAGGGTTTCAGACAAGAAAACTGGGCCTGAAGCCCAATCCGGAGCCGAAGCCGTGGATTCGAAAAGGGCCTATGGACAAAATTATCATGGGACCGTTACACTTCTACTCAATGTTTTTATTTAAAAAATACATACAATAAATCAATAAATAAAAATTGATAAATAAGAAAATTAAAATATATGAACAAAATAATTAAATAAAAATAAATGTTTGTATAGACAGATATACTAAAACAATTACTAACTTTATGACCACGCTTGCATTCTGGGTAGATGCCGTGTCCGAAAAGACTAGTGTCGACTGTGCAAGTCTGTTTTTGCTGAGGGGGTTGCTATAAAAAAGGACGCCCAATCCGGAGCCGAAGCCGTGGATTCGAAAAGGGCCATAGATTTGAATGCATGGTGACGCAAATCTCGCGCATAACGAAAACGAGAAAGCGACTACGGCTACGGCTAGATTTCTGCGTCACTGCATGCATTCAAGTATAGGACCACCCTTATCAAAAACAGTCGCGGCCGAGGTATAGCTATACCTCGGCCGCAACTGTTTTTGTTAATTATTAGCCGTTAATTCGGATACGGGCACCAGTCAACAAGACTAGTAGGACTCTGATACTCCTAGTCAAGTTTCACAAAGCCTGTAGGCCTAAGCACAAACACTTGCGGCCAAACTTGCAATACAGCTACCTTTGCTGCAGCTGCCCCACTCACTTCTCGCTTAGCAAACTTTTCTGTTAAAGTCTTCGTGAAATTGGCCCCCTGGTGGTTATCTTTTTTGCCTCTCCCGGTAAATTCCTACGGGCCACAGGCGTACGACCCAGGGGTGGGGACTGAGCAAATGCCCTCCCAAATTCGGGGAAAACAGTGGGAAAAGTCAATTCCGGGCAAAGCAAGAAGAAAACATATCGGCCCGCAATGAAAGCAAACCACATGTTTCGGGCAAACCAATCAGTCTGCCTATACGTCCTGACAAGGGCTGATGGAGGTTGAGTCAAAAGAGGGCATTATATTGCGAATCTTGTTCGTAGAGAGTTCAGTACCAAATGGGCCAGAGGGTGTGTGAAATGGGCGAGAGGAAGCCTTTCCGAACCGCCCCCACACTTCGGCCCCTCCCCCTCCGCCCAACCTCGACCCAAATTTGAAAAAGAGGGCGCTAAAACCAGTATCGATTATTCGAAACCGTGCTATGAACCGCAGTGCATGGTGGGAAAGTGAGATCACCATTCATTCGGCGGCACATTTGTAAACATTGTTTTGTGAACTTGTCGTAGTTCTAGTTGTAAACATCGATAAAATGCAGCGCTTTACGGACGATCGCCGTCACAAGAGTGCTACTCATCGAATCACCCAGAAAAACATGGGTAAAAGACCAGTCAAAGTCGTTGCAGTTGGTGCCTGGGTTGAGCTAGAACCACAGAGTAGCTGTACAAGTTATAAAGCGATCGTAAGTAAACACCGGTGTCATGGACTACTCCTCTGTGAACTTATGAGGTTTGATCCGCTACCGTGGAGACGACCACGATAGCGCATCGAACCTCATCTATCTATCTATCTATATGGTGTAGTACATTCCTCTTGTAGTAGAGTATAGTCGTACTGTAAGGTGCAAAGTGCGCGATCAGGAACACGACATCCTCTATTTACAAGTTCGAAAGTGCAAGTAAAAAAAAAACATAGTTCGAGAGCAGTACTGTCATGGATATGATGATAGAGCCTAGGCCCTAGAGTAGAGGTATTTAAAAAAGGAAAATACTGCCCAGACCATGGATTGGGGAGGAAGGAAACCGACCAAGCTCAGGCTAGTACTACTAGTACTAGTGAGAACTTATGGCTGTGCTGTTGCCATCAGTACAGCTTTTGATCATATTCTTGACAGAAGATTAAAAGGGTCATTTTGTAGTGTTTACTGCAATTTAGTGTTCAACCTGATACAAACCGCCCATCCACACAGACAGTACATTGAAGTAAAGATCTCCGCTCACTCATGCTTGTTGTGGTTCAGTTGCGATAATCGCAACCCTCCATGTCCATCCTCCCGATGTTAGTAAGGAGACCCGACTGTCAGGACAGGAGGATGGATGGAGGGTTACAATAAAAAATCTCTTCCTTCCTCATGGGGAAACTTATAAAACACCCTAAAAAAATAGAATCAAGATTGCAATGGTTCAAACATTATTATTAATGATCTAAAAAGTAATTTGAGGTTTTCAACGATTTTTACTGCTAAAGTGTCACCTGTGACAGTGCAAGCCTTCCCATAATGCATTGCAGCTTCCGCCTGGGGCCTGGCTGCTGGCCATTGTAACATTTTCAAATTCCACATACAGCGTAACGACCGTACAGCGTAACGACCGTACAGCGTAACGACCGTACAGCGTAACGACCGTAACCCGCAAGATGAAATCTTTGATTTGTTTCTAATTCTAGTTCTAACTCACATCCATGGTTTAGATAACTAGAGCTAATGTCAGAAAAATGAACTACTGTCAACATTTCAGCAATACTTTTAATTTACAAATGGTATTTCATTGGAGGGGCAGATTCTGTTAGTTGTTTTACCTCAGTCCCTTGGAAACTGTTTTAAATTTAGGTCTTACGAAACCCTTCCTTTCAATTTCAAAAGCGTTCAAATAACTGTATCTTTTATTGCAGCTGTCAGCTGAGAAGGAGGAGCAGCGTATCAGTCAGGCCCAGGCTGAGAAACAAGCCAGATTAGAACGCTTCCGCCGCGATGTCAAGCAACGAGTCCGACAACTTCAGCAAATCAAAAGACAGGAGAATCTCCAGGAATCCTTCCATGCTGTAAATTTAGGCCATTAATGTTTAGCGTCCCCACCTGCTTCCTTTTTAGAGGCCGCCTCCTTTTTTTTAAAAGACACTGGACACTATTGGTAATTGTCAAAGACCAGTCTTCTCACTTGGTGTATCTCAACATATGGATAAAATAACAAACCTGTAAAAACTTGAGCTCAATTGGTCGTCGAAGTTGCGAGATAACTATAAAAGAAAAAAACACCCTTGTCACACGAAGTTGTGTGCTTTCAGATGGTTGATTTTGAGACCTCAAATTCTAATTCTGAGGTCTCAAAATCAAATTCGTGGAAAATTACTTCTTTCTCGAAAACTATGTCACTTCAGAGGGAGCCGTTTCTCACAATGTTTTATACTGTCAACCTCTCCCCATTACTCGTTACCAAGTTTTTATGCTAATAATTATTTTGAGTAATTACCGTACCAATAGTGTCCACTGCCTTTAAGGATAAATTTTTATGATCTCTGACGAAAAAAATCAATTCTAAAATACATAAGATTAGATTTTTTTTGAGTTTAGTGCATCGAAAAAACACACAGAAAAAAGCTGGCAACCATCTTGAAAAATAGCGCGGCCGGTTATCTTGAAAAAGGTGTCGTGCGGCCATTAAAAAAAAAAGAGGAGGCCCACCTCCTCCTAAAAAGGAAACTAAACAAGTTTTTATCCTGGGAATTTTATCTTTGGGAGGGCAAGGCCATTTTCATTTGCAAAGGGCACTTCCTTTAGAAAATCTAAAAGTCTATGGGAAGCTTTTGAAGGGGCACCAAGGCCAAGACCAGGGCAGCAGAGGCCAATTCCAAGCCTGAATTATTAACCCTCTTGCTGTCTGACCATTCAATACCATTCACTGTGGTTTTGAATGATAGATAAACTATGCCAGCCAGCAATATGATACCATGAGGGAATGCATGTACACAGTACACAGTTAGTTCTGTGCACAGTTGTGCCACCGTACACAACCTTGGCAGTCGAATGGTTTCAAATGGTTGGTCAACTCACTGGAAAATGTTGCCAAGAGTCACTGACAGTAGGAGGGTTAATCAATAGTGCCTAGGTGTTCCCCTCCGGAACCCTTGATCTGCTAATTTGAAAAGGATGTAACCCTTCTGTCCGTTTTGGTCTAAAGGTTGAGCTACAAAGCAACGTTGTTCAGCAGAGTTCCCACGCAGCCGAACGTTCCACCCCGAAGAAGGACCGCTGCCTCTATCGCCATGACAACGAAGCCTTGGCCATCGGGCACTCCTCGGATAACGCAACCTCAGGCAGCGAGTCTGAGCAAGAGATGGTCAATTCTCAGCAGTTGAGTGAGAGGTCACACAGAGTTCATAGGGTCGTGACCCTGGCCAAGCGAAGCCTTGCTGCTAAGAAGGGATTTCATCAGCAGGTGCATAAAGTAGACCATCTTGGTTTGTTTCCCCCCACCTCAATCATTGTCAGCCAAACTGAGGCTGGAAGGGAAGATACTCTGGCCCCATCTTATGAAAAGAATATTTGTACTTTTATTGTCACTTTGAATACAGGGAAATACATACTATGTGGGTATCTCGCATGAAAATGCTACATGCAAAATTGTTGTATCTCTGTTTTGTGTGCACATGCGGGCTAGTTTAAGGGAGATACGACAGTTTGACAATTTCAAACTTTCAACGTTTTTGCACTGATATGTCAATGTTATAAACCTTTTAAAGTTGTACGTTGTCTCAAACAAAATGAATAAAAAAGCCTTTTTTTTTTAACCCTTTCTCATCTTTTACAGACAAAACTCCCGGGCGGCTCATGGGGAAGTGAATTCTCAAGAGACAAAGAGGTATTTATTTTTATAGTAGTTGGCAACAATGGCATGGGTATTCTACAAAATCAATCAATCAATCAATCAATCAATCAATCAATCAATCAATCAATCAATCAATCAATCAATTTATTGAAACAGCATCATCTGTCAAAAGTCGTTCAGAGAAAGAATTCTTTAAAAGAATTTCTTTCAGCGAAAAAGCGGACCATGCAACTTCAATGTGTTGTATAGTGGTATACATTGTTGGAATATGCAGTCACAGTAGTCATATTATTTACAGTACACACTTGTTTGTTTATGTCCTCTTTTGCCAAGAGTGAACCAGTCCATTCAAACGGTCTAAGACAGCCCACTGACCTCCAAAGTCAAACGACAGAGAGCGACTCCAGAATCTCTCAACAGCCTATCGATGAACTCTCCAGCTACGGAGACTGCATCGAAAACAACCGCCCACCAACGTCACACGATCAAGATGCTCTCTATCGACTGGCAGGAGTTCCTGCGACAAAAACTGTGACTTTTGCCGGTGACCTCGGCAAGGTTAAAGGCCATGGAGATCAGGGTCAACAAACGGGGAGAGGTCATCAAGCTGAGGACTTGGATTTGTATGCGAATGAGATGCAGATGAGGTCAAGAGAAAAGGTCACAGACGAGAGCAAAGACCAGAAGGGTGGTGCCAAGACAACGCAACTGAAGGCTCCTCCCCGCAGTGTACCAGAGTTGAGACCTGGGGTACATCTTGAGGAGAATAAAAGAAGGGTAAGCTGAAAGGTCTTAATGTGGAGGTAGAACATTCTCTGAAAAAAAGTTGAGTTCCGAAATGTATTTTATAAATCATCTTTGCTGTATGCCGCCACCTTGACACTAACTTCACACCAGCAGCCGCTAAGACTACCAGAATGCAACGCGGCTGTGGTCTCCGTCTGGAAATCGTTGGTAAGTAGAAACACAGTACAAAGTCTTACATTATTTTCCTTTCTTTGCCCCCATCTGTCAACAGACTGGCAACCAGTATTCGATGTATCGTCGTCTCTTCATGGACATTGAAAGAGAACAAGTTCGAGAAAACATCAGGAAGAAAGAGCATCAGAAAAATATACAGAGGTAATAAAACCATTGTCAGAATACACCACACATGTCACTGGCCGTCAATTTGTAGTATTCTTGACCAGGGCGTGTGTTACGGACCAAGTTTTTGTGATGCAAAACGAGTAAAACAAACTGGGCCCAATTGCATGGCTTTACTTAACAAAGCAAAGAATCAGCGCTTACGCATGCAGGGAATTCTGCACTTGCGTCAAGCATATTTCACAGGTTAGCAGGGAATTTTTGCTTGTGCGTGTGCGTACTCCACGTTACTAGGCATTCTTTGCTTACACAGCTAGCGCAGACATTCAGCAAAGAATGGTGATCCCAAGCGCAGAATTCGGCGGTAAGCAGAGCCATGAAAATGGGCCCTGGTTTTTCCCATTGTAAGTATTATGTTTTATTTGGCCTTTGATAGAAGACAACAGCATAGAGTGCTCCAAATAAGATGAAACAGTTATATTGTGATGCAAGGAAATTAGCCTTTGAAAGCGCCCTTAATGTGGTCAAAAATAGGTTAAATAGCACAAGCATTCAGCCAAGTACACATGTATCAGGGATGGGTGTTTGTAGTGTCTACATGTACATGTTTTTAAGTGTTAACAAGATTTTGTTAAAAGAAAGAAATTAAACTTAAAAATAGGTAAGGGCGGTTTTACCAGTCAGGCAGGAATGCTAAGGAACTACTTCCTTTTTTTTTTTATATGCCCTAACTTCATTTGTCCCACGAACATCCCTGTTGACATCGAAACAGACTGAAAGAGGCGAAAGAAAAAGAACGAAAGAAGATCGAAGCCGACGCCCAGCAGTGTGTCGAGCCAAGAAACGCAACCGGAGAAACAGAGGTGCAGATGGTCCAGCGCCAGAGGGAGGAACAACAACAGGTTGAACAGTTGCTACAGAGGGAAAAGCGAAGAAAAAAGAAGAGCACGGAAATGGAAAGGTAGCTGGATTAACTGGGTCATAAGTTTCTCAAAAAAATTATTACAATACTAATGTAATAAAGTCATGGCACCTGTGTCCTTGAGCAAGGCAATTAACCATAGTTGCTTCTCATAATCAAGGTGTATAAACTGCAAGGGTCTAAGGGAACTTTGTTGGATTAAACCCGTTCGCGCTTTTATAAGCAGCTTGGCACTGTATGCTCCCAAGAAAGTTCAGAGAGTTTGAGCAATGGTCGAAGTATCCCGATGAACAGGGATATAACAATGTTTATTTTATTACACGTCCAATAGCACAAGTGCCAAATAAGAGACGATAAAGAAATGTTCAGTTTTAGATGTAGGAGGAAAACCCCAAATTCGGAAAAACTCAAGCAGTTAGGTAGGGTCTGGAAACCCAATCCATCCACATGCAAGGTCCCCGGTCATGGGTAGGATTTGAACCAGCGTCCGAAGAGATGAAAGGCAGGTAAGAAACCACTGAGCCAACATCATGCCCGAAGTGCCTTGAGTATGTGCTATAGATCTTTCTTTTGCAACATCACAGTCCGAGTGTTTGCCAACCAAGGTTGGGAAGCCATAAGTACAAAGCAAAAAACAGATAAACACAGTTTGAAACAATGTTAACACAAATATTCAAAAATGCTGTTGAGTTTGTTAGAAACAAAGCAACTAACCATGGGATGTATTTGTTTTCAATAAAAGTTTGCAGAAGTGTTAAATTTTGTCATATTATCTGTTGAATGTTTTGCCAACATTCGGCCATCCATGCCAACCAGAGTGTTTTGTTTATTAACAATGGAAAGGTCTATAATGAAGAACCACTCGTACTGTTGTTCCAATCGGAGTTTCGAGCACCGCTATAGACCTTATGCATTGACGTCATCACGCCGCCATCTTAGAGGTAAAACGATGACGAAACAATGGAAAAAGCACATTTTGTACGCGCGGCGCAGAGAATGAGCCAATGAGCAATCTTCTTTTGACCTCTAGACGAGGGCGCCCTACTCAAATGACGTCATGTGCATAAGGTCTATTAAAGGAGTTGTTTGATGTCATTTTTGTATCCCAGATATATCCGTGCATTGAAGGCGATGATGAGAGAGAAGATCAACAAGTCTGGCGTTGAGCTGCCGTCCATGTGCGCCTGTGGACCCAGCATCTGGGATTCCAACCCTGACACCTGCGCCAATAACTGCATCTTCTATAAGAATCCAAAAGGTATTCATGTCGGTTGGTATTTAACGAAGAAACCAGGGCTCGATTTCATAGAACCGCTTAAGCACAAAAAAGTAGCTAAGCACAACATACGTTTATGCTTACCATAAAATGGTTACCAACTAAAATAACCTTGTCACTTGTCCAATCTCCGACTGGTCCGAGCCTGTTTTTTTGCTTAGCAGAAAATTTTAAGCATTATTTTCTTAAAACAGCTTTATGAAATTGGGCCCAGTTCGCTTCAAGGCCTGATAACAGGCAGAACTCTTACGCAACACGAGGTGACAGGCTTTATTAACTTGCATTTAAGTTTCTGTGTGTGTTTGGCGGTGGTCATGTCAACGCGCCACGTGTGGCGAAATATGTGTACAAAGGCAACTTTACCGAGTCTAGGGGTCATGTATGGTTCGGTTGCCACGGGCAAAAGTCACTGCAAATACTGAACAGATACTTCACATCGTAGACCTGTTCCTTTCAGATTGAGAAAAAAAGAAGAAACTTGACACTATTTTAATGGAGGTTAGAGACTTGTAATATTTTGTCAGCTTTCAAAGAACTCTATCTATTGGAAAATGAACACAACACAAAACTAAATTTGACCTTAAAGCCCCTCTTTGAAATGCCCCAAGTATGAACTTGCCCCAAGTATGAACTTGCCCCAAGTATGAACTTGCCCCAAGTATGAACTTGCACGAAGCAGTATATGAGGCTGAAACATAACTACCTAAGTTGTTGAAATTTTATTTGATTTCTTTTATCTTGCAGCATATGCAACGGCTCTACATACACTGTTGACGTCATGTGACCTCAGCTAGCCATAAGGAGCCCCCCAGATGATGGAAAAAAGGAGTCCAAACTGGTGGATTGGACACATACTTTGCAACGTGAAAGAAAACACTTCTGTTCTGCTATATTTTTCCAGACTTATTTGACTAAAAAAAAAAAACACAGTTGAAAAATTGAAGATATTGTAAGTGTCACGACCAGGACTGGAACCCACACTCCGCTTAGCAGAAACACCAGAGCTTGAGTCTAGAGCGATTGACCACTCGGCCACGCCACATGATACCATAGACTCATTGAGCTATAATCATACGGAAATGGACACTGTCTATAGCTTACAATGTACTTTTGTACATGTACAAAGATTTGTTTCCCTACAAGAAATAAAAACACAGATTAAAACAAAATGAGAATGCCTGAGACATTATTTATTAGAAAGAAAACATCTTGTTCTGATTAATTTACCTTGAATTCAATAATTAATTACTCTATCTATTGCTTCCAAACGTAAAGGTGCACATTTTACAATTTCAGTGAGTTCATTGCATGGATCTCAACCCGTCGTGCAGATGTGACGGAGTACTTTGTGGTAGTTTATTATCAAGGCACATGCCAAATGCTGCCACAACATGAATAATTGAATTGTGTGTGGTGTTGTAACCTGGGCCCAATTTCATAGAGCTGCTTAAGCACAAAAAGTAGCTAAGCACAACAAAATTATGCTTACCAGATTAAGGTTACCAGCCAAACTACCATATCACATGTAAAATTTGTAACTGGTACCCTGCTCATTTCTGCTTAGCAGGCAATTGTTAAGCAATATTTTCTGCTTAAGCAGCTCTATGAAATTGGGCCCTGAGCTCAACGATAGAGGTGACAAGACCCCCCCATATGAGCGTCATAGCTATGCAGTTGCCATAGAGAACTTTAAACATACTTTTTTACCACCATACAATGCAATAAACAATTCATTGCTCACATCATTATCTATTGCTTCCGGTTATTTAAAACGAGAGCCATCGGTCTCCAGGAGAAGAGCTGTGGTACCACAAGAGTCGCTTGAGGTACACTATCACTGCGAAAAAACAGTTAACGACTTGTCTACAAGTCTAGGTGGCAGCAGACTTATCAGGTTAAATCAATTTCTCTTGGAAAAATATGCGAAAATTTACATAAATGATCGAAACAACACAAGTTCGAAATTTACCTTGTAAGTCTGCTGTGCCTAACATTTTAAATAACTCCTCATCGTCTTCATAAAGGCACAGGCATGATATTCTTCCTACTTTAGTCTGGTTTCCGATTGTTTTGCCCCTTACAGTCAGAGCTTACACCATGATATCGCCACGTCAGTGCAAAGACGTTGTATCTCCTAAATTAGCACTTGTGTTAAAATAGCCTGGATGTACACACAAAACAAACACGCGAGATACAACTTTTTTTTTGCAAGGAGCATTTTCGTGGGATATACAACATTTTTGCAAACTCGGGATACAACGTTTTTGCAAACTCCAGATACGACGTTTTTGCCAACTCGAGATACAACGTTTTTGCACTGACGCGACGTTATGTTCTTGTACTTGATAAAACTTTCGTACTTTTTCCCAAGGACCAAATACCATGCCTGAAGACAATGGATTAGTGTATCAGTGTCACATCAAATAATTGAGATAAAAATCAACAGTACCAATTTTGTTGTATTAATTAAGAAAAAAATATACAATCCACTCAAAATAAAGTACTATTTACAATCTATTGCTATACAAAAGAGACTCTTCTCGGGATAAACTTGTTGGAATTGCTGTCATTTGTTCTTGATAAAAGTTTTTTTTAAAGTTTGGTGTACAGGGACAAAGGTTTACTCCAGAACCCGTGTACTCACTTAAATTCTCATCGGTTATCAATCCAACCCTATGTAAAATCTACACGTTCCTCTGTTCAGTACATACACATGCTTCCTGAAGGCACTTAAAAGATCACCAGCTGTATGTATATATTGACTAAAAAAAGCGTCGTTCTGAAGCCATGTTGGCGCCACAACAGAAAAGTTTTGAAGCAACACGTTACAGGTCGACTCTGGTTTATGACAAGATTGCTGGGACTGGCCTACTTACCTCTTTACAACAGGACTGTTGTTTTAAGAGGACAGCAGAACAAAGAAACACGAAGCAGAAATGAGATTTCGACTTGAGAATGTACTCTTTATAAGCAGAACCTCTCTGTAACAGTGCTCTTTATAACCAGGGTTGACTGTATTCTGTAATGCTTTATTTGGGTATTTTTTTATATATGTGATGCGGTCGAGCTAAATGAGTCTTTTGTCGACCCTTGTCAATTTTTGTTTTTTTATCTATTTGAAAGAAGTACAATCTCCGCTTTAAGGATATGAAAACACCCAGTGTTGATACCGCCTTTGGTTTAAAAGTTATGGAAGTCGAAACACCAAGAGATGTATAGAAATGTATACCCTGTCGACCTATTTTGGCCTGTTATTCAATAATGCATTTACCGACAAACGACTCATTAAGCTTGATCGCATCACATATTAAAAGGCCTCAAGGCAGCAGTTTGAAAAAAATAGTTAAACTTTTTTTCCAAGCACTAAATTTTGACTGTGGAGCAGGATACGTCGATTTGTAGTGCGTCTGACAACAAGTTCTCTGTAAACACATGTCACAAACATGTCTGTGACCCGGAAGCCGAGTCTGGAATGAAGAACTAGCCTTCTAGTCAATATATACATGGACTGCTTATTGAAATAATGCTATATTACACTCCAAAACATAAATACACTGCATTAAAAATTAAAGGAAAAAAAAAATAACAAATTAAAAAATTGCATAACCTGAAAACTCGATGACAAATCATTGCAGTGTTAGGCCGTTTCTGAATTGGCGGCTACAACTACGGCTGCGACTGTTGCTAAGGGTGTTTCTAAGGACGCCATATACTTTGTTGCATGTTGATGTGGAAATCTAGCCGTAGCCATAGCTGTAGCCGCCAATTTGGACACGGCCATATTTAATGACAGTTCACTGTTTAATACCACAACTCAATGTCAGTTAAAGAATACTGATTTTCAACTTAAAATACACAAACTCGTCAGGAGGGGAAAAAACCCTATAAAGTTGATATCTTTTTAAACAGATCTAGTAAATTTGCATAACTTGTACATGCCTACTATACTTGGAATAAATAGTATTGAAATATATCAAGCACTAAGAATCAATTCATAGGTTAATCACATTACACTGAACCATAGAAAAAATAATCCGGAGAATGCCGAGGTTGTCTGCATACTGTGACAAGACTCACTTGGGTATCTCCGGGTGCTCTTTCTATGTACTGAATACATTACAGCGGCCGTGTTTAACCTTGCACAATTCAACCATACAGTTAAGCCTGGTTCATACTTCCTGCGAATGCAAAGCGAATATTGACGTCACAAATTCGCAACGAGTAATTCGCAGCAGTTGAGCTGTGCTCAACTCTTGCGAATTAATCGCAGCGAAAAGCAGAGTTGTGGCGTCAATACTCGCAGGAAGCATTCGCAGGAAGTACGAACTGGGCTTAAGAAGGACTCTTCATTAGTTGCTTATGTTGAAGTAAATATTTGAAAGGTGACCACGCTAATTTTGAAAGATTAAAAAGACAAACAAGGGCAATTTCAGTCAACTCATGCTACATTACCCGCATCGGAATTGAAAAATTACCTGAATGATACCGGAAATGTTGGGATTTGTTGTTGATAAAAATCAAACCTCAAAGTGCCTTTATCAAGGCACAACGATTCTCTGTGGTAAAAGTAGCATGAGTAACCATGAAATAGTGCCCAAAGGCACTTTATATCATTTTATTATATACTTATTTAGACAGGACTATAAAACCCTGTCCGTACTGATCACAAAAACACATGTACACAAATTTCGATCAACAGCCATGATAACAACACCAACTAGTAAACCACACGGGAAACTGACTGTGTGAATTTTTGTACAAAGAAGAATTTACTCGAGCGGGATTTGCAGACATAAGTGAAAGCTTAACCCTTTTACCAGAGCAGCTGCAAGCAGCTTGTACCAAAATGCCCATAGTGGCTTAAAACGACTGCAAGATTTGACCTACTTCCACACAATCAAAAAGGTCAAAGTAAAGGTCATGTCCTGAATTGACATCTTCCAGTGTTTCCCACATTAACCTGGTATCTTCGTTTCTAAATCAATTTTGTGGTACCGAACCCTACAACTATGACCCAGTTGTGCCACCGCGACGCGAAGAGAATGACGATCCGGCCAATCACTGCTTCTGAACATGCTAGGTCAAAGTGCAAGCATCTGTCGCTTCAATGGCCTGACCTCATTCATAAAACTGTTTTCACACAGCGCCACCAGTGGTTAATACATGGGAAGTTCTTTGAAAAATTAAAGTTTTATTTTGAAGTATTTTTCATTCCAAAGTTCCAATACTATTTTTTTTCTGTTAAATTTAGTTTGTAGATACACATTACAAAGAAGGCGAAGTGTTTTGTGTTGCTTATTGTTCATGTTGCTCTTTAATGTGTGAATACACTTTTACTTATGGAAATGTTTAAGCAAGATTTTGTTGTGCTAAGTAGCACACTATAAAAGGACGGGTACAGAATATTTCTTTTAATACTTACAAAATGATCCCTTTTTATCCCAGGAGTCTGAACGTACAACCATTGTGGAGCACGGCTACTCTGTACTATTTACACATTCACACCAAACTAACACAGATGGACATTTACGTTCGTACAGTCAAATTTACAGAGTTTGCACACGAGAGGGTGAAAACTGAAAGAGTTTTAAAATATTCACAAAATACGAAAGAGGTGGGGTACATTTCAGAGACATGGAGGACTAAAAAGGTCAAACTACAAAACAGTTTTAGTGCGCCAACGTGATTGTTCTTAAATCAAACGTGGAAGTGCAACATTTGTGAGGTGCTCTGGCAACACTCTAAACTTTGACCCAAATTTCACCAAAAAAAAGATTTTGATATGATTTTGATTCTCTAAATTGTCCTCTTTGATTTGATGTTGTTAAATCAGTTAAAAAAGGAAAAAAACTTAGTTCTTGTTTTTGGCTTGAATCATTCTTGGAGAGCACGAAACATTATCAAACAGCATCTTAAAAAACCCCTTAGAAAATTGGATGAAAATTGAGATTGCGTGGAATTGGTTGCTTGTAAATTGCCACAATGTGACAACAATAATGATAATAATACTGAGTTCTTATATAGCGCTTTATCACACCAACTGGCGTCTCAAAGCGCTCGAGGTCAAAAGATGACAGTGGGATCACTAAGGACAATGCACATGGTCTAGTAAGCTAGCAGCCACCTTACAGGTCGATGTCTTATGACAACCACAGTGAAGAAACCGCTTTTGTGTTTTAAAAGAACTTATGAAAGAACAAATCTACACAGCAAAGTAGATAATTATACACATGGTGTTACCGCAAACCGAATATACATTGATACCTCGCCACGCAATGCCTCAAAAACCATACAACTCATGATCAAGTCATGTTTGTGCATACACATTATGTACTACATTGTAAAAATCAATGCGGCCCAACAACCAATAAATAAGACATGGTATTTTGGCCGGTAGCCATTTGCGACTGAGCAAACTCTGTACAGCAAAAGCAACAGTGAAGTACACTAAATCAAAAAAATTGTTTCATTTGATATTTTCCTTTTCACCCCAAAATGTAAAAATAAAACTACAAAACAATTTAAGTACCTCTACAAATAATCTGAATAAATTTATCTTTGGTCAATATGATAATAGTGTGCAAATAACTTTAGTGCAAAGAATCAAAGAAAATAATTCACTTAAAAAAGAAAAGCATAGAAATTTAAAAAATATTCAACAGAAATATTCAAAAAAAAGGTAAAATGCACTACAACAGAAAAGTTTTATTTCAATCAAAATGTATGAAAATATGTTTTCTGATAAAAAAGTCAAGAAAACAAAAGTATTTAGCCTGAAACAACACACGAGTAAACCTCAGAGTGTAATTGCAGTGTGGGATACCAACACGAGGTCAAAGGTTACTAAAACACCTACAAACTTCCCAAGAGGTCAAAGGTTACTACAACACCTACAAACTTCCTATCCTGTTGGCAAGTCATTACGTCACACACATGCGTATCTGCTGCACGCCTAAAGTTATCGCTACATCTGGCTCTAAGCCTGACATACGGTTTGTGTGTGCGGTTTGACCAAAAATATCACTCATTTCGTCGCTCACAAGTCTCACAACGGGACTCGAACCCACACTCTGCAGAAACACCAGAGCTCGAGTCCAGTGGTCTTATCCGCTCGGCCACGACACGTAAGCTTTCAGACTAAAATTAAAGAATGACGTCTTCACCCCTACCAATCCGTCAGATGTTTTGAGCTAAACTATGACTCTGTATTCATGGTATTATTCAAGGGGGAGGGAGGGAGGGTCTCGTGTAACCTGATCCTCGCGCACATTTTTGACTATTCCATTTCAGTTGTAGGGGAGATGATGAAAATGGACAACATTAAGCATTATAAATTATGCTAGTTTCTCTCATTAAGATTGTACTCTCATGCTACATTCATTGCACATTTCTTTTCAAAAGTTTTAGTACTCATAATTTTACCAAGAGGCCTCAAAGACAAAACGTTCAAACAAATTTCAGAAACCGTCATTTGTAATCTGATTTTGGTTTATTTTGAAAAATTGTTATCACTGATCCAAAAACGTTTTTCCTCTCAATTGAAAACCAATACAGGCGCGCCTAGCAATTCTGTTGTACCCACACACCAAATGGTTGATAATCTTGTGTGCCAAAGGTGACGATTGTAGTGAACGTATGTGAGACGCACAACGGCTCCACGTAGAGAGTTGTCTGTCTTGTTCTAACATCAAGTTTGCAAATAAGACGGCGACGGATGCAGATACACCCCTCCCCCCCTCTCTCCCACCTTGGTATAATTATCAAATTAATGCTATTGCTGCTATTACACATAAAGTTTATTCATCAATAATTTGCATGTTTCACACACAAGAAGGCCACATAGATATGCTTCAGTGATAAACTTACAATTCAATGCTTAAAAATACAATAATGCATTTTCTACTTTGGTGATCGGACCATGTCCGACACCATTTTGATACTTGCTTTTGATTGGTCCGTTGTATTGTTCTGGAAGCTGCCCTTGGACACATCAGAAGTCAGTTGCCATGACGACTATTGCTTGGTATTTATATATAGAGGTTGTGATGGTAACCTATTATGATCGTTCCATGAATCCGTTGTTCCTGATGAAGGTGTTACTACTGCTGCTTCCGTTTTCCCTTGCCTAGAAAAAAAAAAAAAGCCCCCAGAAAATCCATCTGTTAGAGTGACAGTACATCATTGATCTTTGGAAGAGATAATTCCAATCACCTAGTTTACGTTGAAAAAGCCGTACAAGAGACCATAATAAAAAATAATAAAGACCTTGATAGAACAGGGAGGTTTCGCAAGGCTACAGATACATATACGGATACGTCAACACTTTGTGTGTTCACATGATGTGTAACAGCGGCTTCCATGTTTAGCGTGCACGATGACAATGGATATGGGAGCTCATACACGTACGTTAAAAAACGGATAACCCTCTTGCTGATTTTAGTTGTATTTTTGCCCTAGATTAAACAATTTTTCCCCGGTATTGCTTTTTAAGGTGTCATTCATGATAATGATAGAAATGTGTTAGTCATTTGTAAGCAAAAAGTTTAGAACAATGCAGTGTAAACAGGGTCTCACTTATTTTGAGTGTGTGGATGTAACTTCACTTGGCCATTAAACTGGTTCTGATTGCTACCATTAATACATTATAAAGATACATTGATGACAGGATTTTCAGTCCTCTCAGTTGATGGTTGTTCATGAACAATAATTTGAAGAACACTTCATGAACCGTCCAGAACACGCATTCCCAGTTCATGGTTGTTCGTGAACAATCTTGAAAGTTCACAAAGTTATGAACTTCATCTTGCCTGGGTCATGTATGAGCAATCAGTGGTTTACACATAGGGATACCAGGGGTGCGTTTTCGCGGCCGCAACCAATAACCGTTTCTATCATTGCCCAGTGATTAACCAATGGCCAAGTCAACCGAAACAGTTATTGGTTACGACCGCGAAAAACGCACCCGTGTAGGGGTGCATGTAGAAAGCAATAAACAAGCTAGTCGGATCACTTCAAGAGTATTTTGACAGTCCTCTGTCGTTTTCACTGGCATTTGGCTGGTGGGAAACTGTGAACGGTCACTGCTGCATCCAAGCAGAAATACATGTAAGCGCTAAGCAAAGTCGTTCTGCTTACAAAGCAAAAAACCAGCATGAGGCTACAGAGCTGCCAACATTTGCATCTGACTGTCACAATGTTTTTTGTTATTGCTTTTTCTAACTGTGGACTAGTACAAGTTTAATGTCCAGGTTTACACGCCTCGCAAGGTTAAATCAGGGATATTTTGCTCAACAATCAGAGAGATATTAAGAATTACATTCAACCCAATAGGGAAAAAGTTTCCATTATCAGGGAGATTTTAAATTTTTTCCTTAGAAAATAGAAAGATTGGTTTATTTCCAAGAACTTTCTGAAGAATCAAGGAGAGTTGGCAGCTCTAGACCACTCACAAACGATAACAATGCATTAGGACTTTAATCCACTTCTGCTTAAAAAAAAAGAAAGAAGCAAAATGGCACTTTAGGACAGCATATATTGGTTATTGGCAAGAACAAAATCTGCAGCAATGCTACCGACGAGAACCTTTATCAAAACTTACGCCTTACTCCTTAGGGTGGCAGTTTGTGATGAAAGAAGAAATGAAATAATGTGAGAATTAGTATCCAAGTAAAGGACTTAGAAGTATCCAAAACCCCAAATGGCACAACCAAAAAATTACTCTGCGGTGATGAGGTTAGGTGAATTGGGTCAACAGACCCAAATCCTAGTCCCATTCCCACACATGCCACATGGTATTGCCACAAATAGAGCCTTATATAAAATAAATCATTCTTGTAAAGCGCATTTCGTCCATGGCAAGACCTCAATGTGCTGTACAGTCATTAAACTTATTTAAAGAACATAAACAATTCTTGAACTACACATTATTATACAAAAACGTATGAAAAAAAAATTCACAGGATGAAGTGAAACAACTGTCAGGAGAAATGTTATAAAAAGTCAGATGCTAAGCAGATAGGTTTGAAGTGAACTCTTGAACAGGTCTAGTGAGTTCGAATTCCTAACATGTGTTGGAAGCTGGTTCCAGAGTTCGGGAGCTTTGTATGCAAATGTTTTCTGGCCGTATGTAACTGTATTTGTGGTTCTCCGCCACAGAGTGGTAGCAGCGTTTAAAACTGTGTTTATGTACAAATCGTCACCGATTTCACAGAGCGACGTACTTGTACTGAGCTGCCAACATTTGCATCTTGCAGTCAGGGATATTTTTATCAACGATCAGGGAGATATTTAAAATTGCATTCAGCATAACAGGGAAAAAGTTTCCATAATCAGGGAGATTTCTAAGTGTATTCATCAGAACACGGAAAAATCGGTTTATTTTCAGGGAGCTTTGTGCAGAATCAGGGAGAGTTGGCAACTCTGCATGTAAAAAAAGTTTTGCAAATCTGTTTTGGAACAAATTCTTGACATATTCATTACTGTTAACATTTTCAGCAAGTTTCCATGGTTTCAGGACACGTATAGTTCTGTAATTACACTAGTTAGAATGACCGACATATCGCTAGATCAGCCATTTTGCATTTCCACAAAGCACTTTTCCCATTGAAGCACGTAGCACTGGCACGGTGCCAATTACGCGTAGTACAATTTCTGCATTTCCACAAAGTTGCATACATGTAGTTGACCTATTGGAATGTGGAGTTCTCACAAAGCAAAGCATGCATTGGTTTTGTACACAGCACTCTGCATGCACGTCTCGTTTTTTGTGTATTCTCGAAGTGAGGTATGTTAGAAATTATAAACTCATTAGTAGCAAAGTTTAAACACTTGACAGTTTTGTACTAATGGCCCTTTTTTTTCTCTTGGCTAAAACATTTTTGTAAACAAAAAAAGTTAACAGTCTTCGGCACAGCAGTATGAAAAATGTTTCAACTTCATCCCCCATTTTTCTCCAAACACAGAGTTTTGGCTGTGGTGAACCGTATGTCATTTCGTGGCGCGACCGTCAAATTGTACACTAAAATACAATTAGGCCTACAGCAAAGACTCTACCTAGCTTCAAATCACCATAAAAACCACTTAAAAAAAAAATGTATGCAAAAATTAAAATACCAGCAAAAAAAAATGACAACACCAGCAAAAACTGAAAACATCAGCACAGCGGAAATGATAAAAAGCTACAAGATGACGACATGTGGCGACTCATGTCTATCTTCTTACCAGACTACTTCTAAACATAGACGCTACCTCTCTATGCTCTCTTTGCGTTGTCTCTGCTTGGTGGGCAGGTGTTTTATGGTTGGTATTGAGTGAATTGGATGCTGGTTCACTGGAATTCTATGGAATAGGTACAAGTGAAGGCAAAGAGATTCAGAAACTCGTATTAATAGTTTGTCGACTGAAAAAAGCCTGAGGCCTTCTCACTCACTGCTACTCGTCAGTTGATCTCTCTTCTATAAAAGTGGAACTAGTTTTCAAAATCCACAGTAATACAGCCCAACGTTATGCTTTTAACCCTTGGAGCGCCGCCGACGTTCTGAAACGTCCAACTGAGTATCCACCCACCGGCCGCCGACATTCCTATACGTTCTACTATTCGACCCCCCCCCCCCAAAAAAAATTGCCCTCTGGATAAAGAATTGCCAAAACGCGACCGGCACTGTAAGGAACCCTTCGAGCGCCGCCAACGTTCTGAAACGTCCAACTGAGTATCCATCCACAGGCCGCCATCATTCCCTTACGTTCTACTACTCGACAAAATATTTTTTTTTTTAAATGGCTGGCCTGTGGATACAGAGTTACCAAAACGAGGCTGGCACTGTAAGGGTTAAAGGGCAAAGTAAGTTTTTCCCTAGCAAAGGGCATCTCTATCAGGGAACTTTTCAAATTCCTACTTGAACATGTTGAACGTTCAACAATTTTGTGATTGGAAACGCGTGGTGTATGTTTGTCACCTCAAAAAAATATAAAAATATGTGTGACATTGTCTTCGAGTTGCACCCAGGAGAGAGAGGGGGTGTTTCTTATTTGATCAGGGGCACCCTATGGGGAAAAATGGTTCATTGGAGAGTGCGTTTACAAAAAAAAGAGAGAGAAAAAAAAGAAGATTTTACCAAGGGGGAGAGGGAAATGGTCAGTGTTATGTAACCATAACTGCCAAGATGATCTAACAGCATGAGACCCAGACCCCTCTCCCCTCGCCCTACACCCAAACATCAGGCATGAAACTGTAACTTCACCAAAAAAGAGGAAATTACAAAATTTCAAAGATTTTGTACAGTATTTTTCAATTTTGAATGGTAAAACTGAGAATAAAGAAGAGGAAATCAGATGATGCGAGGAAACATACAACGTATCAAGGCAGAATTGTCTTCTCAGACCCAAGTTAAAAAGAAATCCTGGGTGAGCCACTGTGTAGTTTGAGCTCACTGTTCAGAAAAAAAGAGAGCAATAGAACAACAACACAAGTTTTCCTACAATCTGCAGTACAACGGATTTGTTTGGTAATAGCACAATAAAATGCATACGTGATAAAGCCAAAAGGTCATGCAGCTTTGAGCAGGGCCATACTACACACACTTTGTAAACTAAAGGAGCTTTTTATTGATCCCTTTCACCGACGCCAAATGAAGCTGCTGCCTGCCCAAGGTGTGCCATTAACCCTCCTACTGTCAGTGACTCTTGGCAACATTTTCCAGTGAGTTGACCAACCATTTGAAACCATTCGACTGCCAAGGTTGTGTACGGTGGCACAACTGTGCACAGAACTAACTGTGTACTGTGTACATGCATTCCCTCATGGTATCAAATTTCAGGCTGGCATAGTTGATCTGTCATTCAAAACCACTTGAATGGTATTGAATGGTCAGACAGCAAGAGGGTTAAGGGAGTCAAATTGCCTGTGAAGATACAGTACGCATCTGTGAAAGTCATATTAAATGCACCCAGCAAAGTAAAACCCCAGAAACTGACTCCCAAAATGGTGAACTAGGACTATTGCCGTGACGACATCAGGTGAATAGGTTCAATAGTCACTCTTGTATTCTTTCTTTGAACAAAGACAAATTGTGATTAGAGCGGGATTTGAAACTGTGGACTCCGGATTAATGTGTGCCGGCACTCTAACAATTGAACTATCTACATTATAACGGTATCCCTATTTTGCCAATGTCTTTGTTCGGGAGGGGGGGGGGGGTGCCAGTCAGAAGCCATTCAACATGCATGTACTTATACACTTTGTGCATGAAGTATGTAATGAGCTGTGCATTCATATATTATACAGTTTGTAAATTGAGCACATACTATGAAAATCATGTTGTCAATTATGGAGTTTGTAAATACATATTTTAAAGCTTCATGAAACAAGCGATATTTGCATAAGCGATATTTGCATTTTATATAAAAGCGATGTTTGCATAACTGAAGAGGAGCTCCAAGGTCAAAATTGAGTTTTGAGATGCACTCATTTTTCCAATAGATAGAGTCCTTATGAAGTGGGGGAAAAACTACAAGTCTCTAACCTCACTCTAAAATTGTAAAATTTGTCATTTTATTTTGTACTCTTTCACAGCAAAATTTCAAAACATGACATCATTGGATATACACAAAAATGCAAAGACCCATATTGAAATGCAACGTTATTGGACATTTTTGGGTATTGACACAATTTTCTCTGGAAGGATATAAAATTCCATGGCATTTTAAAGTGTTTTAAAGCGAGGTTAGAGATTTATAGCTACTTTCCTTCTGCTTTTTCCCAAGTTCTTTTGGGAAATGAGTACATCACAAAACTTAATTTGACTTTGGAGCCCCTTTTCTTTAAGGCAGTGGTTACAGCGTGCGGTGTGCTAGCATATGGTGATTTCTTCAAACCAGTCGGCATACAAAAATTCATTAATAAACGAACAACCAAGTTAGCCTTGGATTTTGTTACTGAAGGGGGCACTGCGAACATTCGCCGGTTCTGAGCATTTACTTGACTTCGGTGAGGGCGCTGTTTGGGCTTGTGACGTCAGGTGCGAGGCCCCTATCTGTCTAGTGAACTGTAAGGTCTGAATTTGCATCTCTGAAAGGGCAAGGTCGTTTTCATTTTTCAAAGGGCATTTCTATTTTGAAAAACTTTAAATTTTCCCTTTGCACGGTCAGCCATTTGCATGTGGAGTCTCAAATTGGGGATAGCAGTGAATAAGAAGCATTATATGACTGTATTGACACGGTAATGTAAATGACTCTTTCATCCAAACAGATTCATAAAAACAATACAAATGAAGCATGAAGTCGAGGCTCTGACCGCACAAATAGCAAGTAGCGAATTGGGAGCTATCTATTTAGCATTTGCGGTGCTGGTGGGTTTGCTTCTAATAATGTTCTTTGTAAACACGCTTCTTGTATTACTATCTGGACTTCCCTGTGGCCCTTTTAGTTTACGGAATATTTCATAACTTCTTACACGTCTGCACACAAGGACAGCACAGGCATAATTTCAGTTTTCTGTGTCCAACACAGCTTTAGTGAGACTCACAGAAATATTAGGAGGCAGCAGCCAGACCTATTTGCAGATGTTTTCTGCTTACAGAATTCAGATAAAAGTCTGAAGCTTCTCATCCCGCACAAACCCAAAACCAAAGATGACTAGAAACGACTACATGTACATTCACAGCCAGCGTTCATGCAAAGCAAATATTTAAAAAAGCCTTCATGCAAAGTTGACGTTTCGCCCTCTGCCTTACCGTAGTTCCATTTTCTAGCCAGTCGTTCTGATACTTGGGATAATTTAAATTGGAGGGTGGTGCCGATGGCTGGGGATAACTTAGAGTGGAGGGTGCTGGTGCCGATGGCTGGGGGTAGCCCCCTGGACCGGGGGTAATGATGGGGGGTAAACTGGGTCCTTAATAGGTGCGTTTCCTGCTGCACGTTTATTCTGGAAGATTATAAACACAATTTATGGGTTATAAAAACACCATCTACATGTAGCATAACGGAGCATATTTCTAGGCGCACATGAATTGTCAAAAAGGAGATGTTGTTCTACCTGCAAAATTGTTTGCAATAAATAGCCCATATACGCTTGTCCTGACGCGCAAAAGATTCTGGGTGAAATCCAAATCAAAGCAACACCGGCAACCATCATGGCACGCTGATTTTGAAGCACTGCGGTACAAAACCCTGGTACAGTTTAACGTGTCTGTAAACTACAGCATGGCGTCCATATTGGCAGCTTGATATATTTGTTAACTGTACTTGGTTTCCCAAGATGCATTGCGGTAAGATGGCGCTTGCGCATTATGGCCTACTATCGACCTTTCTTTTGTTGATCAACAAAACCGCGCTGGTTGGCATGAAGGGCCGAATGTTAGCAGAACATTCAATCGCGGGTACAGAATGTTGTGGCCAAATTCAACATTACTCTGCAAATTTTCAATACATCTTATGATTGGTTGCTTTGTTTCCAACAAATTCAACACTATTTTTGAACATTGTTACAAACTGTGGCTATCCGTTTTTTGCTTTGCATTTATGGCTTCCCATAGTTTTCCAACCTTGGTTGGCAAAAACTTGGGCTGTGACGTTGCAGACGGAAGGTCTATCCTTACAATCGGAGGATTACATGTAAATCCACAGCTCGATTTCACAAAGCACTAGGATTCATCTTAGAGACGAGTTGACAACTTGTCAATATTTACCGTAGTGATTTGCATGGTGACATCACACTTTCCCTAGCAGCTAAGATTGATTTGCGCTGAAGATCAGTCTTAGCTCTTTGTGAAAATCGGCCCCTCGGGAATTTTTTTAACAGGATGCTAGGACAGAGGTGAACTTTTAAGGTCATGTAGACGTACACTTTCCGTATGTACATGTTCATCCAATTGACAGTCTTGAGAACACTGTAATACTCTAATTTACATGAAGACCCTAATAATTATCATGAACTACATGTATTGCAGAGACTCTCAACGCGTACTACATGCATTGCAGAGACTCTCAACATGAACTACATGTATTGCAGAGACTCTCAACATGAACTACATGTATTGCAGAGACTCTCAACGCGTACTACATGCATTGCAGAGACTCTCAACATGAACTACATGTATTGCAGAGACTCTCAACGCGTACTACATGTATTGCAGAGACTCTCGACGCAAACTGCATGTATAGAGAAAGTTAACCCTAGGACTTGTTACTTGTTCAATTTCTTAATTGTCGACTTCTGAGAAAAAGAAGGTTAAAAGACGATTTTTGTTTTACAAGCCTTACACCATACAGTTTGACTTGCTGGATTTTTTGAGTTGAACTAGTTGAACTACATGTGGTTTGTTGTTAAGCATGTACATAGTATTCACAAACAAAGCTGCCAACATTTGCATCTTGTAATCAGGGAGATTTTTGTACAACAATCAGGGAGTTATTTAGAATTACATTCAACATAAGTGGCAAATGTAGCAAAATTAAAACACTAAGGGGGCATGAATGATTTTAAGCATACACCAAGGCATACCTGTGTGGAAGGTCAACCACATATCTAATTAGCATAATTAGCATAATTAGGCCCCAAATTAGGCCCCAAATTATGCTCCCATATTGTTCCCCTGAGATACCAATGGCAGAGCCCACCAAAGGGTGAATGACACCCACCGCACATCAACGAAGGCACAATCTCCAAACGGAGGTTGGTGCATGCCTTCCCAGGTCAAAGGGTGTACAAACTTTCCGAACCTAGTGCAAACCTAATATGATATTCAACCAATGGCAATAAGCCATTTTGAAATACGGTGGACACAATACTATGACACTACAAGGTTTGGGTAAGTTTGTCTGTATACACCAAAACCAAAGAGTGCACTCCTATAGTGTCCACCATACCTAAAAAAAAAGGCCAATGAAGGAGTGCCTACCTGGGAGGTGACATGGGAACATGCAGAAGGTCAACAAATCATGAATATTCACTTTAGTGTGGCGGTTCTTCCGCACACAGTTGTGCCCCCGCAGGATTCTAACTAGTAATACAAACCCATTTCCATTATTGCACCTTTAGCGTATTTTGCGTGTAACAAACACGCCAGGGCCCAATTTCATAGAGCTGCTCAAGCACAAAAAGTAGCTAAATAATGCTTACCAGAATAAGGTTACCAGCCAAAATACCATGTCACCTGTACAATTTGTGACTGGTATCCTGCTAATTTCTGCTTAGCACAAAATTGTAAAAGCAGCAGCTCTATGAAAGTGGGCCCAGGACCTTTTTGACTCACCCCATCAACAGCGTACGGTGAAAAGGCTTTGGAGGGCTCTCTGTTAGACGTCGTTACTGCAAACATCTCCGTGAAGTTGGGCACCCCGGTATCCCGCAGGGGAGAGTTGCCGTAGTCATGATGGGTGAAGCCATCGATGTTGTTGGACATGGCGCCGGTCGGCTCGGCTATTATACCGATTTGGGACGTTCGGACGTGATAAGGAAAGTTGCGGTTTGCCGCAGACGGTCTCGTCATTACCTGTGAATAGTACGGGTTTGAGATTACAAAAATGGCGGAGATGTCTCTCTCTGTTGTATATTGTTTCTCAACGACCATTTTTTTTGTATAATTGGGTAAATAAAACAATGGTCAATCCATGGACACAGTAACAATGTATGATATAGGCCTATAATCAACCAAATAATACCTAATGCTATCTATCAATCAATTAATTACAGAGTAATTATTCATTCTGATGTTCATCAATTAACTGACCAATTCATCAATTGCTCAAAACCATACAAAAAAATTAGAACAAGAAATCAATCAATCTATCCAAAAAAAAAGTAAATTTTTACAAACATGTACGATTTGAAGAATCTCAATACAATCATCAATCAATCAATCAATCAATCAATCAACTAAATCAGTAACCTCTTTGTGTAGAAAAAGTAAATTATCAATGACAAAATCAATTGATCAACCAACCAATCATTGCTCAAATCACTAAATTTATATCAATCAAGTAATCAATGGATCAAAAGAGTTAACTCCTACAAACATATATGTTACGAAGTATCTCAATAGAATCAACAATCAATCAGTCAATCAATAATGAAATCAGTAATCTTTATGTGTTTCAGGTAATAAATTACATGCACAAAATCAATAAAAACAAAATCAATCAGTCAAACAATTAATCAATCAAGATTTGCAATTCACAAATTAAATCAATCAGTCAAATAATGAATCAAAATAACAGATCAATTTCAACATTAAACACACTGGGCATGATAAGGTGTCGGACAATTTTACAATGAGTACACAGGCTGACCTACAAGTCCATATGGTACAGGGCTCTATAGACTTTCCAGGTCATTTAATAACAATCACGCGTGAGGTCTCAAAATCAATTCAAATAAAAACAACAATATAGCTTTGGGACACATGGAAAGTCACTTAAAGACTCTGGACACCTTTGGTAATTGTCAAAGACCAGTCTTCTCACTTGGTGTATCTCAACATATGCACAAAATAACAAACCTGTGAAAGTTTGTACTCGAAAATTGGTCTTCGAAGTTGCGAGATAATAATGGAAGAAAAAACACCCTTGTCACACGAAGTTGTGTGCTTTCAGATGCTTGATTTCTAGACCTCACGCGTGAGGTCTCGAAATCAAATCAAATATTTTACTGAGAAATAACTTTTTTTCTCAAAAACTACGTTACTTCAGAGGGAGCCGTTTCTCACAATGTTTTGTACCGTCAACAGCTCTCCATTGCTCGTTACCAAGTAAGTTTTTATGCTAACAATTATTCTGAGTAATTACCAATAGTGCACAAGTGTCGTGACTGGGAAATGGGCTGCAATAGAAAGAACATCATGCCGGAGAAGATGAGTTACTTACCAAGAACGCCAACTGTGCAGTAAATGCTATCACCAACTCGATAACATTCATCACTTTTTCTCTCCACCATTTAGGGAATACAAACGTCGCAATTAGAATCATAATGGGTGTTGACAGAAACCTGCAAACAAAGCACAAACAATGTCCAAAATCAAAAGATATTTTATAAAGTACCTCAAGATTTCAGGATTCTAGGACAAAGCACAGTGCTTTCCATTTTGAAACACACCTTTTGGAAAAAAACCCACAAAACTCTTTACCCTGTCTGTTAAACTTGCAGCCTACATTGCTAATAAGCCAATTGCGAGTTAGATAAGAATATCGTCTGGTCCAATGACTTGCTTGATCACAAGTTACCACTTTAATTTGAATTCCTCCGACTGTCGAGACAGTTGCTACGTCTCATAATTCGGGGCAAGCTTTTGTGTAGTTAAGTAAGAGACGGCGAACACCCATACACAATTTGGAATGAATGTGTATGGCACAATGGTACCAGGGTTTGCTCATCTGGAGGTTGCTATACAAAAGATTGCCCCGAACCATTTGACATAGCAACTGTCTCCATAGTTTGAGGAACTCAAATCTAAGCGGTAATTTGTAGCTAAGCAAGTCACTGTACCAGACTTTATTCAAATCTTGCAAATGGCTCATTGTCAAAGATCAATATCTGCGCTGTGTTTGACTCAACACACATGAAATAAAGTCCTGTGAAATATTAAGCTCAACCGGCCATGAAAACTTTTTTTTTGGAAGAGCATTACTGTTTTAACACTCGCTCTGAATCGGATTTCGGAATTGCGAGATCAAAACTCACCGTTTGACTCATTTCAAAAAGAAAACTACATCATTTCAGGAAAAAAAAAATTCAAGGGAAGTTTTCCACCATGACCACCTTTATACCGTATTAAGCTATGTGTCAATCTGTGAACCTTTCTATTTTGAATCTCACCAATGTTAGCAGGGCCCAATTTCATAGAGCTGCTTAAGCAGACAATTATTGCTTAACAACTGCCTGCTTAGCAGAAATGAGCAGGATACCAGTCACAATCAGTGCATTCAGCAGAGATGCCAACATTGAATTCCCAAAAAGAGTAGCACCGCCGAGCACTGAAGTTTCAAGTTAGGCATACAACTCATCGAGCCGTAAAAAGAGGAATATTATGACATTTATGGTATAAACTAATACTTTCAGCGAAAATCGCTTATTGCAAAGCGGCCTTGCCTAAGAGGTCAAACAATTGTGAATTTTATTCTAAAAAAAAAAAAAAAAGTAAAAAAAAAAAAAAAAAAAATAAAAATGTATCGGACGCAATTTGCACTAGCTTGTGCATGAAGAGAACCTTTTCCACCTCAATTCAACAAAATGCTGTGGTTTCTGTCCCATTGTTTATTAAAATAGTAATGCTCACGTTTGCACAGAAAATAGTAAAACAAACTGACAAATGCTTCACACCACCTGACCACAGCAGGCCATCAAGTCTTCAAACGACTTCAGCAAGAGCAGTTTCGTCAACTGGCCTTTCCAACCAATTCTATTTCCACCACTGCATTCTTAACAACTTTTTTATCAACAGTTTTCATCAGGTCTTGGCCTTGATTGTGATCGATCAAATATTTTCTTTCTGTCACTTTTATTTTAGTTGATATGCAGCGATCGCGATGTTTCAAACAAACTCCACACCGTGACCGTCGCGCGCTAATAATAACTTGCGAATTACATTGCAGATAAAAGTTATCACAGTGTCTGTTTGCTGCCGCAATCCAAAGACGTGAAGCATTAGAAAAACTGCGGAACCAGTCTCTACAAAAGCGACTGTAGAATGTATGCTGTACAGGGAGCTTGTGGCTCTGTGTCATGCTCTGTGCTACGCGTGTGCCAGGTTGGCAAATCCCGAGTGCGATAGTTTATGGGATTGGTACCTCCTAAATAAACACAAAAACGTGTGTGAATTCGCCGCTCATCACTTTTAACCACGCGGCGGCAGTCAACATTTGTTATAGTTTTTTAATTTTATATTTTTAGGTTTAGTTTTGCTACGCCCAAATCGTGTATGTTGGTCTCTCCGCATTCAGGCATGTTATTTTGGCTGGTAACCATATTCCAGTAAGCATAATTCTGTTGTGCTCAGCTTACTTTTGTGCTTAAGCAGCTCTATGAAATTGGACCCAGTTGTCTACATGTGCTGTACCTGTACATGGCTGTAGCAATGACAACCTTGTTGGGCACTTACCATAGTGTGTAGAAGAAAAAGAAAGGGACGTAGAATAATCCTTTCTCTGGGTAATGTTTCAATGTGAAGAAGATGGCGTAGATGAACCAGAGCCAACAAATACCACGGATGGCGATCAGACCGAATCCTGCTGGGCTCTCGTACAGGTATAGAACCTCACCCGGATCAAACACCTGAGGGCAGTATTTAGAATTAATCAATTAATAAACCACAAAGGGAAACTGACCCTGCTGGGCTCTCGTACAGGTATAGAACCTCACCCGGATCAAACACCTGAGGGCAGTATTTAGAATTAATCAATTAATAAACCACAGGGGAAACAAACTGGGTATATTTTAACATAACTTTGGGTTGAACAAATTTACTAGAGCGGGATTTGAACCAACGAACTCCAGATTAATGTGCGCTCTCCCAACTGAGCTATCTAGCCCAATGTTGCTAGCCCTGTGCTATCATTATCTTTGTCAACAGGGCCACATGGTCTATTGACTGACCCCTTGCACTGATGTCACACGCCGCTACTGTCTGTCCATTTTCTGCCATTTTAAGAGTCAAATTGCATGTGATGCACGTCTAGCTTTGCACATGTCGCTACAAAAATGTAGGTAGCAGGCCTGGAATTTCATCTTTGAAAGGGCAAGGCCATTCTCATTTTGCAAAGGGCACGTCCATTGGAGAAATTTAATGTCTAAGGGAAACTTTTGAAGGGGCACAAAGGCCAAGACCAGGGCAACAGAGGCCGTGGCCTCCGTGTAGTTCCAGGTCTGCTTAGGCGTACACACAGCTGTGGGGACATTTACTCAATGGAGCAACGGTCCCACGGCGTTTTTCTTTGTTCAACTGGGTCCCCACAAGGGAGTTCTTTAGAAAAGGGAATAATAGAACAATAGCAAGTCCACACAATTGAGTGTGCAAAAGACAATGTGCACTGTACAGTAACACAAGGGAAAACTGACTTTCAGAATGGTTTAACCAAGATTAACGTAGTAATTTACTTAATAGCCCTGGGGTCGATTTCACAAAACTCTTCCTAACTTAGGACTAGTCCTAGGCAATGCTAAGAGATAGGACTAGTCCTAAGTACTGGTCCTAACTTAGGACTACTCCTATCTCATAGCATTGCCTAGGACTAGTCCTAAGTTAGGAAGAGTTTTGTGAAATCGACCCCTGCTAGTCTAGCGTATATTTCTTTTTTTTTTTTTTTTGCGTCACCTGTTTTCTTGTTCCTGTTTGTGTTTGTTGTCTAGGCGTGTCCGGCTACAGTACGCTCGGCTAGATTCCGCGCTCTGTGTTGAAGTATAGACTCTTAGCACACTTAGAACAGTCTAGCCGTTAGCTGTAGCGCAATTCGGATACGGCCTAAAGGCTGTCTTCTACAAGCCCCGGCTTAATATGACGGCCTCATACTCTCTTTTTTTGGTATACATAGATTAACTCTTTCCCCGATCTTCTGTGCTATTATTTTGCTTATCTATGTATTATTCTGTATATAATGCTATACTTTGAGAAGAGTGGTATGAAATAAATGTTAATTATAATTTGAATGACGTCACATGAATTGGGTCAATAGATAAGGCCAAAAAAAAGTGTTGTTTCCGATTACATGTCATTTAAAAATAGGGTCGGTGGGTTGGAAAGTTTTTTTACTTTGCGTTTTTTTTTATTCCCATACGATTGACGATACGTCCACGACCGTTCATGTGTTAAGCGCAATCAACAGATTTGCACAACGAATTAGGCAAAATTGTGCCCCAATCTTCAGTTTGCGCTCTTTAGATTGGCAGTTCAAGCGGCCGATTTTGCAAAAATGTGCACAATCTGCAGATTGCGCAAGCCAATGGAATGCGCTTCACACAGTTTTTTTTTTTTTTTTCCCCCCCGTTTTTTTTAAAGGCCGATATAAAAAGTTTAGGGTCGCGGCGTAAAACTAGGGTCGGTCGGGGAACCGGAAACAGAACCCCTTTTTTTTTTGGCCTAACCTTGGTTGAGATCGTTTGATATTCATGTACAGAACAAAACTTTCAACGACAAAGAAAGGGTACCCACCGATATTTCATAAATGAAGAGTGCTGCATACAGCATTGTGTAGAAACACATGAGAACTGCGATCTTGACGCTGCCCGAATGACTGATGCGCCCTCTATAGGTGGAAACAAACCATGAATGATTCAAACAAAAATGATCAAGAAAATTTGGAGTTTCAAAGAATATCTCAAACTTCAAAAAGTAGGTCTCAAACTTCAAAAAATAGCTCCACATATATACCTTGTAGGAAAATACTGACTGTTGAAGCGCCTTGAGCGTCACTGAGTGACGGATATGAGCGCTATATTAGAAGCCACTATTATTATTATTGTTATATCTGCCTTACTTTTTCCTTTAACCCTCTTGCTGTCTGACCATTCAATACCATTCAAGTGGTTTTGAATGATAGATCAACTATGCCAGCCTGAAATATGATACCATGAGGGAATGCATGTACACAGTACACAGTTAGTTCTGTGCACAGTTGTGCCACCGTACACAACCTTGGCAGTTGAATGGTTTCAAATGGTTGGTCAACTCACTGGAAAATGTTGCCAAGAGTCACTGACAGTAGGAGGGTTAAGGAAGTAACCTAAATTACCAAGTCCGATTGCTTTCTTAATTCAAAGATAATAAGCACTATTATTTTATGTATAGAAAACCCGACAAATACTACAGCAGTAGAATAAGGAAACACTTGAAGAAAAATGGACAAATTGGTCAGATAAAAAGTGGTCACTTGGTTTAAATTGGTGTTTAAAACGATGTATATTTGTACATGTGTGAAGGGATTAAGCTTGTGCATGTATAGTTATTTTTGTAAACATGTGACCGTTTCTAAAAAGAACGGTTACACGTGTAACAGTCCATTTCGGAAGAAACAAAGTCTAGTAATAAATAAAAAAAAACAATTATCATTTACATGACCACGCATGTGATCAAAACATGGCGTCTTCATCACAGCATTTTGACTTTGAGCATTCACCCAGCCCAAAAAAGAGTGTGGATGAGTCTTAGGGGGAAAGACATTTGCACATAGACCTTTTGGCAAATACACGGTGTGCACAAGTTTCCCATATAGCCGCAGTGCATGCAGGTCTAGCTAGCGATAAAAAAGCAATCAATTTGAGCGCTAGCTAGACCAGCATGCACTGCGGCTCTATGGGAAAACTTGTGCACCCTGTGTATTTGCGAAAAGGTCTATGTACATGCTATCGTACTGCTCTGGAAGCGCCCTCTAGTGCTCAGTGTTTCCTGCCTCTATTGTACCATGCTAAGTAGTGAGATGACAAAGACTACAAGGACTGTACATTTTTTTTTAAATATCATGATCGAAATGTGGTATCAGGGATGAGATTGAACTAATGTGAACATTCCTGAAAAATATGGTTTGCAGGTCTGGGTTACCCCATACTCTTTTAAATTGTATTTATTGACTTATCAGGTTATGAATTTATTAAATTAAGTTATTCAATAAATAAAACATATAATAACTATTGCTTATTTATTTTGAAAACTCATGATTGTAACTTCATATTTATATGTATTCTTTTTGAAGAGGCCAGACCTTGTACAAGCTTAGGCTTCTTGTCTGCGACCTCCCAATACTAATAACCCTCTTGCTGTCTGACCATTCAATACCATTCACTATGGTTTTGAATGATAGATAAACTATGCCAGCCTGCAATATGATACCATGAGGGAATGCATGTACACAGTACACAGTTAGCTCTGTGCATAGTTGTGCCACCGTACACAACCTTGGCAGTCAAATGGTTTCAAATGGTTGGTCAACTCACTGGAAAATGTTGCCAAGAGTCACTGACAGTAGGAGAGTTAATAAGTTCCGATAATTAGTTTTCCTTACATTATACATGTACTACCTAATGGTATGGAAAATAAACCTGAACCTGAACCTGACCTGGAACCTCTTAGATGTTTCAATTCAGGAGGTTTACAGACTCTGTGCATATCAGCAGAAATACAGATCTACAGGTTTGGGACACAGTGTGGACTATTTCTGTCTCCCTTTGGGTGACTTGCTTCAACTCTTTCAAGAAAATTGTAATGTCCAAGGTGGTTGTAAGAAAAAAACCTGAAACCAGGGAAAAACCTGAGTAATCACATGCCTGTGGTCTGCGTTTATCTGCACTCTCGAGTGAATTTTTGTTTACGGTTATCCGAACCGTAAAAATGTAAATGTGTAACCGGACGATCGGTCGGTTAAAACGTGTAAGCGTCTAACCGGCATGGGCTTAGAAGGGGGTGCCCCATCCATTTGGCGGGAGGCTCTTTAGATAGCAAAATTTGCAGGCTCCGGGTTTCTCTCATCTTGTCAATAATTAGCTTCTGAGCAGTTAAATTACCTACCTTGTAATGGTATAACCCTTGCCCATGAGTATCAACATGAGTAGAAACACACCGTCTCCCAATGACTGGAAGGCCAGAGCGGTCATTTTAACATTTGTAAGGGGTTTCCATCGTTTGCATAGTCCACGTAGAAGATAATAAAGAACATCATAGCGACCACTGAAAAACAACAACAGTACGGAAATATTGCCTTAAATGTGGAAAGTATTATATATATATTATTTTTTTTTGTTTTTACTTGTTTAAGATCTATTTATGCATGGTAAACTTTCAGAACACTCAATTTTAGTCAATAAAGCTATGAAAACAACAATTTTGTGATCATACTTTAGTCTAATTTGTGTCCTTTTGCTTATATGTAGAGCGAAATGGTAATTTTAAACATCAATTTACTTGTAATTCGTTTTCAACAAAAAATGATATATTGGCTAATTTCAAATGGGGGTAACTCAGCAACGTAATACACCCCAGAGCTTAGACATATACCAAATTACTGCTGTTGGTATGTTCTTTCCAGCCATGTATATAATCCAATTCTTTAAATTGTCAACATCAGACTCATTTTCACAGAGTGGGTCACAAATATGATAACAATAAAAAAGTTGTTTTCTTTCTTTACATGGACAGAATTGGAGAAGAAAGAAAAATATTTCAGAAAGAGTGACGTAAAGCCGTTGGTCCCGTGTGTTGTGCGAGGAAATAAAGCCGTTGGTCCCGTGTGTTGTGTTATGCAGAAAAGAACCCAGTGCACTTATCGTAAAGAGAAGGGGTTCGCCCTGGTGTTCCTGGTTTGATTGGCTGCATATTGTGCCACAGCACCTTGTAAACCATTACATGGTGCTATGTAAAGGAATAGGTCTAATACTTCAAAACGTAGCTCCAAAACGGCTTTAAGTCCCATCTGAAGGACGCAGCAATAATGGTTAAGTGTCTTGCTTAAGGACACAAGTGTCACGACCGGGACTCGAACCCACACTCTGCTGAACATGATAATTGACAAATAATCTTGACATGACAACTGGCAAACAGATATTTGAATGCCAGTTTATAAGACCACCCCTGTGTGTCGCGTAAGAGTTTTGAGCATTATTGTGTCCTCCAAAAGCGTAGTGGTTAACATGGTTAAAGGAACATTACAGAATTGGTAAGAAAAAACCTTGTAAAATATACTTTTGATCACAGATTTACACAACACTTACACGGTCTAATGATGATGATAGTAGAAAACATCCCTTGAAATATCTCTGTCTGAAATGTCATATTTGATGAGAAATGAATAAACTAATTTCCCTATTGGTTTATCGCTCAGTGAGCGTTTTCTTCATTTGTTAAATCTATATGATTTCATGCAAATGTGTAATCGTTTTTTTCACTATTTTCTCGTGACCCAGATGGCCGATCGATCTCAACCTTCTACAGGTTTGTCAGTTTATGTATACGGTTGATTACATAAAGTGCTTACACTTCCAGCAACTGTTTTGTTAGCAAAAAACAGTTCTGTAATGTTCCTTTAAATACGTTCGAGCTGGTAACAAAAGATCTTACCGTAGCAGAAGGTTACAACGATGAACATCTTGTAGGTAGTGTGAAGTAACTGACGATTGTGCAGCACATCTGGAAAAGTAAAACACAAATTTCAAATCAATTCTTTCCACTATCATGGTCTGCTTTGCTTATTTGTCTCTCACTGGTTGCTTTATCCCAACAGTGTCTCGGGCTGATTCAATCGGCCCAATTTATAATGCTTTTTAATTGGTTACAGCACCATGGGATCTTTACAATGATCCTGTGAAAGTTTAAGCCGTGTCCAAAAACAGGCCTGGAATTTTATCTTTGAAAGGGCGAGGCCATTTTCATTTTGCAAAGGGCACTTCCATTGCAAAATCTTACAGTCCATGGGAAACTTCTGAAGGGGCACCAAGGCCAAGACCAGGGCAACGGAGGCCATGACCTCCGTGGCCTCTTGTGAAATTCCAGGCCTGTAGCTTACAGGTGAATCCAATCCTCCCATATCTTCTTCTCATGTCATGCCACACCAAATCGTTTGGACTCGCATAAGATTGGAATGCCTGAACCAGTGTTAAGCCATTGTTATTTGGGCGTGACAGCCCTCAGTACTTCTAAATCCTTCAATTTTGCAAAGGGGGGATAAAGGCGGATTTGGGATGGCAAGGGTCAACCCTTGTACAGACTAGGCATGTTTACTAGCATGTGGCCTCAATCCTCCCACATGTGTGTCACTTCACTTGGCTACGACTGTTGCCAAGGGTGTTTTGCTATGGCTGTCCCATACTTCAATGCATGACGACGCAGCCGTAGCCATAATTGTTGCTGTAATTGTTGCCGCAATGCCTGACCCAGTGATAAGCACTCATTTGGGCCTACTGGCCCCAGTCCATCTGAATCTTTCACATTAACATTTGAATATAGAAGGAATTGAAACTGTAAGGAATTTTTAATTCAAGAGACGTTCATTTAAAATGACCGGCAACAATGCATTCATTGCTCAGCTGTTGCAAGTTTATGTAATTCAGTTTAACCTTGTTTTGGGGGAACAATGACTAAGCCTGTGACCTCATTCTGAAGGTATGTATATATTTAACACTTCCTTTTTGTGTGATGTCGTTCACATCAGCCCCACATTACTCTTTAAGATCTGGGCCCAATTTCCTAGAGCTGCTTAAGCAGGCAAAATTGCTTCACAATATTGTGCTAAGCTGAGATGAGCAGGATACCAGTCACAAATTGTACATGTGGCATGGCAGTTTGGCTGGTGAACTTATTCTGGTAAGCATAATTTTGTTGTGCTTAGCTACTTTTTGTGCTTAAGCAGCTCTATGAAATTGGGCCCTGTACCACATTCTGCACGTGATACAACACAAGGACACTCTACAAGGTGAGTAATACAAGATAAATGGAGGCAAAATTGTCTTCCGTAAGATCTTTACTAAGGGAATAAAAGAGCGGTGACGAGGTCCTTTATTGCACAGCCACGACCCTGCAAAGTTTTAAACGGACGTTTAAGACTGAGTCACCACTCTTAAATTCCCATTCATAAATACCTTCTGTTAAAAACATAAAAAAAACTTTAACAATTAAGGACGAAACCGACAATTTAGCCTCGGCTCACCTCTACTCTGCGTTTAATTTCTAGATGTATGAGTTTAGCTCCTTGTTTCGAACCTGCCCGCTTAAGTTTCAAACTATTGCATGCACGTTTCAAACTTACATTGGGCGGTGAAATTTGCACGCTCCACGTAACCATCTGATAGCGCCCTCTTTTGACTCAATAAGGTCAGGTCATGCTTATCGTGTTTATATCGCAACGTTGCCACGTGATCGCCCCTTGGCCAATCAGAATGGGTAAATTGCCCCCCAGGCATTTATGAAATGTGGAATACTCACTTGCAACATAAATAGATGCGATGAAAAGTAAGCCGAACAAAATCAGGAACGTGATATCAGTTTGGAGTATTCCTGTAAAAAGAAAAAGAAAACAATACAGAAACAAGTTTTTAAAGGGAAGGTATACGATTGGTAATCACTCCAAAATATTTATGGCAATAAAAACTTACTTGGTTAGAAGTATGGCAATTGTTGATAGTATAAAGAATTTTGAGAAATATGTCAATTTAAAATAATGTGGATATGGAAAAATATGTCAGTTTTTGTTTCCCCAAACTTTGAATAGAAACGTTTCTCAACTTGTGTATTCCTATATTAGGATTTAATCTTCATGCGTGGACAAATCCAATCCAGATTTTGGGCGATATCTCAAAAACGCTACCACCTTTTGAAATGATATTTCCCACAGGTTAGTTTTATTGCGTGTATCTACAAACAATCAAACGGTTCCAAAAATCAAAGGTATACTTTGCATTTAAGTGACAAAATCCAACCGTATAAAGGGACAAATGTTCTGGAAAGTTTTAGCACGCTCAGTGGTCGACAATCCTGGACAACATTCAATAGACCCTTCCCATGAAATATGCAAATATCTCCCTACTGGTTGGCAAAATGAGTGAACATCGCGCCTTTTTGCATGGGACTGATAGTGGCGTGACGCACACGCGTTTGTGCGTCTGCCTTGTGCACAACTCTATGGCGTTTGCCAACCAGCAGCGTCTGTACGCATGTGTGAATGTAATTAACATATTTCATGGGAAGGGTCTATTGGATAAATAGACCTGATGCACATGACCTCATTTAGGCAGGGCGCCCTCAACTTGAGGTCGAAAGAAGGTTGAGTCAAATTGGCCCAACCTTTGTGCTGCGCACGTAAATAGATGTGCGATTCCTTTGGCTCATCATCATTAACAGAAGGTGGCCTGATGACGTCGATGCATATTAAGGTCCATTAACCCTCCTACTCTCAGAAACTCTTGGCAACATTTTCCAAGTCCAACATGTAGGGTTAACTTTAATTTCTTCTTTATACATGTACATGTGTAGTTTGCCTTGAGAGTCTCTGTAGTACATGTAGTTCATGATAATTAGGGTATTAACCCTCCTACTCTCAGTGACTCTTGGCAACATTCTCCAGAGAGTTGACCAACCATTTGAAACCATTCGACTGCCAAGGTTGTGTACGGTGGCACAACTGTGCACAGAACTAACTGTGTACTGTGTACATGCATTCCCTCATGGTATCATATTTCAGGCTGGCATAGTTTATCTATCATTCAAAACCACAGTGAATGGTATTGAATGGTCAGACAGCAAGAGGGTTAAGGAAATATCTAAGTTACAAATTTTGTAAACATTTTTGGTTTAGCCTTCGAGAAAGACCCTGCTACGGTCGAAACATCAGGCCCAGTTTCATAGAGCTGCTTAAGCACAAAAAGTAGCTAAGCACAACAAAATTATGCTTACCAGAATTTGGTTACCAGCCAAAATACCGTGTCACATGTACAATTTGTGACTGGTATCCTGCTCATTTCTGCTTAGCAGACAATTGTTAAGCAATGTTTTCTGCTTAAGCAGCTGTATGAAATTGGGCCCAGGCCACTGACTGTATTTCGTGTTTATACCATAGGTCCTTTTGATTGGTAAGCAGTTTGCAGCAGCTAAATCTATTCTCTCAAGTTACATATAAATAAACTAATAAAAGTTTGTTTGTTTATTTCCATATATCACAACTAGACAATCTGTCAATACGAGAATTTGATACAAGTGGTGACAATGGAGGGCACCAGGAAAAAGCCAGGCTTATACAGGCCCTGGGGTCGATTTCACAAAACTCTTCCTAACTTAGGACTAGTCCTAGGCAATGCTAAGAGAAAGGACTAGTCTTAAGGTAGTACCGGTAAGTTCTATCTCTTAGCATTGCCTAGGACTAGTCCTAAGTTAGGAAGAGTTTTGTGAAATCGACCGTTTGGGCCCTTTAGTTAAAAAGTAAATTACATGTAATAACAATTTAAGAATAACGATGATAATTACTGAAACAAGAATAAGGAGAAGTGTATGTATATCGCAACCAATAGTTCGTTTAGATAGAAAACAATGAGTTATTCCATATAGTTTTAAAATTAATAAGCGAATCCAACGAAAAAACTTACCAAACTGATCAGCCGAGAAGTGTTTATCCCAGAAACCCTCTCCGTTTGTGAAGGTTAATTTGTATTTCATGTACAAACCCTGCAGGAAATTAAAGCAAAACGCATCGTATTGATTTAATTCGTTTTATTTATTCACTTTAAACATGTTATACTCCTCACTTTTGATTACCAACAACCACAACTCGCCAGTACATAACGTCGGCTCAGTACTATAAGGTCCTTAACAAACATGATGGACAAAAGGTCGTTAACAAATTTTTTTTTAAAGCCTATAAAACAAAATAATAAAATACAACTATCAGAAATTAATGTTTCCTTATGAAAATCTGAAATTGATTTTCATAAGGAAACATTAATTTCTGATAGTTGTATTTTATTATTTTGTTTTATAGGCTTTAAAAAAAAAATTGTTAATGACCTTTTGTCCATCACGTTTGTTAGGACCTTATAGTTCTCACGCGACGATAATAGGTTTGCAAAACGTACACAAAAATGCTACCTAGACATGCTAGAGAAAAAACTTCCCCCACTGAACCTTACCCTTGTCGTATTGCAGTTATCCAACGCCACATACCACCATCTCTCCCTAACTGATCGAAAGCTCCGTCCCGCTCTACAGTCGTACTTCTCTGTGTCTCCAAACAGGTTTGACATATCATTGTCGGACTCCAGCTTGGTCAGGATGCAGCCTGCCCAGACGTAATCCGTTGTCAAATTGATGACTTGGTGATTCTCTGCCTGTAGGACGGACTCTTTCTGTTGACAAGTCTAAGATGAAATGACAAAGACTCTATAATAATAATAATAATGATAATAGTGGCTTCTTATATAGCGCTCATATCCGCCACTCAGTGACGCTCAAGGTGCTTCAACAGTCAGTATTTTCCTGCAAGGTATTGTGGAGCTACGTTTTTGAAGTATTAGACCTATTCCTTTACATAGCACCATGTAATTGGTAATACAAGGTGCTGTGGTGCAATATGCTGCCAATCAAACCAGGAACACTGGGGCGAAACCCTTCTCTTTCCGATAGGTGCACTGGGTTCTTTTACGTGCATTACACAACACACGGGACCAACGGCTTTACGTCACATCCGAAGGACGCAGCAATAATGGTTAAGTGTCTTGCTTAAGGACACAAGTGTCACGACCGGGACTCAAACCCACACTCTGTTGAACAGAAACACAAGAGCTTGAGTCCGGTGCTCTTATCCACTCGGCCACGACACGCTCTATATATCAAATGAGGTTCAAATTGATATAAGAAAAAAGTATTTTCAGTGAGTTCAATAGAAAAAAATTGAGTAATTTCTCTACCAATGTTATGCATTAATTTCATTCGATTTAGTTGATTTTATTTATTGTCTTGTGACCTACATGTAATACATCAAACTGAGGTTTTGGGGCAGAGCCATCACAGTGTGCCCTGTGTGGGTTCAATTCCTGGTCACGACCCTTGTGCCCTTGAGCAAGCCACTTAAAAACATACATTGCTTCTCACCACCCAGGAGTAAATGGATACCTGCGAGAGTGGAGATTGCTGCTTTGAATAATTTGCGTAGTGTGCTAAGAATAAAAAAAGGAGAGTACACGCCAAGCAACGCACATTATTCCATTTATCCGTATCGCATAAACGCGTTTTCCGTTCAAATTTTGTGCAATTTTTCTTTGCTTTACCCAGTCAGTTTCCCTTGTGGTTTATTACCGACAAAGTGTTAGCCAGAGGGGTGTCTCTGTGTCTTTTGGACATCCTGTTTTAAATTTGGACACCCTGTTTTATCTGTCATTTACATGTACATGTACTGTACATGTAGGTGAACAATTTGGACATTTATTAAATTTCCAGCAAATTTGGACCCCATTTGACCAAATCGTGTCTAAAACCTTGATTACCAAGATACAAAGAACATGTAGCGAGGATAAATAAACTTGTACTTACCTTTAATGCTACTGAGTCGGTAGGATAAACAGCAGGCCATTGGTCTGGCTCATCGTAATACAGGATTAGATTCTGTACGGCAAACGACTGTAGAGATACAAAGAAAACTATGTTTGTATTTTGTGGTCATGGTTGAGTGGGCAAGAACATTAGGCTTAAAGGTAAGGGTTATTGTAGATTGGTTTTTGTTAAACATAATGTTGATTTATAGGCCAACAATTTAATGAAAATAAAGGTCAATACATGTTCATATTGTTTCAGCTAAATATAAGGTATACAACAGCATTTGTAAAGCGCACTTTATCTGTGTGACAGTCAAAGGCGCTGGTCAAGAACAAGAAGACAATTTCACTCGATATGTTTATAGGCTAATCTGAAGAGATGGGTTTTGAGAGAATGTTGGAATCGTGAGATGTCATGTATGTCCTTGAGATGTTGAGGCAGAGAGTACCAGAGGTGGGGTGAAATGTTACTAAAGGCCCTATCCCCATAGCTGGATAAACGGGTCAGAGGAACATAGGCCCTTTTCGAATCCACGGCTTCGGCTCCGGATTGGGCTTCAGGCCCAGTTCTCTTGTCTGAAACCCTGACCGCAAAGCATGCTTAAGTTAAAATAATTGAGGGAGCCTAGCTAGCCTAAGCCGATTTTGGAGCCGAAGCCGTGAATTCGAAAAGGAACATAGAGTGTGCTGCCCCGATGACCTCAGACCCGGTGTCTACATGTGTTGAGAAAACAGACCCCCCCCCCAAAAAAAAACCTGTCGCGGCGGTATTTTCATTTAGAATGTTGATTCCATCCGTGTTTAGCAAGGTGTCAGCGGGTACCAACCCCCCCCCACCACACACAAATTTAAAAAATAATTAATACAAAAATAGAAATACACAAAATACAAAGAAATTAATACAAAGACAAGTACACAAACCAATAAACAAATCATATGAAATAAACAAAAATGTACACTTTTTGTAAAAAAGTTAATATATAAATAAATAAAATTAAATAATATTTGTGGAAGAATTAGCCTTGTTTTGTTTTTTTCTCACTTGTTATTAAAAGAAAATGAGACTTTACAAATAAAGTAAAAAAAAAACCCAAAAAGCATCAAATGATAGGAAATGATACTAAATAATAATTATTATGATTCACTCAAAACTAATAAAATTAAAAAATTAATTAAAAATATTATCAATGATTCATACGTATAAAAGATGACTACGTGTAATAATTCCAAATGCATTCAATTATTTAAAATGGCTCAAAAGGAAAGTACATGTGGCATACATGTATAATTTGTTTACATGTTATTTATTTACTTTCGGGGGGGGGGGGTGATCAATCCCATCCTGTAGTTTTCAATGACACAATACGAAGGTACATGTACAGAAAGAGTACAACCTACATTTAGGCCTACCTACACAAACAGGTAGGGGAACTTTTTTTTTCAAATGCAACGGTTCACGTTTTTAGTGAAAAAAACAAGAATCAGTTTGAAACAGTAAAAAAAAATTGACAAGGATTTTGTGCACAGTCAATATCTACACAGGTTGATGTATTTTGGTTGTTGTGATCAAAATTCAGTCAGATTTATTTATAAGCAATTGAGATTACTTGTACATATGTCAGGGTTCTGCCCTGGATTTCTTTAGTGGTGGAAAAAGGTTTCCCTGGAAACCATTGCGAGATGGATCAGTTACACGGTGGATTTTACATTTCGTTGAAAACCTTTGAAAGGAAGTTGCAAGTGTTATTTTAAAATATCTGGAAAATGTGTGGTGGTCGGAAACAGAGAAAATTCTGCCAGTGGTGGTTGGGGAATCCTGAGTGCCGGGTGGGTTTTCCGGCACCGACCACTGTGGGCAGAACCCTGCTGTACATGTAGTGGGGGGTCTTTCAGGCCTGGATTTACACAGCCTCCCTTGCCCTGGTCTTGAGCTTGGTGCCCCCTTCAAATGTTTCCCATAGACTTTGAGATTGTCCATTGGAAGTGCCCTTTGCAAATTAGAACCGACCTTGCCTCTCAAAGATGAATTCCAGGCCTGGTTTTCAAAATGCTATTTCAGACGGAAACACGGATGTCTGTCATGTCTGTCTGTGGAGGAGTTGCCACAACTGGGGTATGGACTGTATTTAATCTGTGCACTTTTAGATTGAGCTTTGTACATTTTTTAATGTATAATTCTTTTTAACTTTTCTAAACATGTAAAATGTACCAAACCTGTAATTTGTATGTAATTAACAAACTTTATGAAATACATATGTTGAAGGGAAAAAAACTGCACATTATGTAAAAAAAGAATAACATGAAAGAGATCAAGCTAGAGGGAATCATAGAGTAAGGACAGAGGACTCTATGAGGGAATGTACAAATGTACGTGTACACTCAATTCTGTAAACCAGAGAGCTGCCAACATCTCCATCTTGCAATCATGGAGGTTTTGTCCAACAATCAGGGAGATACATGTATTTAGAATTACATTAAGCATAATAGAGAAAAGGTTTCCATAACTACACTTGTAGGGAGGTTTTTTAATTTGATCATCAGAGCACGGACAGTTTGGGTCTTATTCAGGAAACTTTCTGCAGAATCAGGGAGAGTTTGGCAGCTCTGGTAACAGGTTCGTTAAAAACTGATAAGGTATGGTGTGCACATTACATTAGTATAATGGGTAGTTTTATTGACATTCTTTGATCCGATAGAAATTTACTCTTCATTTCTGAAATCAATGTTGCCCTAAATGCATGTACATATGGCCTATTCATAATAAAATGCAAACAACTGATTGTACATTGATTGACATGATTGAACCACTTAGACTCTAACAATGATCATGCAACTGCAATGCTACCATGGTAACGTCCTGCAGTTGGTAATCTCCACAATTATAAGCATGGACAGTTTTATGTGGGTGCACAGAATCAACTGAAATTAAAGAGTGGCTCTAAAGTCTAAAGCCGATAAAGGGGCATCGTGACTTTAACACAAACAGGGTCGGCTGGTTAATATGTAACTTTTTAATTTTTTAAAATATTTATTTATATAACACACGCATGTAGCCTATATCATTTTTATTTATTCATTTTTTTTTTTTTTTTGGGGGGGGGGGGGGAGGGGACAGTTCTTTTGTATTCTGCTGGCCTGGAATTACACGGAGGCCACGGATGTCATGGCCATCATTGGCCTAGTCTTGGCCTTGGTGCCCCTTCAAAACTTTCCCATAGACTTTAACAAGATTTTCCAATGGAAGTGGCCTTTACAAAATGAATGGCCTTACCCTCTCCTGAAGATGAAATTCCAGGCATGTGAAACTCAATCGTACATGTACAATGTAGTTTCATTAACAAAAAAATGGTAAAATGTCTTTATAAGTTTAATTTTCTCCGAGTAGTAATGGTCGAGGCCATTTTTCATTTTACGCATGGGTGCACACAAGTGCGCGCTTTGCAATTAACTCTACGGAGGCCTGGACTGCAATTTGGGAGAAAACAAAAAAAAACACAGTGTTTTGTACAACAATGCCAGTTACACAAGTGCTCTGGGCTCCCATAATGTCACTAATTAATCAAAAAGCCTTCATTTGAAGCAAACACACTACAAACACAGCATTCGTGCTCTGTAATCACAGTGAACCCAGTTTCATAAGCCTTTTTGAGATATGGTGGACAGTATAGGAAGCACTGTTTGGTATTGGTGTATACAGACAAATTTACCCAAACCTAATAGCATCATATATTATGTCCACCATATCTCAAAATGGCTTATGGCTGTGCTTACCGCCCAATTCTGCGCTTGATCACCTTTCTTTGCTTACAGGGCAAACGCCAAATTTCTGAGCTAGCTGTGTACATGTAAGTGAAGAACGCCTGCCTATGGACCATGTGCGGACTAAATGTACATTGTACGCAAGCGCAATGCGGCGTATTTTTGACCACGTGAGGGCGCTCTCTAAATTATTTGTATCACTTCACTTCCGGGGGTATAACTTACGAGCGATTATCGTCTGCTCAGCTAGCTGTGTACAGTTTTAACGTCGTCGTTCTGTCACTTCTGTGCGCGAGAGAGTTTAGTCAGTGCTTCTAAGGTGGGTTAATATTGGCTCCTTTAAATGTTTCATTGTCCGCAACTAGAAACTATCGCGCACAGAATTGCAACGCCAGCTAGTTGAGCAGACGATACTCGCTTGTGTTATACCCCCGGAAGTGATAAAAATACGGAGCATTAAGCAGAAATTCCCAGCTAATGCTAACCCGTGAAATACGCTTGGTGTAAAAGCGCGGAGTTCCCTGCCTTCCTAAGCGCCGATTCTTTGCTTAAATGGTAAGCAGCTCTAGCCATGAAATTGTACTGATCAGTTATACATGTACCTACATGTATAGACCAGTCATGCGTTTCGTGTGAGAACGGCGTGCAGCACGCGCACATTTTACAAAACTCACTGCAGGATTGGTCAGTGAACAACGCGGCTGCAATAATAAGTTGAGCGCTTGATGCATCTGCAAGCCAAAATGCACTTTGCCCGTAAAGATGGCGTCTACTGGGAACTATCTATAGCGTACACCATTACACAACAGTATTAGTGCATGTCTGTATGACAGTACACTGGAAATTTAAAAAGCAATTTGTGCTGACTATTGATTTCTTATAAATCAACAAACCTGTTGTCTCAGATTTAATTAATTAGTGCACGCCATGGCTATAGGAAAATGAGTGTACGAGAGCGGTATGAATGTCAGTTGGTGAAGTGCTAAACGTGTAGAGCTCATCATAACACAAACCATCAACTACCTGTTCTGTAATGACAATTCAGCTAATGGCATTTATTATGCTAAATGGCCAAATTAGCGGTTACACACTAGCCCCAATTTATATGGCTGCTTCAGAAAGAAGAAAAAAAACTAGCCAAGCACAAACCAGTGCTTTTAAATAAAAAAATATCTACTATGTAGGCTACCAGCCAAAATACCATTACACAACACACTTTTAATGGTCAACTGGTTTCTTGCTTTCCTGCTCAGTAGACAAGTTTGTTGAAAAGCATTATTGTCTGAATAATTTTGGGTTGAACAAAGACAAATTTGACTAGAGCCGAACTTTAATAGTCTGCGACCTCCGGATTAATGAGCCGAACGCTCTACCAACTGAGCTATCTAGCCCTTTGTGTATCGTTGGCAGACTCCCTATTTTGTCAATTTATCTTCCTGGGGGGGGGGGGGTGCCAGTTAATTAGCCATTCAACCTGTTACTGCTGCATACCCATGGATCACAGTCACACCCAAGTTTACGATACAACCTTGGAAGCCATACATGTAGCAAAAATGGATCACTCTAGGGGAATGAGACATAGTCTGATTACATTATTAAGCAGCTCTACATGTAGAAAATAAGTGTGTAATTGCTGTAAGGACAAGGTAGATTTTTCCTTCGTAAAGGGGAAGTGACAATTTGGGGGGAAGTGGAAATGTGTAGGCCTACTGGGAAATTTCATGAGGCGCCTTGGAGCAATGACCAGGAGCTTGAAGGCGATTGCCTCTGGTGTCTACGCAAGGTATTGGGCCTGCAAAAGTAATGTTAATAACATCCAGACCACACTGTTTGAATAGAAGTGCAAAGTTGTTGCATGACGTCGTGGCCTGGCGGTTTAGTGTATCGAGCTCAAGTTCTGGTGGCTAAGTCATCAGGCATGGTTGTCAGGGTGTGGGTTGGAATGCCGGTCATGGTTTTATTATAAGAATAATCTTAAAGGAACATTACAGAATTGGTTTTGCTAACAAAACAATTGCTGGCAGTGTAAGCACTTTATGTAATCCACCATATAGGGTAAACTGGGGTAAAAACGCCCATGGGGTAAAAACGCCCACTTGACTTGTTTCCATTGCTAGTAAAAAAAGACACATAGAATTACTAAATGAAATATATTTCTAATAGGTACTATGCATGGCAAAAAACATGAAAAGAATAATTAAACTCATTAACATATTTTAAGGGTGCATAGGTGCTGTTAAAAAAAATTCGGAAAAAAAAGTTTTGAAAATTGACTGTCGAAGGTTTAATGTATTTCACTTAAAATAAAATAAAAACAGCACATTGTTTTATTTTTTTATTATTCTTTAGTTGTTATTTGTTAAGATGGGTTAACTACACAATAATAAATGATCAAAATATTAAAATCAATTTTAATATTTGCTTAACATTGTTTTGTAAGTGGGCGTTTTTACCCCAGGATAAATCAAGTACCTCGGGGTAAAAACGCCCAGTAGCATCCTTAACATCGAACTCCATTAAAGCCTCATTAATCTTCAAAAAAACCTCAATGTTAGTAACTAACAGCCATATTTTAAATTGATATTCACTATTAGAAGCCTATTATATATAAAACTGTGTATTTCTTATATTTTTTCATTCAGGTTTGATCAATTAGGTTAAGGTTCAATTAAAAGTTGCAAAGTTTATTGTGACGTATTTGATTTTTTTCACAAATAACTTTCCTTCATGCTAAGTACCACTGCAAACGGCATTAAAAGATTATGTTGAATGATTGGGCCTAAATATTATAACTTCATGAATAGGACTATTTCTGCCATGATTTCACAGGGCATTAAGGCACTAGGTAACAACAGAGAAACTGTTCGCCTGAGTAGGGAGAAACTGTGGATAAAGTGCATCCAGATCATTCAACCCCATTGGTCTGAACATCCAAAAAGAAACGGCTAATAACCTTTTGTCTTTGCCTTCTCCTTATCCCCACAGATATACACATTTTTAGTCTGCCTCACTAACTAACTAACCCCCTTCCCACCTTCGGTATTGTGTTTTGTGTTTCCAACTCTTGTGGTCATCCCAGCTCCTTCCCTCTACCCCCCCCCCTTGTCACCCTCTTCGTTGTTCATCTCTTGGTGTCCTGTGTGCTCTCATCTCTTTCCAATTGACTGTTTCTATTACACCAGTAGGCCTATTCCTGTTTATGTGTGTTGTGTAGTCAATAGTCATCCCATTGCGGTCATGTGACAAAATCTCTCTCTTACCGTCAATGTACATTTGCGAGCTTATGCACATCTTACTTGCTAAGCTAGGTGTGATGTCACACTAAAAATCACTGTGGTATTACTGACAACTCATCTTAAGATGAATCTTAGTGCTTTGTGAAATCAGCACCAGGAGCTTCTGGGATGATTTCCTCAGACCAATGAAGCCTTGCTGGAGTTAACCTTAGACCTTTCTAAGTTGGTACATAAAATAAGTGTTCAAGTTTATTGTGCGTGAATTATGAATGCTAATGTTTCAACATACCACATAAAGTTATCGGTTTAAAATGATTGAGTTTGTAGTTATAATGAACCAACTGTGTTTGAAAAGTTGTTTGCAGTTAATGTAGTATCCCTCAATATTGAATTAATTTAATAAATATGATTCCATTACAAAAGAAACCTGTCATATAGCGACCTCTGGGTGGGCGGGTGTTTTTACCCCCAGACCCGGGTAAAAACGCCCGCCAAACTTCCATCCAAAAAGGGTGGAAAATTTCACTTTATCAACATAGTGACTATAATTTTATATTTGCACACAATAGAGGAGATATGTAATGGATAAAACCACACATTAATTTCTCTGTGTCTCCAAGAAGTTCTGAGATATTTAACTAAAACTTAAAAAACGGGCGTTTTTACCCCAGTTTACCCTACTGTACATAAACTGACAAACCTGTAGAAGTTTGAGATCGATCGGCCATCTGGGTCACGAGAAAATAGTGAAAAAACCGATTACACATTTTGCATGAAATCATATAGATTCAACAAATGAATAAAACGCTCACTGAGCGATAAACTCCAATCGGAAAATTAGTTTATTAATTTCTCATCAAATATGGCGTTTCAGACAGAAATATTTCAAGGCATGTTTTCTACTATCATCATCATTAGACCGTGTAAGTTTTATGTAAATCTGTGATCAAAAAGTATATTTTACAAGTTTTTTCTTACCAACTCTGTAATGTTCCTTTAACTACCAGTTCCCATTTTACCGTACTTGTTTTTCCCCCAACAATTTCAGAGTGATGACCTTCTAGTTCTGATTAGAGCTTTAAAGTGGAAACATGTGCACTGCAACTCGTGTGCTTAAAAATTAATCCAGGCAAATTACATGGCGGATTTCAAAGATTCTTTAAGATGTCACTCATAGAGTCTTCAAGTGTCCACGGGGAACCAGAGAGTCTACCCCTACCATGTGCCTGATGTTCTTGTTCCTGTTGGTTCCGAGAGCTTTTTTGATACTATTTCTAGGAAGAGAATCTTGTCTGGTCTTATCGATACCGCACAAACCGCCGGCACTTGGCTATAAACGGCTACCCTCGTGCAGGCAAGCTCTCACTCAGTTTTGCATTAATTCAAGGAGTGACTTAAAAATATTGGCATCAGGGCTGATTTAACTTGTGGCGGGAGTGAGTTCCACATCGTTATTGTTCTTGGATATACTATATAGACCCCTTGCATATGACGTCACACTCTCAAGAAGCGCCATCCCCGAGGCCAAAAGGAGGCAGATCATTGGACGATAGCTGTTCTCTGTGCGTAAAAACGTGCGGCTGACCTCAGCGTACTTGTAGCGTTTGGCGTTATGCGAGGGGGTCTATTGATTTCTATAGCCCCCTTGCACAACGCGGAAGGCACCTCCAAACAATGCGCGTCATTTTGGGAGTCAAATCTTTTGTGCATATGTTTGTGCACGATTTTGACACCCAAAATGGCGGACAGGATAGGCGCGGGTGAGTGCGCTGCGCGCTGTGCATTGGGTCTATAGGGAGTAATTGTAGCAGTCTTTGTTTGATGAGAGGGTATTATGATTTAGAGTCTGATTTTGCCAAGTTGTTGCCAGTCTATTCCCTTGGTCATTGGTTGCACTGAAAATTACTACAATGTTGAACAGGGTTATGGAGTGAGTTTCTTTGTAAACTGTAGTAAATGGTCGGGGGGTCTTTGAAGTGTACCCCGTTTGAGGTCATGTGAGCATTTCAGTTACATAGGCTACCGTTCTTACGGTAGTCGGTCATGATTTGGGTCCAGAAGCAGTTTCTGATGTGGGGGATCAACAAGTAGTGCCTGTTCTACACAATAAGAAGTTGGACCTTCACATTGGGCCCAAAGCTGCTGATTGTTTCTATGTTTGTATTATTGGACAATTTTGGGTTGAACTAAGAAAAATTTACTAGAGCGGGATTCGAACCTGAGACCCCTTAGATAACGTGCCAGCGCTCTACCAACTGAGCTACATGTAGTCCTAATGTTGGCGGTCTCCCTATTTTTGTCAATATCTTTATTCTGGGGTGCCAGTCAGAAGCCATTCCACACATTATGTTTGCTATACATTGTAGTTTATAGGCAAAAAAAAACAAAAGTTACATGATGCCATTTCAAAATAGGGTCGATCGGCATTTTTTATTCCGACAAGTTTGTCGAGTGTGTAAAATGTGTTCTGGTTTTTATTTCAACTTTGCTGAAAACATTTTTAACTTTTTCAAACACAGTCCCAAAAATTGGGCCGATGGGGTTTTAAAACTTTGAGAAGTCCAAGAAATATTTTTTCTTCTTACCTTCGGATATTCCACCTCAAATCGTAGTCTGCCAATGTCTGAGAGGAAACAGAATCGAGCAAGAAATATCCAGTTCTGTCAGGAAAAAAACATCACATATATCAACGTCAACATCCAACTTCCTTTAAAGGCCCTGTACACTATTGGTAAGATCGAAAAACACAATGTTCACAGATTCACACATAACTTACTTGATTTAAAGTAAGTAATGGTAGAAAGGGTTCCTTAAAATATTTCTGCCTAAAATGCTATCGTTTCTGAGAAACGAGTAAAACAATAGTAATTATCGCGCGCGATAATTTGAAAAAACAGAAAACACATTTAAGAGCTCTTTTCTCTATTTTCTTGTGACCTCGATGACCAATTGAGCTCAAACTTTCACAGGTTTGTTTGTTCATGCATATGTTTAATCACACAAAATGTGGACACTGATTTTGAGCTGTTACCAAAAGTGTACAATACCTTTAAGTTAGAGTTATCATCAGGCCTAGAATTACACGGGGGCCACGGAAGCCATGGTCTTTGTGCCCTGCTCTTGGCCTTTGTACCCCTACAAAAGTTTCCCATAGACTTTTAAGATTTTCCAATGAAAATGGCCAAGCCGTCTCAAAGATGAAATTCCAGGTCGTATCATCAAGGATTTTCTTCCTCCAAGGTGTTCATGGTGTTATAAGAGACGTTTTTAGGACTAAAGTAAGTTATGCAACCTGTAGTTTACAATCACAATGTGCATGATTTCTCTGTTTGGGGCCAAATAGGACGCTGTGCCTCTCTGATGCATTGTGGGATCTGGGCCCAATTTCATAGAGCTGCTTTTAAAGCACAAAATTCAGCTAATCAAAAAATATTTGTGCTTACCAGAAATGGGTTACCAGTCAAAATGCAATTTCACATGTAAAATTTTTGACTGGTTTCCTGCTACTTTTTGCTGAGCAGAAATTTGTTAAGCATTATTTTCTGCTTTAAGCAGCTCTATGAAATTGGGCACTGGGTTTGACAGATTTGCACAATTTGAAGACTACGCACAATTTTGCCCAATCTGCAGATTGTGCACAACTTTCAATTTCGCCCAATGTCCATCAGGACAAAATTGTGCGCTATCTTCAGTATGTGCAAATCCAGTGAACGTGCTGACCATCCACATCCCATAATGCATCAGAGAGGCACGGTGTCCCATTTGACCCCATACAGAGAAATATCTAGCATGCAGACTGTACCAGTGCAAGCACTGCGTGATTTGGTTCAAATTATTAAATTATTAGGAGCACAGCAAATAATTGCGAGTACAATTAAATGCCGGGTAATTCATCTTATGACAAAGGGTCCACTGTTTATTGTTGACAAGCCAGTACTCAGTAGTAGGCGATTTTACAGCTAATTTGTCATGTCTTTTTTGTAATTTGGGCAATTTTTTGGATACGTTGGGGCGCTTGACCGTCAAAAGTTGAAGTTTTCAAAATTAGTAGCCCTACAGTAGACCCAGTAACTGGGGCGCTGTACTCCTTTTTCAAAATTTTGACATTTTCTGTCGTACTAGCGCCCCAGCGAAACCTACCAAAAATATGGGGAAGTGCAATATTTTCATAAAAAATCAGAGATGTCACACCAAAAATGCCCCAGAATGACGGAAATACCCAACGAATTACCTTCAAAACTGCCAACTGGCCTCTCCATATGTTTAAGATGTAACACCAGGCATGAAATTGTACTCACGGAAATTTGTCCGGCTAAAAAAGGATGATTTTTGAGACATTCCCGGTTTCCGTTGATCATGTCCAGCCATATTTTTTTATCTGACTTCTCGCAACGAGAAGTCAGATGCATTGTGGGTCATTGCCGGGCGCCAGACCTCACTCCCCGAAACCAGGTTTTCATAAACAGCCGGACCCACAATGCATCTGACTTCTCGTTGCGAGAAGTCAGATAAAAAAATATGGCTGGACATGATCAACGGAAACCGGGAATGTCTCAAAAATCATCCTTTTTTAGCCGGACAAATTTCCGTGAGTACAATTTCATGCCTGGTGTTACATCTTAAACATATGGAGAGGCCAGTTGGCAGTTTTGAAGGTAATTCGTTGGGTATTTCCGTCATTCTGGGGCATTTTTGGTGTGACATCTCTGATTTTTTATGAAAATATTGCACTTCCCCATATTTTTGGTAGGTTTCGCTGGGGCGCTAGTACGACAGAAAATGTCAAAATTTTGAAAAAGGAGTACAGCGCCCAAGTTACTGGGTCTAGCCCTACAGCACCTCAGCCAGTTTGGTCTTCGTCTAATGTAAACTGGACACAATTCACAACACATAAAAAACCTAACTCACCTGAGAGTGAGACAACCACCTTTTCAATTCATTCATGAGTCATTACTGAGTAAAAATGATTTCTTATTTATCAAGAATAATATTAATAATTATAAAGATGTTTTTTGTTTATTTTATAAATGAAAAATGTGGAGGTCGAAAACAGCACTTTTACCTATTTATTTTGTTAATATTATTATTATTATTTTTTTAATTGAATATTGATATGAATGTCCACCAACCGGCCTGTTGAATGTTTAATAGTGTTACAAAAAAATACAACACAAATGACAACATGACAACAACAAGCGAAAGTGACCTGGCGCATTTCAATCAATTATCTTTCCAAACTGGCTTGCAAACAACCAAAAGAAACCTGCAACAACTATTTAAAATCAAAGATTCGAGTGCGACTAGGTGAGTCTGTCATCATAATGCTTATCAACCATGCAAGGCCAAACCTCGAGATCGTGAAATTCGCACACATATTTCATGCAAAATCATTTCTATTTTACTGTTCCGTGACTCGACTTCACATTCAGTTCACTCACTTCAAATGTTTCAATCGTTCCTTCCATGTACAGGGCACGGCAGCTGGGCACAGAAACCACCAACAAAACAATCGTTACACTCAAAACCAACAGCTTTCTCTTCTTCCAGTCTGCCAGGTCCGCCATTTTGTCTTCACTGATGAAGAGCGAATACTTCCTTCTTAAAAATATAAAAACACAAAAGCACCATTTGTCATGCAAATCTTTCTTCGATGGTTGCCGAATACTCGCATTCGGAGTTGTGAGAAGTGCGGGTACCAGATCGATAGGGGGCACAGCCAGGCACAACGTGAATGACGCACTGTTTACTATCACTCGGCAACTGACTACACTAACAGCATGATAATAGAACGTGTATTTGGGGTTAGTCATCCCCTGCTTTTACTTAGTGTAGTAGTATAAAATAAAAATAAAAATTGCAAACTGATGTTACCAAGTTTTATCTAATTATTTTCCATGGGTGAATTGGGTTGGGGAGGGGTTGTTAAATGTTGTTTTACTGTAGGTTTCGGCTGGTGGGGAGGAACATTTTACAATGTTATTATTATAGGTTTCTTAACTAGGTTTCTTAACTTGGCCTAGGTTTCGCTGCCACGATTTTTCTTCCACAAATCCTTCGTTCCATTTCCTTTTCGTAGAAATGGTACGCGAACCGTAACTTTAAAATAGGATTATTAAAATTTAACAAATCAGTTTAAGTTTAATTTTGTTGCGATTTTAAGTGGGTTGTAATAAATTAGACTCAAGCATATGGCTTACAGAAAAGTCTTCCAAAAGTATAGAATACCCAACCCACAAAATTCGGCCCGGTTAAAAACAAATTCCATGTCTGATCATGGACTCCTACCTCCATGGTCTGATCAAGAACATGACAGCACTTCTAGAGTCACATAATACTGGCTTCTGATGCATACATTGTTTGTACATTTGGCTTTTATGGGGGACTCCTTTGTTAAAGGAACATTACAGAATTGGTAAGAAACAAACTTGTAAAATATACTTTTTGATCACAGATTTACATAAAACTTACACGGTCTAATGATGATGATAGTAGAAAACATCCCTTGAAATATTTCTGTCTGAAATGCCATATTTGATGAGAAATGAATAAACTAATTTTCCGATTGGAGTTTATCGCTCAGTGAGCGTTTTATTCATTTGTTGATTCTATATGATTTCATGCAAATGTGTAATCGGTTTTTCACTATTTTCTCGTGACCCAGATGGCCGATCGATCTCAAACTTCTACAGGTTTGTCAGTTTATGTATATGGTGGATTATATAAAGTGCTTACACTGCCAGCAACTGTTTTGTTAGCAAAAACCAATTCTGTAATGTTCCTTTAAGGGGGGTTGATTGGGCCGAAATTTCACACAGTGAACATACAAGTTCTAATTCTTAATTAAATAGAACTAGGGGCCTAAAGAGGGTAAAACAAGTTTTGCTTTATCACCGTCCAATTCGTTTTCTTCTTTCTTTCCCCGAATTTCCCCATTGCCCAAATTTGGAGAGGCCCCCCCCCCTGCCCTCAGTGGGTCGTACGCCCATATCAGTGTTCGCTGGTCATTATATCGTTGGTAAATTACGGCTGAATCGTTTGCACAAAACCCCACCCAAAATTCAGCTGTTTATTTTTTACTCCGTGCCTGTTGCATGCCTTGATTATTTACGCCATCAGTGGACGTGGGCACATACTGTCCACTTATGATTTCTCAGGGCTTTTTCTTATTCATCAGTGTGTACTCCGCGCTCGTCACTTGATCAATTTCAATTTATCATAAACGTCACGTTAAAAAACATGAACATTTTTCTCCAGTGTGCATCTTACAATAACATGGAAATAAATTTGTAAAATAGAAAGGAAGCACTATAGAAAGATAAACGAGACAAATTACACAGTGACAGAGATATTTACAACCATCCTAAAAAAAAACACTAGGGTGTGACAACCAACAAAATAAAACCATCGAAAAAGGAACAATAAAAAACACAAGTACAAAGGAGGCCTACAAAACCTCTCATCAATTCTTTACGTGATCATCTGTTCAGTCTAGACCCCATCTCTCATGCTTTCTAGAGTCTTCCTCCCAAAATATTTTTATCTTGACTTCCTGTTTTGAAAAATCAAATTTCTCCAGCTCAACAAACTCTCTTTTTCACTGCATATTTTGTTTTCTTTTTTTCTTATTAATTATTATTGTTTTAAAGATTTGAATATAGCATATATGCCATCTTGTATTTTATTTATTCATTTTAATTTATTTGTTTGTTTAATTGTTTGTTTATTTATTTATTTATTTATAACTCCTTAATTTTATAGATATTTTATTTAATGAATTTTATCCTAAATTTATTTATTTATTTATTTATTTATTTATTTATTTATTTATTTATTTATTTATTTATTTATTTATTTATTTATTTATTTATTTATTTATTTATTTATTTATTTATTTATTTATTTATTTATTTATTTATTTATTTATTTATTTATTTACACTTACATGTATTGTAATTTTTAATTATATATTTTTTAAATAATATTTTAAATAACTGCTTAATTTTATAGATATTTTATTTAATGAATTTTATCCTAAATGTATTGATCACTGTTATCCTATTAGTTCGGAGAGCCCCTCGACAGAAACTTGTTTCTTTTGGGTAATCCTGCGGGAGCTATTAGAGGTTGTTTTCTGTTATGTTTACTACTCAGTATTATTTGTACATGTAATTGTTTTGTTTGTAGTTCACTGTTTGTACTATCCCGGAAAATTAAATAAATAAATAAATAAATAAATACAAAAATGTTCAGTGATGCCAGCAAATCACGACCTCAGTAGTGGGCATACAGTTGTAATCGGGCCCTTTTCGAAACCGCGGCTTCAGTAGGACGTGGTGCGGCAGGAGATTCTGTCCCCGATATAGCGCCCTCTTTTGATTTCCCATGATTATGGTGGACAGAAATTCCGGGGACAGATTTCCCTATACACTGTTTGGGGCTATGTCAGTTGTTTATAACAACGTGCCCAGTCGGTTTCCCTTGTGGTTTATTACTAGAAACGAGCACATTCAGTACGGGACTTCAAACAGACGACGGTGCCAACGCAAGAGGCCGAAGCCAGAGCCGAAAGCCGTGGTTAAGGCAACGGCAATGTGGCAATGACATCTCCATTATATTTTACAAAATTGTTTTTCGTGAGCTGCTGCTATAGACGATGTGACCTCTGTTGACATTCAAACCGCCCTCTGTTGACAAGTCTGTTGTCCAAGTCATGTTCCGCCGGGCGAAAAGACGCGTAGTCATGGTAGTACTGCGTGTACTTTCTAGCTGGCTAGAAAGTACACAAAGGTTTTGCCCGGTGACATGCGCGCGCGTCATGTTATGATTTTCGAGTGACGTCAGAGGTCACATCGTCTATAGGTAGTTGTGGAAACACTTCCCACATTGAATTCTTCAAAATATGACTACCGAAACACGTGCGAAAAACAAACGAGGACAAAATGAAGAAGAAACAAGTATTGAAAAAAGGAGACGAGGAAACCTTTGAGGAGTTCTCGCTCTTATTAGGTCTATGCATGAGGTAGCATGGTAGGACTGACAGAGTTATTTAACTTCATGAATAAAAGTTCATCTCAGTCAGCGAAAATTGGTGGGTGGCTCTGCGGGACTTGTCAGAGTTAATTTATTTTGGATGACATTGTTAAAAACAGTGAATACTTTTTTTCATCGTAAACTTTCACAGGTTTGTTATTAATAATGTTTATGTTTATGTTGGGTCACACAACTTGCGTATACTGGTCTCTCATCACCAAGTCCTCAATGTTGGCGGTGTTCTATTAATACATTGAGGTGTATTGGACATTCATTGTAGAAGAAAGGGAAGTAATTTGAAACTACCGCAATAAAGGTATTGTGTCAACTGGCAACCACTCTTGCGCCGTCCAAATGCCCGCCAAGGCACATGCAATGAGAGGTTGTGTGCTTACGGAAGGACCATTGAGGGGGTATTTTAAACAATGGAACAATGGACCCCACAAAGTTTTTCTTTGTTGAACTTAGACCCCACAGAGGAATTCTTTAGAAAAGGGAATAATAGAACAACAATAGCAAGACCCTATAAACCCGATCAGTATACATGTGTGTGTGTGTGTGTGAGCGTGTCTAGCCGTTGAAACCGAGGACTTTAACAAAAGGGATCCGGGTGTTTTGACAGATCGAGGACGTCCTTGCTTCGCTTTTGTGTACAAAACCAATGAGGACGTCGTAATAATAATAAAAAAAAAAAAAAAAAAAAAAAAAAAACTATTAGTCCAAACATTGGGAGAACAAAGACATGTCCTCGATTAACGAGATTTACAAACATGACTGTGTGTGTGTGAGTTTGTAGTGACATTCAAACCGAGGACCTGCAACAAAAAGGGGCAATATAGGTCCACGTTTGCTATCACAAAGGAAACCAACGGGGTACACATTTGTCAGGACAAAGAGTTGAACAAAGGAGGGTCCACGATTGGAGGTCATACACACTTATGACTGTGTGTGTGTACTGTGTATGTACATAATCTGTTTGCGGTTTACATCATGCGTATAATTATCTACTTTGCTAGCTGTGTAGATTTTGTTCTTTAGAGAACTTGTCTTGCTATATTTTGTTCTACTACCGCGGAGTAGATTTTCGGAATTCGGGAGACTTCTCAGTTCTGAAAAGAATTGTCCTGCTTATTAACTACTACCTTGGCGGAAGGTAGGATATCGGCCTGGACTACTATGACTACTTTAGTTTGTGGATCGGGGAACTTCTCGTAATTAACTGCACTGCCGCAGAGCGAGTTAGTTCGTAAACATTAGTCTCACTTTTTGAAGCTTTGATTGGAAGCAACGTATTTCTTTTTGCAAACTAATTACACGTTTAATTCGACAAATTATATAGACTTGGAGGCTGGTTGAAATTGAAATCAACTGCGATAATTAATAAACCATGGCTTGGAACCAATCAATTGATGCAGGGGGGCGCGCAGACTTCGGAGTTTGACGCACATAGAACCCGGTTCACATTATTTCAAGCAAATTGCGAAAGAGTGATTATTCTTGACGCAAACGGGGGCTGTTTTTTCAATTTGTGAAGCAAAAAATTCGTTTCCTTAACGGAGGAACCCTGCTAAGAAAACCAAAGCCATAATTCGTGTACTTGGTAGTCTTTCGTCAGGGCCTTCATGGATTAGACAGCTGTGTAGCCAAGAAGCGACTGGATCCGGAGACCATACGCACGAGTGGCATGGTGAAGCCACGAGGACCTTTTCCAACTTTGCGGGAATTTCTAATGTTTTTCTTTATTTCTTGATTTTTGCTACAGGGGTGCAATTTTTGTATATAGGCGCCTATAGCTTATGTGTGTACACAATAGCCAGCGTGCGATTTTTTTTTCTGCAGCATACTACTGAGAGATAGGCTGTTCTTCCCTATCCCTTAACTGTTGACTCCATAGCCGACGTGTGCTGCAGAAAATAAATTTGGAGCCAGCGTATGCTGCAGAAGAAAAAAAACATCACTTCCGGGGTAGCAAAATTCTAAACTAACGATGGGGTCAGCATACATTAACCTGTGATTGGTTGACCTATCGGCACTTTACTCATCTACATAAACATTATGAATAATTCATACTTGTATCTTTATGAATAATTCAACAACAAAAAACACGCAAGATCAAGTTGGAAAAGGCCTCGTGGCTTTACCACTCGCGCGCACGCATGACTGACTCCCTTCCCCGACGTTTTGCGGCTACACAGCTTTGTCCAAGCTACGAAGGGTGCACCCGACTAAATAAACTCCCATAGCATACAGTGCAAATTGCTAAATGTTCAAAAATACACGAAAAATACTTAGAAGTCTCACAGCTTTTTACAGTAATGGGAAAATTATTAATTGACTCTTGAACTTTTATTCTCTGCTCAATTTGACAATCATAAAATACAGTCAGTTTATCCATAATTCTGATTAGTCGAGAGCCTCTCGACGAGAGGTGATCACGTGGCGATGCGATATAAACACGGTGGGGAATGTTTAACCCTCCATCACGTCCCTGCACCGCCCGAGTTTGCTGAAAGCAGGTTTGGTTTACCAAGAATCTTGCGGTGAATTACTCTAATCGAGGTTCAAATTTTCAAAAGATACCCAAGGCTAATTATGTACGTAGAATGTTCATCATTTTCGTTGATTGTCATTAAATAAGAGCTTGTTTCAAGTTCGGTAGTGATTAGTCCCCTAGGGAACAATAAGTGCCTCTCGTTAATGGCTACTAGTACATTTTATGGCGAATTTAAGGTTGAAATGAACACAATCATTTTTGAAGGCTTTTCTGGCAACAAATGCTCGTACTGATTAATAATTGCTAAGGCGTTATTTTTTCGACAGTTTCATCGTGGTAATGACAGCCAGACTAAGTCATCATCATTAGCGTTTGTACTTTACAAGTCAACTGTGAAGGGGGGAAATTAAAAACGATTGCCATTGACTTGACGAACGCGTTTCCAATGACCATCGGGTTTTATTTTGATCTGGTTTGTTTTCTCCAAACACAAGCTGGTGAGTACGGAGCCCCTAAAGGGACAGGTAAAAAAGAAAAATTGAAAATGAAAAAAAAGAAGAAGTTATTTCGTTCCCTCGAAATAGTATTTCGTTACATCGAAATACTATTTCGTTCCCACGAAATAACTTATTTCGTTCCCTCGAAAAGTTATTTCGAGGGAACCAATTAATATTTCGTGGTAACTTTCGTGGGAACGAAATAATATTGGATTTTTTTAAAACCTTTTCAATATTTTTTTTACCTGTCCCTTTAGGGGCTCCGTAGGTGAGCCTTTCCTCCTACACTGCAAAAAACCGGGGTGTTAAAATTGACACCATGGGTGTTGTCACATATAGATACCAAAAAAGAATCAACATTTACATCATAGGGTGTTAAAATAACACTAATTTCTGCCAATTAACACTAATTTCTGCCAAAACAATTACATTTGAGTTGTTTTATAGTGTTCAATTCAATTCTCTTTCGGGTATCTATATGTGACAACACCCGTGGTTCCAGTTTTTGCAGTGTACCTCCTCCAGTATAATAAGTAAAAGCCAAGTCCGCTAATCAAACTGTTTTCTTACATGAAGCCTCAGATGAACAGCCCAGTGCAATTCCTATGGGCTTCTCGTAATCGTTGGAGCCAGTTAGTGTGAAGTGTGCGTAGCTAAAAGTGGAATTACAGCACATCAATACGAACAGGATAGTTTTTGTAAAGCAGTTGAACAACCACGAAAAAGCTATCTTATTCCATGGACTCGTACCAATAGTTTGAGTCGGAACAAAGGGGTGTTAGAGTGGAGTATTCGAATGAATTTGAAGCAGGTAACAGGGACAACTGGAGTTCTAATAATGGAAAATGATTTATAAAACGCCCGGGCGGAAATATTTATAAAAAATAATTCTTTTGATTTCCGGTCGATCTGAGAGACTGCAACCTTTTTCCGACTAGCGGGCTACAATTCCAAACTTATTGTCTGTATAAACCGATTAACCAACAAATCGAAGGACCTATAGTACAATAAAATCAATACAGGTATATAGACCATCTATCCTTACAAAACGAGTGACCATGTACATTCCACTAGCCTTTCTGGCAGGCATGATGCTACACTGGTGATATGGGAAATTTTACATTTTGTGTCATCTAAAAATTAAAGTGTTATGAGAAAGACATATTTTTTATTTGACATGCACCCCCTTTCTTAAAGGAACATTACAGAATTGGTTGTTGCGAACAAAACAGTTGCTGGCAGTGTAAGCACTTTATGTAATCCACCATAGACATAAACTGACAAACCTGTAGAAGTTTGAATCGGTGGATTCAAGTAAGTTCAAGTAGGACTATAGTCATCCTCAATTGAAGTATTCCAACATATTAATAACAAACATGTGAACGTTTTAGCTCAGTTGGTCATCGCAGTTGCAAGAAGATAATGAAAGAAAAAACACCCTGATTGCATAGAATTGTGTGATTTCAAATGCCTGAGAAAGGCTTAAATATTTCTGTAAGAAATTACCTCTTCCCCCAAAACTGCATTACTTTAGAGGGAGTCGTTTCTCACAATGTTTTATACTATCAGCAGCTCTCATGTGCTCCTTACCAAGTAAGTATATAGTAATGTATTTCTCGAGTAATTACCAAAAGTCTCCACTGCCTTTAAGCTGAAAATTAAGTTGTTCTGCCATTAGTTGAAACACAATGATTTCAACGTTATAATGAACATTATAAGACCTTAATGTAAAGGGAAGCTGTGAACAAATTAAAAAAGGAATCATGTTTTAGAAAAAGAATTCTTTTTTTGAATGTAGCACACACCATACACTCCTAGTGTCAACATTTCATCAAGGGTCGAACTTGCACGAATCGAACTTTTCAAAATCCCGCAAGAAAAGCTAATTGGAAAGTTCTTTGTACACGCCACACAAGAGTGCAAACGAACTGCTGTTTCATTTTGTCAGGACAAACAGCATGCTGCTTCTGACGGTAGTTAAGCGACACAAATGCAAATTACACATTGACTATCTGAAGTGTCTATCTTAGGAGCTACTCGAAAAAAAAAAAATCAAATGTCTGAATTCTTTTAATCCTTGTCCGCAAAATAGTGCAAGAATGTTGTGTTGTAATATCGCCTTATAAGGATAGGTGAACATGGAACAAAATATGCTTATAGTCTTTCAGTCATGATTATGAAGTTTATCCCCATATCAACCCGCCAGAGAATTATTTTCGTCTGAGAGACAAAGTAGAGGAAAAGAAGCCTGTAGGAAACTTCGCTCGGCCCCAGTGGCCTATCCAGGACCGCTGGGATGGGCTAATCAGCTTGCACAGATTCTTGTTCAGGAAGTACGTCATGCGTGCAGTGCTTGCAGTGTGAGTGTGATGCATGATGGGACTGAGCATGGGACTGAGCATTAACGTTAACGATACGTTTGCCCATCCCAGCGCCTTTGGTTTTAAGGCAAGGCGCTGGGGACGAGCGAAGTAGGAAACCCACAGATCACCGTTGCTTATTTCGACAATAGCAGTCAATGAAGGTACCAAAAATCGCAGTGCCGAAACACGAATACAAAGGAAGCCGCTCTCATCGTACTTCTGTATAAACCGTTCATTTATTTTGTAATCTTTCAATTCTCTCTTAGCTTGTAACTGTAAATCTTTTATCCATTTGCCTATCTCCAGCGCCTTGGGGGGCAGAGCTGATGATTAACAATTTTGCGCTTTACAAATTTCTCTTTGTTATCAATATTATTACTATTAAATCTTAGACTTATCTCGTACGTACACAATAACTACCATGTACGTCACAGTAAGTCGGGAGTTGTCATGTAAGTGCACAACTCCTGTAATCAGCAATAAATATTTTTTCATCTTTTCACTTAGTCGCAGCGGCCACACACAAGTCAGTGAAACTGCGACGGGTTGGTTGTATGGCGAGAAGGATTGGAATGAATTCAATCTTCCCACATTAATGCTGTATTTTGCTGCCCTGTGAATGGGGGTGGCTTTCGGCCAATGGAGTGCGTCCGTGCGTACGATGTCTATGGCTGTAGACAAATAATTAGTTCGCACTTCCGCCAACAGTTGTAAATATTAATGGACAATTTCACGGCAAATTTCACGATTTTGCATGCCCCGAGACGCAGGTGTAACCTAACGTCAGTTGGCGTTCATTTTCTCAAAAAGTGCAATAAAAGTGCACCTGGTGCTAAAACTGAGAAAGTGAGAAGCGCGTTGCCAATACAACCTGACAACACAAAGCCGCCTGCTTTTATCAAATCAGTTCAGCTTGATGTCATTCAAGGGACCTACCGGCTTACTGTTTAACTAATTTAGTGATGTGGCATCACAGAAAATAAATGTAAGATGGTTGTTGTAAAAAAAATAAAAAATAATAATCAAAATATCTAGTCATTAACGAAAAATGTGAAAACGCGGTCAAAGGTCAGCGTATACGCTTTTCCAGCCGTTGCAACTGTCAAGTTTACGTGACATTGTTGCGCAATGTTGTAAGTAGACTGGTGCTCTGTTTATGTATTAGTTATAACAATGGGGTGACATGCTACACACGCTAACGGCCAGAGTCAATTGATCCGGGGTCAAGACCCATTTTCGGGTCAAAGACACCTTTACTGACCGAGGCCCAATTTCAAAGAGCTACTTAAAGCAGAAAAGATTGCTTGGTAACGTTCTGCTAAGCAAATTAGGCAGGATCAGTCACAGGTTGTTCATTGGCATGGTAATTTGGCGATCATATTCTTTTTTTTGTGCTTAGCTCCTTTTTTTATGGCCTAAGCAGCGCTATGAATTTGGGCCCTGGATTTCTGGCCACTGTGTTACCAAAAACTCGTTGACCCAGAAATGGGCGTGGCTATGGTCTTACCCAACCATTGGCCCGAAGTAACGTGCTGGAGGATTGCTGCCGTGCTGGGATTGCGGTCGTACGAAATGCGCATGCATGCGTTCATGTCTTATACGTCATCAAAGTTGTTGCCGTTTTCAACCAACGGCCACAGTCGGAACCAAAGTTCTCGTGATTCAGACGGGGCAAAAATTTATTTCCTTGATGTGTTGACCATTGAATTTTCACTCCGAAAAAGACGCCGTAAAACCCACCCTTTGCCTATACATAGCACTGTGCGTAATGTGTGTCACTCGTATTACTACTGTGCGCAGGTCATCCGCACTCGTATTACTGTCCGCATGCGGAGGCCGTCAGGCGGGCGCATAGCAAAACTGTACGGCATGCAGTGCAGTGTGTCCACACACACACACCACACGCAAACCACGCTAGCTCTGGCGGCCGTTGTGCGGCGCAAAGAAAACAAAAAATAAATGAAGACCAAATTAATCTCCAACGCCTTGGTCAAGGCTATGGGCAGCGACAATATTGGTTAAAAAGAAAACCAACCAATCCTTGATGTAAAGGTATGATTTTTATGATGACGCAAATAACTTGAATTGAAGTGCGAGCAGCGCCGCACCTATTGGTCGATTTTATGAACAGCCTTTCCACACGTGATGTCAAGCACTTGTGATATAATGACAAGCAGTTGGGGCTTTGGGCACAGCGAAGCGGTAAATGTGCCAGTTGTAGTTTTCGCGCTGGAATTCTTCCCCATCAAGTATATCCACAGTTGAGTGGCGTTGAGGCGCCACAGTGTAACACAATCGTGCTTTGATACTGTGCAATGGCTACCCATCCATCAATCCCCGGGACCTTTTAGGTTGTGCCTCACCACGCTGACCCTTCTGGCTGTGACCACCACAGGGGCCCTGTCTCTCACCAACATCACACTGGGGGGTCTGTTCAGCTGGGGGGTTCCGGCTCCGACTGGGACGGTACGGCCATTCTGAAAGCTGCTGAGATGGCGCTGATGCACGTGAACAGCGATCCCGATGTGCTACCGGACTATTTCCTCAACATCGATACCAAAAACTCAAAGGTAAGATCCATGTACAAAATTATATACATTTAGAGTAAAATCCATCGATAAGAACAAGAAAAGTAGGAGCAACTATGAATATAAATATGAATAGTAAACTTGCGGGTACAACCATGTGTAAAATCTCTGTGGAGGGAGTGTTGGCTCTGAAAAGAGCCGGTTTGGTCTCGACGTTTCGAACAGTATACTCTGCTCGTCTTCGTTCAGGAGAAAGAATAATAGGATTTAAAGCTTTGCATGGTGGAAGTATATTAACTTGGAAGGTTTCCGGTGACACCATGTTAAATATTTTTTGAAAAGAAGAAGAAAACTGAATTTTTCAGAGCAGGTACTCATGGCGTTTGATACCGGTATCGCTCGTTTAAAGAAGTACACACATGCAGTTAATAAAAAATACAACTAAACAAATAAAAAATAGGCATAATGGCAAGAAGTCAAAACTACTCGAGTCAAATATACAGAGCAATACATATAGGTTTTTCCCGGCCATTTTCGGCAAGAGAGCAGCCTTCGTTTCACTTTCACGCATTTGCATTAAGGCAATTTTTGCCTCTTCAGTTGAAACGGTCATTTTATATAGCATCATGATGTATCAAACTCATGAGGCGTTTAGTTTTTAAGCCATTTGCCGAGTATAATGAGATCAGCGAAAAGTGCTGTGACTTTGAATGCCGTGTGAGTGGATTGCTTTCAAATGGATATCTTTTTAAATGGCAGTGACGCCAAAGATACCCTTTCTCTAACAATTATCGACATAATGGAAGACTGTTTTGAGGAACTTTCAATTTCAATCAACGCGAAATAGAACAACGTGACGTTTAAATTGGCCACTCATTGGCCGAAAATGACCGGGATATACTGATATCATTACGCAAAACAAAATAATAACAATAAATACAAAACAGCAATAACAACAAAGGCACAGAACAAAACAAAATCAATCAAACAGCTGGACGAGATTCACAAACTTTATAAGTATTAAATGTTACAATTTTAAACACAGCTTATATCACTTATATTTTTTTGTACATTCCGTCGATCTAAAATTGTGATCAAATGTAATATGCTATTTTTGTTCATAAAATATTGCTGAAGGCACAAAGTTAGAACCTGGTGCACTTTTAAAAAATTTATTTACAGTTTTTTGGTTAATTCATTTTTGTTAACAAACAAATTTGAAAAATTGCGTACTCATACTTATTCCTGCATCATACAATTACAAAAAAAAAACGCACACCTTTTTATTAACAATTATGTACTTCACAATTGAAAAAGCTGACAAAAATAAAAGTTTAATTGTGGTTCGAATTGATATAATTTAGGTCAAGGGATAGAATTTTCTCTCCCTTGTTCCTCAAACCCAGCCAAAAAGATGAGGGGATAGAATTTTCTATCCCTTGTTCCTCAGATCCAGCAGAAAAGATGAGGGGATAGAATTTTCTATCCCTTGTTCCTCAGATCCAGCAGAAAAGATGACGGGATAGAATTTTCTATCCCTTGCTCCTCAAACCTAGCCGAAAAGTGGAAGGGAAAGATTTTTGTATCATTTGCTGCTCAAACCAAGCAAAAAAAGAGGAGGGGATAGATTTTTTTATCCCTTGGACCCCGAACATGACAAAATGTGCGTTATATTGCCAACAAATAACTGGAATTTATTAACTTTTTAATTGTTAGCTTTAAAAAACTAGATTGATTTCTAAAATCTGGAGCATGTTTTTCACAATTTAGAGGGAAAAATGGTAAAAGACAAATTTGTTGCTTTAAAATCTTGTTTCGATTAAAATTTTCGGACTTTAATGACAATTTGAAGCAGTAAATTTGAATGTGACAAAATGCAGTTAAATGTGAACCTGTTAAGTATTAGTTTTGTTACAATTATGATGTAAACAAAAGCTGAAATATCCTTATATTGTTTTGTGTACGTTCCGTGCGGAATCTAAGTTCGTGATAACACTTATGGGTCATTCCATGTCAGACCAACGCACTTTTTTACCTCATGTCTTCTGATTTTGATAAAAATTGCTGTGCTTGTAGGTCCTAATGAGCAATGAATGCACACCAATTTTTAGCCCGATCCGACCAACCATGTGGTCAGGGCAGAAACCACAAAAAAATTGACATTTTTTGAGCAAAACACCACCCTTTTGGTACAAATATGTCAAAACCATGTCAATTTTTATCGAATATATGCAAATTTGGTATAAAAATAATGAGAATTGCATGCTCAATTCGATTCTTTTGTCAAAAATTAATTTTGTGAAAAGTAGGTCACCGTTACCGTTAATATGTCATCATGACCTTTGACCCAATTTTTGTAATAATGTATCATTCCGAAAATCAACGAAATTAGAATGACTTGATAGAGCATGTCTTCCTCTATCAGAATCCACTAAGAAATATTTGGGCTCTTTAAAATTTACAACTTTATGACTCTTTTTGTAAAGTTGGTAGGTTATAAATTAGTCAATATATAGATTTTACATTAGAAACCCACTGACACAACTTACTGTTCTGTTTCAATTGTTACTAAAATTAATCTTGGTTGGGGAATTTCTCATGATGTGGTCTAACCAGAATCATACTTTAAATTATCAGCTGTGGCGTACCCAGGATTTGGCGGGGGGGGAGGGCTCATTTTTTTCCTTCAGTTTTTTTTTAGAAGATTGTTAAAAATAAATGACCAAAAAATCAAACAAACAAATTGATACGCTGTATTCGTATGCTAAGGTGAATATTCCAGGAATACAGTTTGATTTTGTGGACAAGAGTGAACTGCAACAGTGCTGAGAATTCCTTAAGAGTCGTTTTTCATCAGCAGTGACTGTTCAGGGTACGCAACAGTTCCATGCTTTCTACCCGCACCCAGTTCAGCGGACTCACATCCAGGTGAAATTCATTTAAAAGGAACAAAATGCCAAGTCTGTGAGAGTCATTAGATTTTAAGAAGCGCAGTGAAGAATGCGTAAGGTAACTTTGTTTGCGATTTTGAGTATTATCTTCAAGCAAACTTGAATCCTACATGTAGATCCTGATTAGTCTATCCATAGCAACAACAGTGTGATATTTATATAACAGGCCCGTAGGAAGCTCAAATACATTGGTCAGGCCTATTTGAGAAGCAGTGTTAGGAGTCAATGCAAGCGCGAAGCCATTACGGCGTGGGGTTCGGGCCCGCTTAAGGGCCCCGGGAAATGTTTAATTCTAGATACTCTTTGATGCAATATGACGTAACTCCTGGTCACTTTTCCCTCACTTTTTGCGCCAGTTTATAAAATTCATTTTTATTGGTTTACTCTCTAATAATATTTCTTAAGTACTCATAGCGCGAAGCCATTATGGCTTGGGGCCCGCCTGAGGGCCCCGAGAAACTTTTCCTTCTAGATGCTCAGTGGTGCAATATGATGTAATTCCTGGCCAATTTTCCTCACTTTTTGAGCAAACTATACGATTCATTTTTTATTGGTTTACACTCTAGATTTCTTAAGTACTCATATTTCCATCTTCAATCGCCTATAGCTAGCTAAGGTATACAATCGCCAGCGCAGAACGGAAAATGAACTTGTTACTAAATAAGTTTTATTTCCAAGATTTGTTTTTTTCGTTTTCTTTTTTTCACTTGATTCCGGTGGAGGGGAAAAATAAAAAAGGAAAACAATAAATATATATAAATACCTAAATTATTGGTACGACCATGGCTGTACCGGCCGTACCTTCCTACGGCCCTGTATAATATTGCACAGCTGTATTGTGTGTTTTTATTTCCTGCTGCATGCACACTATGCACGTACATCCTCACCACAAACGCATTCGCTGTCAAGTTTGCTTGAAGATAAATTCGCTATCCTACTTGCGCTCGTGGAACACAGAACAATGAAGTGCGTCGGTGGCATATGGGTCACAGCAGCATTGCATTATTTCGTATTCCAAACGTGCTCGTGGGAAAACTAAATATCAGTGGCTTGAGCACACCCCCTCCAAGGCTGTCAATTTGTTTGTTTGAATTTTTGTCATTTATTTTTACAATCTTCGTAAGAAATGTGACGAAAAAAATAAGCGCCCCCCAAAAAAAACCCAAATCCTGGGTACGCCACTGCTGATAATTTAAAGTATGATTCTGGTTAGACCACATCAGCCCCCAACATGAGAAATTTCCCAACCAAGAACAATTTTAGTAACAATTGAAACAGAACAGTAAGTTGTGTTATTGGATTTCTAATGTAAAATCAACTGTACAAAAATAGTCATAAAGTTGTAAATTTTAAAGAGCCCAAATATTTCTTAGTGGATTCTGATAGAGGAAGACATAATCTATCAAGTCATTTTTATTTCGTTGATTTTCGGAATGATACATTATTACAAAAATTGGGTCAAAGGTCATGATGACATATTAACGGTCACGGTGACCTACTTTTCACAAAATTAATTTTTGACAAAAGAATCGAATTGAGCATGCAATTCTCATTATTTTAATACCAAATTTGCATATATTCGATGAAAATTGACATGGTTTTTACATATTTATACCAAAAGGGTGGTGTTTTACTCAAAAAATGTCAATATTTTGTGGTTTCTGCCCTGACCACATGGTAGGTCGGATCGGGCTAAAAATTGGTGTGCATTCATTGCTCATTAGGACCTACAAGCACAGCAATTTTTATCAAAATCAGAAGACATGAGGTAAAAAAGTGCGTTGGTCTGACACGTAATTACCCTTATACGGAATTTTTAGCTTTTCATTTAGTGAAATTGTGGCGAAATTTAATAAAAGTTCCGGGGTCGGTCCATTTGCTACTTTATAATTTGATTGGGTGAACAAACGGATGCAATCTAAAAATATTTTACTATTAATGTTGTAGCCACGTATTACTCAACCTGCACGAACGGGAAGTATTACCACGTTAAGTGGAATTTACGGGATAGAAATTCGAAACAGAATCTCTGTATACACATAACAGTGCCTTTTAGGCAGAGGCCTAAGATGGGTTTGGGTTTCATGACCAACATTGCATGGCAAAACTTTCCCCCGTGTTAAATATCTGTCTTAAACACGGTGAAATTAGAAATACCCCTTCTTCGATAAAGGACGAACGGGAAGTCTTACCACGTTAAGTGGAATTTACGGGATAGAATTTCGGAATTTACACGGAGGCCTACGATGGGTTCGGGTTTTTATGAGTCGACTATGACCAACATTGCACGGCAAAACTGTCCCCAGAGAGTTCTAACATCTGTCTTAAAGGTATTGTACACTTTTGGTAACAGCTCAAAATCACTGTCCATTTTTGTGTGATTAAACATATGCATGAACAAACGAACCTGTGAAAGTTTGAGCTCAATTGGTCATCGAGGTCACGAGAAAATAGATCTTATGTGTTTTCTGTTTTTTCAAATTATCGCGCGCGATAATTAGGGCCTACTATTGTTTTACTTGTTTCTCAGAAACGATAGCATTTTAGGCAGAAATATTTTAAGGAACCCTTTCTACCATTACTTACTTTAAATCATGTAAGTTATGTGTGAATCTGTGAACATTGTGTTTTTCGATCTTACCAATAGTGTACAGGGCCTTTAAACACGGTGAAATTAGAAATCCCATTCTTCGATAAAGGAGACTCTACTGGTACAAATGAAATCACCACAACCAACATCTTTGATTCGCCGAGACTTTAGCATTGGAGAGCATCCCCTGCTAATGTCCATCTTTCATTTTGTATCGACAGATCCGATATATATTTTCTAAGAAGACTTAAAGGTGTATAAGACGTAAAGGAAAGACAATAAAGTACAGTTTTTAGGTAACACAGTGTTGATACAAATATAATAAATATGACAGTTTGTGTGATTCAAGAGCTACTTTTCATTAAAAACGTACTATCACTCAAAGACACTAAAATGAGAAAACAAGCTATGGGCTCAAACAATACTAAACAGGCTCTAAAAGAAAAACCTATCCGGAACTTTAAAAGACAATACCAACAATCGTTGTAAAAATGAGCAGTTACAATGTTTCTACATCCAGGTTTTGAGACGAGATAAACATTAAATAATACAGTCTGAGGCTACAGTTGGATTTCTTTTTCTAAAAGAGACGGTACAAAACAAAAAACGTTCGGAAGATCAAATAGTATTTGAATTTATAAAAGTTTATGTATACAAAAGTTTACAAAAAATTAATGAAGATATACAAAAAAGAGCTTGGGAATGTGTTCATCTGTGAATACAAAAGCGGCAGGTGCAATTGCTCTCATTTTAGGTACCTTATGGAGACCAAGGACAAAACAAAAAAGGGAAAACAAAAGGTCTCCACATGGAATTTCTAAAGACCGGGGTGCTCCACAATGAAATTTGTGTACAAAGTCTATGGGAAACTGTTAAGTGCAGGGACAAAGGAAAGAACAAAAGAGTGCTCCACAAGGATGCATTTTTGAGAATATGTGTTTTAGCTTTTGATGCATTAGTTACCGAGTGGTAAAGAGCACCGGACTCAAGCTCTGGTGTTTCTGATCAGCAGAGTGTGGGTTTGAGTCCCGGTCGTGGCACTTGTGTCCTTGAGCAAGATATTTGAACATACTAGTTGCTTCGTCCATCGGATGGGATGTTAAGCCGCAGGTTCGGTGTACTAGGATTGGTAGTGCACGTAAAAGAACCCATAACATTTATCACATCCCTCTGTGAATACAAAAGCGAGTAGGTTTTTTAGACATCGTTTTAGCTTTTGATGCATAAGTTAATACACTATGAATTATGCAGAAGCGGCAGGTCTTATTGTTTAAGCTTTTGATGCATAAGTTAAAACATCATGAATTATGCAAGCTGATTTGTTGCGTGTCGATGCCGAGCGGTTAAGGGCACTAGTCTTGAGCTCTGTTGTTTCTGATCAGCAGAATGAGGGTTTGAATCCTAGTCGTGACACTTGCATTGTCCTACGGATGGGCGGTGAAAGCCGTAGGTGCGTGTACTAAGATTGGTATAGTGCACGTAAAAAAAAACCATAAAAATATCATGGAAGAGCAAGGGTTAACCCTTGTGTTTGGGATTCACGTAGCAAGCACCCTTGTTTACAGGTTTCCTCAGACTTGCACGATACAGTGATTAAGTTCACTTGTGAGGCATCCTTGGCTTCATAGTTTAGTCATTTCTAATTAAATTTGTCTGGGGAAAGTCTAGACAGAATCAATTTAATTTTATGAAATCCTAGATGAATTCACGCTGTATGAATTAATTTGATCGCTTCGAAGGATAATACTGCAACCAGATTTAGTATGATTGATTTGAAGAGATATAACATTGTTTGCATTACTTTTAATTTAGTTGATACTTATATTATGTTGGACTATTAATCAATACAACGACGTTGACATTCTTGGTATAGGAAGATGGATTTAAGTTTTTGATGGACCATCCCGCTATTGTTTGGGACACTACTTGAACATTTTCTACTGTAGGTTTACGATCAAAATAACTTAGAAGCTAAATTTCGTCAGTCATACCTAGCTGTCGGTATTTTTTCAACCTCGCAACTGCTTTAACTAACAGGTTCTTAGTTCCTAAAGACATTTAATTGTCACTTTGTAAAAATACAAAATAATCAGTCGTAAAATCGCAAATGAATGGTATCGTCACTTCGTAAACGAAACCCCGCAACAGTCAGACCACGCCCATCTTGGCACCGTGCCTGAACTATGTATGTCTATGGATATGGTAACTAGATGAAAACAAAAATGATTCCTCGGTTATGATAATTAGTGTTATTACGACAATATTACGTAATAGGTCCTAAAAACTTGGTGAAAATGTTAACAGTATTGGGTACACCAATACTGTACAAAAAATTAAAGAAAAACTAATTGAAATATGTTGATTTTTGCCAAATTTATCACTTCTTCAAAACAACGACGATATGCACAAAGTGAACGTCCCACAGTCGTGAGTTATGCAGTCCCCCTCTGCTCGTTCAATTAATAGTTCCTCTCAATTAATCTCTCACCCGAATCAAACTGCCTAAACTACACTTGTGTTAAAGACCAAAGTATAACACAATGGGTACCCATACCGGTATTGGCTGAACGAAATAAATGTTGCTCTTAACATTATAACGTAGTACATTCCCATACACTCAATACACCTCAATAGGCTACATCGATATGAAGTAAGAAAGATGTGAAAACACGAGATATTTAAATTAACATCCATTGAAAATAAAGGAGAAGGGTGAACTTTTACTATATACTGATTTTTAGTCAATATCCCTTATACACCATGGGTGTTTTCACATAATTATAATAATAATAATAATAATAATAATAATAATAATAATATTTATTATCACATAATTATAGATACCAAAGATACCAAGCGCCTCCACATCTAAAAATAAATAAATAAATATATATACACATATCTTATTTGATATAGAGTTTATGTGTGAAATGTCGCCCTTTAGTCACAAAGTGCACCACATTGTTCGGCTTATCCGCTGCACTCGAAGTGATATATGCCCATAGTGAACAACCGGTAATTTTCAGGCAATTACTCTTTATGAGGTTGAAATGAACATAATAGTTTCTGAGGGCTTTTACCTGGCATTTAATACTCCTACTAAATAATTGCCGAGCCATTATTTGTTGACAGTATTATCATGATGAAAGAAAAATTATTATCTTTTAAAACAAAATATTAGTTTGCTGTTGGTGAGCTACATATTTTCATCAGCAAAAGCGTTTAGAAATTTTACAAGTCAACCGTACAGGGGGAAAATTAAAACAATCTTTATACAAATTTCAAATATGTTATTGTTTTACTTTCCCCCCTAAAACACAAGCTGGTGAGCAATTTCTCTTACCGCATGGCAGTGTATCGCTTTGGGCGGCTGGGGTGGTCCAGTGATATATCTTGTATAAATCTTGTAATAAGTTAATTATATCGAATAAGCAAAAAAATATAATAATAATATGTATACATAGATATAAATCTTATTAGTCTTGGGTCCATTAGTTTTGCAAACATAGGTTTTTCAAAGGTCTTCGAGAATGCCGATAGAACTAATTATAGGCCTATAACTTCCAATAACATTTTATCATCACCTCTATGAATGGGAGTAGCTTTAGCTATTTTGAGACCATCGAGATTGAGGCACTTCACATAATAATAGGCTGCTCTAATGTATAAAGTATATAGAAGAGTTAAAGGAACGTTACAGAATTGGTAGGAAAAAACTTGTAAAATATACTTTTTATCACAGATTTACATAAAACTTACACTGTCTAATGATGATGATAGTAGAAAACATCCCCTGAAATATTTCTGTCTGAAATGCCATATTTGATGAGAAATGAATAAACTAATTTTCCGATTGGAGTTTATCGCTCAGTGAGCGTTTTATTCATTTTGTTGAATCTATATGATTTCATGCAAATGTGTAATCGTTTTTTTACTATTTTCTCGCGACCCAGATGGCCGATCGATCTCAAACCTCTACAGGTTTGTCAGTTTATTTATATGGTGGTTTACATAAAGTGTTTTCACTGCCAGCAACTGTTTTGTTAGCAAAACCAATTCTGTAATGTTCCTTTAAATGAGACGAATTGTTGTCTTCTTCGATAATTAACTTGTTACCAATTTCAAAGCTATTCCACGGACTCTATTGGGTTGTAATTTTTTAACAGAAAAAATTGCTGCTAGTAAAATGAATGCTTTGTGAAAAGCCAGCTGCGTCTCTCAGAGGGAGCCAACGTTGGGAACGAGGATGACCCACTGAAGCTGTTCGTTGATTAGACTGGTCCCTTGTCTTTATCCGCAAGAATAAGGACAGGCACCGGTCTATTAATCAAAATGGTGGTCACTGCATGCTAGACTGGTCCCCTGTCCTTATCCGCAAGACCGCAATGGGATGCGAGGTCAAAGATTTTCGTTTGTCAGGATTCCTGCAAACGCTCGAAGCCGGTCTCTGGCGTTATTCACGAGACTCGAAGTGTGACGTCAGATGTTCGGGCTATTCGTTGATTAGATAACGTTGACTTTTCGCTTCAGGTTACCGTTGGCCCCTTTTCGGTTGATTACACTCGCGTTAAATCAACGTTTTGCTTCAGGTTGTCGCCATTTGTCCCCTTTTGGTTGATTAGATGTTGAACCAATGTTCGTTTTGGGTTACCGTTACCCCCTTGTTGGTGGATTGACTCACGTTGAATCAACGTTTGCTCTAGGTTATTAGGCCCTACCGTTTTCCCACTTTTGATTCGTAAATCAACGTTTGCTTTAGGTTAACATCAATATGCATATTTCTAGGCGGGAATAGAAGTAGTATAACTCATCGATAATAACAATTTGTTAGAATTTAGTCATCCAATAGAAGTTTCCTTAACCCTTTTTTTCCTATAAATCCCTTTACATTAATTTGTTAGGCACCAAAAGTTCCGACTATAGTTTTAATTGCTAATTATCGGTTACAAATTAAAGAGATTAATCAAAAAAATAGTCATGTACTACGAAGTATAGGTTTAATTTGACTGAAGCATGTACAAAAACAAAATTACCAATTAAAATTTTATTATTGAATAATCCATACAAAATACTAAATAATGTCTATTCGGTTTGCGGTAACAACATGTGTAAATCTCTTTTGCTGTGTAGATTAGGTTAAGAGAACTTGTCTTGCTATTTTTTCCACTGCCGCGGAGTAGTTTTTCGCAATTCGGGAAACTTCTCTTTCCACTGCCGCGGAGTAGTTTTTCGCAATTCGGGAAACTTCTCAATTCTTAAAAGAACTTTCCTGCTTATATAATATACTACCAGGGCGGAAGTTGGTAAATGGGCCGGGACTACTACTTTCGTTTAGTTGATCGAGGGAACTTCTGGTTAATAGCTTCACTGCCGCGGAGTGAGTTCTTTTTGGTCTCAACGTTTCGACTAGCTTTCTCTTGTCATCGTCAGGAGACTGAAGAGTGTGGGACATGTTACTCTATCTATAAGGGTTCAGATATTCTCTTTAAAGAACATAATCTACACATGGTGTTACCGCAAACCGATTATACATTGATACCTCACCATGCAATGCCTCCAAAATCTAATACAAATTACTTCTGCTAAGAGTTGAAAGAACGTAGTAAACCATTGCTGGATCATCGGTTACATGTAACGTTAAAGAAACTAGGTGAACAAACGTTAGTGTAACATTGGTCACAACGTTCACTTGCTAACGCTGATTAAAAACAATTTCAATGAGCACATTAATGTTTGATTAACGTTTACATAATCGTTAAAGTAACTAGCGGAACAAATGTTAATGTAACATTGTTTCAATATAACGTTACATATAACGTTTACAACGTTGTTTCAACGTTCATATGCTATCTGGGAGTGCTCTCATATAGACAAATTTGTATAATAGTGTTTAAAACAATTAAGATTGACATTGGAATAAGGTTTTCAAGGCAAAAAAAAAACAAAAAAAAACACACACAAAGATTAAGCGGCGCTGCGCAGCTTTATCAATCTTGAATTCTTATACATCAATATGTTTTGCAAAACAACAGGCTGAAACTTTTTTTTACTGGGGGTTTGTTGAAGAAAGAGAAGTTTTCTTTTCGATGTAGCGTGTTATTAAAATATTGGGTGCCCTGGTGGAAGTGCATAAAGCCAAGATGGTCTGTCATCTCTACCGGGCATGGAGAAGCCCAACAGTTGTTCCAACAGAAGATTGTCATATGCATTATTACGACCACGCTCCGGGCAGCAAATTTATGTTCTGCAGCACACGTCGGCTATGGAGTCAACAGCTAAGGGATAGGGAAGAACAGCCTATCCCTAAACTGTTGACTCCATAGCCAACGTGTGCTGCAGAAAAAAAATCGCCTCCGGGCACGTACTTCGTTACATCCTTCGCCATCAGGCACAGTGAAAATTTGACGAATTCCTTCCGGGGGCACAGTCAACGATAAGATTGCAACCATCCTTGTATCTAATATCGTAAAATGTATCATTTAAAGTTCACTGTGGCAAATAATTTGAATAATATAGTGGTCACTCAAGTGAAGATGTTGGATGGTTTGTGACGTACGACCTTGCTTTTTACACCGGCTCGATATCGTTGACGGAGCCAAACGTTAGATTTAAAGGTCTTTTCGAAAGTATGGGATCAGGCCCCGTCAAGAGTTTATAAGTCCTTCGCTTCGGTACGGGAATCCAAAGGGTGCAAAAGGTTACTCATAAGAGCAAGAGCCGTAGCCAAAGATGATGCGTTTGTTTCAGATTTAAAGGCACAGTACACGTTTGGTAATGACTCTGAAAATTAATGGCAATAAAAACTACTTGGTAAGAAGTACAGCATGCCTTGGGTAGTATAATGAATTTGAGAAACTTTTCTCTTCGAAGTACTACCGGTTATGAAAAATATATCACTTTTTCCCCAAAATTTGAATCCGAGAAGCGTTTCTGTCTTCTCAGACAGTGTATTCCTCTGGGGAATATTCTTCCTGCATGGAAATATTCGCTACAGTTTTTCGGTGATATCTCAAAAACGCGACCACTTTTTGAAGTGAAATTTTCACACTGGTTAGTTTTAGTGTATGTACCTACATTTATATAGGATTAACACAATTAGTAGGCTCCAATTACCAAACGTGTACTGTGCCTTTAAGCTACGATCGATTAGATGATACAATTGGTGCCAGTTAGCCATTTTGTGGCCAGATTGTCTAGCTCTTTCAGGGACTGCTCACCATGGCAACTGTGGTAAATACAGCCATTGGTGATGTGGGCAGCCAAAGATAAATACAAAAACAACAACAACAAAACAACAACAACACAATGCCAAAAATCGCCCGTCTTTCTCTAGAGTCTGTATTTGAAACAGTCAATTTACAGGCAACCAGCTCCAGGCAATCTCTGAAAAGAAAACTCATATGCCTTTTCTCATAATTTTCTTGGGGATATAGTGAGTTAGATGAATGTCTCTTGCGCTACACACCGAAGTGTTCCTTCTGCATGCAATGCAGTTGGTTGCCTCCAAATTGCCCTGTGTGACATTGTTTTTTAGAGTTCATTTTAGCACAATATTACCATTACCATTTTATGTTTTGCAATTTCTTTTTGTTCAAACTGTATACCATTATGTTCAACGAGTGATAACATTTTGCCTTCTTTCCTAAAGCTGTGACCTGATGTTTAATCCCTCACTTTACAAAAGAGATGATTGCATAATATAAAAAAATATGAAATTGAAATCGAAAAAAAAGGTAAAGACATTTCGGTTTAGACTCTAGCTAGAGAATTTAACAGCATTGCAATTTCCTTGAAGTTGAAACAGAAATCCGTTTCGTGCTAAATTGACTATAACGACCGTATTTGATAGGGAAGATAGATTGATTGCTAGATTGCCAGTAAGCAACGACCTTATTATAGGCAATTTGTTTGCTCAAAAATGAATTTGAATGCTTAATTGGTAGGGATGATAGGTTGACGTTTTAATGGATTAATACCGCCGGGGCACTATTATGAATTGGGTTTTCAGTCCATACTCTATTGCATAGGTTTTCCTTGGAATAATTCTCTGAAGGGGGTTTTCCTGCCAAATATAAAACAAAAACTTCCTTCCCTGTCTTCTTTCCATGGGGGTTCCTGGCTAGTATAGTGATTAAGTTTGCTTTTCTGAGAGTCCTTGGCCTCACAACCAGAATAAATATATGAAATTATTCTGAGGAAGTTACACTGCAAAAAAATAATAACACTTTACGGTGTTACTAGAGGACTACACCAATTTGGTGTAATTTTAACACTTTTGGTGTTATTATTTACACCGATATGGATGTGTCAGTACACCATGAGTGTAAAAAATAACACCAATGTGTTAAAAATAATAACACCCACAATTTTAACACCGGTGAAAATTCTTGGTGTGGTCCTCTATTAACACCGCGGTTGTTAAATTTAACACCCCAGTTTTTGCTGTGTATTGTTAATTGCGAAATATATCTTTTTATTTACTGTTTACTGAAATATTTTAGTGAATGCTTGTCCTTTTTTAGTTTTTTTTAATAGAGGGCCGGCCTCCTTCCCGAGCCTGTACATTAAGAACTCACTCTTCGGCAGTGAAGTTTTATAATATTAAGAGAAGTCCCCTCGATCCACCAAGCAACAGGAACGGTTCCGGCCGAGTTGCTCTGTTTGCCCGAGGTAGAAAGTTAATAAACAGAACAGTTCTTTTCAGAACAAAGTAGTCTCCCGAATTCCGAAATGTACTCCGCGGCAGACGAATAAGTGGCAAGACAAAAAGAATACATTGATACCGCACCATGCAATGCCTCAAAACCCAATATACGCTGTCGTTATTGTTTTATAATGACGCACACAAAGACTACAAGAGCTTGGCGTTTATCGTACCATGCGAAATTTATTACACCTTGGGTACAGCAGAAGGCCGTAACCCTCAAAGCCTATTATTAAGCTAAATGCGGTGCGAAATTAAGGTTTTAATACAATTGTGTGCGAATTATTCGCTCCAGTTAAATCGTTTCCTATTTCTGAGCGATTCTTCGATTTTCTACTGGTCAGTCCAATTTTATGATTAGGTGCATTTTATTTTTAGCATCCTAAGACCTTCGATGACCTCCGAAACCTTACATTTCAAATATACTATGGTCTGTTCATTTGTGTGCAGAGAATTTTTTCAGCATCCCAAATCGAATAATCGTTTAAAAATATGTCACCAGGAAGGAAACTTCAAATTGTTCTAAATTTCTGAGATTTTTTTCTTCTTCAGGTACCGTCAGTCACACAAACAATTATGTTCGGATATTTTATGTCGTTCCCCTCATTTGATTACAGTGCCCGAAATTTTCAGCCTCAGGTGTATAACAGAATTTCAAGATTCAAATAACCACCCGTCAATAATGTCAAACGAAATCGCGATGTGTATGCGAAAACAAGTTCAAACACATTTCTGAAAAAAAACTGTGTCTCGTTGTCGATATCAAAACACAGCCAGGTTTTCAAAGCAGCACGTCAGAAATCTATCAATAAAAAGTCATACAAGTTTCCCGGCTGTTGGAAACTTAAAGGAACATTACAGAATTGGTTTTTGCTAACAAAACAGTTGCTGGCAGTGTAAGCACTTTATGTAATCCACCATATACATAAACTGACAAACCTGTAGAAGTTTGAGATCGATCGGCCATCTGGGTCACGAGAAAATAGTGAAAAACCGATTACACTTTTGCATATAATATTGGTTCAACAAATGAGTAAAACGCTCACTGAGCGATAAACTCCAATCGGAAAATTAGTTTATTCATTTCTCATCAAATATGGCATTTCAGGCAGAAATATTTCAAGGAATGTTTTCTACTATCATCATCATTAGACCGCGAAGTTTTATGTAAATCTGTGATCAAAAGTTATTTTACAATTTTTTTTCTTACCAATTCTGTATAAAATGTTCCTTTAATGTCCTGGAGTGATAACTGGGGAGTAAGAACCGTTTGATCAGGGCGGCCTTAGTCGTGCCCGGCGATTTTTTTTCTGCCGCACACGTCGGCTATGGAGTCAACAGTTAAGTGATAGGCTGTTCTTCCCTATCCCTTAACTGTTGACTCCGTAGCCAGCGTGTGCTGCAGAACATAAATTTGCGCCCGGACCCAACACCGCGAAGGGCTCCTCATTCTACCCCAGGTTGTAATGTAACTTAACTCCATGCACGCCTTGACTTTTTTTTAATGAGTGTCTCGCATGGCCCCCGTCGCAACGCTTATTAAATGCACTACAGCGTCAACACGGGGATGCGGCGTTCTTTGCATATACATACATACACATCAGGGCCCAATTTCATGGCTCTGCTTACCGTAAGCAAAGAATCGGGGCTTGCGGAAGCAGGGAATTCCGCGCTTACGTCAAGCGTATTTCACGGGTTAGCGGGGAATTTCGGCTTGTGCGCGTGCGTACTCCACGTTACTAGGCATTCTACGCTTACACAGCTAGCGCAGAAATTCGGCGCTTGAACGGTAAGCGGAGAATGGTCACCGCAAGCGCAGAATTCGGCGGTAAGCAGAGCCATGAAATTGGGCCCAGCAGGGCCCAATTTCATGGCTCTGAAATTGGGCCCTGCTGGGCCCAATTTCATGGCTCTGAAATTGGGCCCTGCTGGGCCCAATTTCATGGCTCTGAAATTGGGCCCTGCTGGGCCCAATTTCATGGCTCTGAAATTGGGCCCTGCTGGGCCCAATTTCATGGCTCTGAAATTGGGCCCAGCAGGGCCCAATTTCATGGCTCTGAAATTGGGCCCTGCTGGGCCCAATTTCATGGCTCTGAAATTGGGCCCTGCTGGGCCCAATTTCATGGCTCTGCTTACCGCGGATTTGTGCGCCTACGTATCACAGAATTACCTGCTACAATGGCTCTGTAAGCGCAGAATTACGCGGTAAGCAGAGCCATGAAATTGGGCCCAGTTCGTGACTTGTATATAATAAACTGGGCTGGCGATTAACTATATATATGCAGTATGTGATGCCCAGCCTTGTTTGAGGTTGCAATGACATGCATGCAAGCGGATGAGCCTGTGCGAAGAGCATGGACAAATAATAATACACCCCCGATTGTCTTACGATTTCCGCGCACTTGTTGACTTGTCTAGTAGCCTAAAAAACAAGGCAAACATTTCCCGAAAAAATATATCTAAAGAGCAGATTGTTGTAGACAACAGTGCAGAATGAACACGCCAAAAGCACGACTCGTCTATAGCTGGTCTCTTCCAGGCTATAAATGTCTTAATCTTTGCCGTTTCAAGGGCAGAAAGATAGACATTTTTTAGATACGAACTTTTATTCCTGAAAATCAAGTGATGAAAATTTCAAGTTCGTACAGAAAACCCTTCCAGATAACTAAAGGGAGAAAACACGCTCCTTGTGAGAGTATTAAAGTGAATATCGTCAAAAAAATCAGGCGAGACAAAAACTACTTATAAACAGCATTAGCGTACACCGTGACGTGTATGAAACTGGGAATTTTTGTTTTGATAACCACGGGGGAAAAAAAATACCCAGCCTTCTGCGTCTTTAAAATTCAAGCCTTAGGCTGAGATTAAATATCGGATACTTAATTTTCGGAGTCATCAATCATGTACACCATACGATACCTTCAACAGATCGCATCGCCTGATTTGCTGTCAATTTTAATATTTTAGATAGCAATTTTCCTCTAGTTGAGGAAATAAGAAACTTTCAATTGAGCCTTTGTTTAGTGCAACCTTCTTTCTTAAAAACACCCAAACATATATTCTTGTATTGTTTAGGTTATTCAAATGTATTCCTAATGATGTGTAAAACAACTCTTAATAGTGATACGGTGATACTTTCCGTAACAAATAGTCTTGGCCTTTGCAATAAATACCCTGTGAAAGTCTAGGGGTAGACATGTGAGAGCCTCCGTCATCAGAGAGCAAATAGACGTATTAACTAGTGGCAACCGTTTGTGCCCTACTTTTTGCAGCGTATGAATCAAACTGGTTATAATCGGTAGTGTTTCTGAAAAGAACTCGCTGGTGGTTCTGAAGATGATGGTGGTGGTTCTGAAAAGAAACCGGTGGCGGTTCTGAAAAGAAACCGGTGGTGGTTCTGACAAGAAACCGGTGGGGGTTCTGGAAAAAAAACCGGTAGTGATTTCTGTAAAAAAAAAAACCAGTGGTGTTTTTGAAAAGAAACCGATTTTGGGATTAAAAGATATCAGTGGTGTTTCTGGAAAGAAACCGAAGGTGGATCTGACAGAACGGTGGGGTTCTGAAAAAAACGGTAGTGGTTCTGAATAAAATACCGGTGGTGCTTCTGAACAAAAAACGTGGTGGTTCTGAAAAAAAAACCGTTGGTGGATCTGAAAAAAAAACCAGTGGTGGTTTTTGAAAAGAAACCGGTTGTGGTTTCTGATAAAAACCGTGGTGGTTCTGAAAAGAAACCGGTAGTGGTTCTGACAGAAACCGGTGGGGTTCTGAAAAGAAACGGTAGTGGTTCTGAAAAGAAACCGGTGGTGGTTCTGAAAAAAACCGTGGTGGTTCTGAAAAAAAACCGTGGTGGATCTGAAAAGAATCGGTGGTGGTTCTGAAAAAAACCAGTGGTGTTTCTGAAAAAAACCAGTGGTGTTTTTGAAAAGAAACCGATGTGGATCTGAAAAGATACCAGTGGTGTTCTGAAAGAAACCGAAGGTGGATCTGAAAAGATATCGGTGGTGGTTCTGAAAAATACCAGTGGTGTTTCTGAAAAATACCATGGTGTTTCTGAAAAGAAACGATGGTGGATTCTGAAAAAGATACCAGTGGTGTTTCTGATAAGAATACCGAAGGTGGATCTGACAAAGAAATCGATGGTGTTCTGAAAAGAAAACCGATGGTGGATTCTGAAAAAAATACCGAGGTGGTTCTGAAAAGATACCCTGTGGCGTTTCTGAATAAAATACCGGTAGTGGTTTCTGAAAAGATACCGTGGTGGTTCTGAAAAAAATACCATGGTGTTCTGAAAAATACCAGTGGTGTTTCTGAAAAGAAACCGAAGGTGGATCTGACAATAAATCGGTGGTGTTTCTGAATAAATACCGGTGGTGGATCTGAAAAAAATACCGGAGGTGGTTCTGAAAAGATACCGGTGGCGGTTCTGAATAATACCGGGTGGTTCTAAAAGAAACCGGTGGTGGTTCTGAAAAAGAACCGGTGGTGTTCTGAAAAAATACCAGTGGTGTTTCTGAAAAGAAACCGAAGGTGGTTGTTTCTTGAAAAATACCGTGGTGGATCTGAAAAAATACCGGTGGTGGTTCTGAAAAGATACCGGTGGTGGTTCTGAAATAAATACCGGGGTGGTTCTAAAAGAACCGGTGGTGGTTCTAATAAAGTAACGGTGGTGCTTCTAAAAAGAAACCGGTAGTGGTTCTGAAAAGAACCCGTGGTGTTTCTGAAAAAATACCAGTGGTGTTTCTGAAAAGAAACCGGTGGTGGTTCTATAAAAGAACCCGGTGGTGGTTCTGAAATTATACCGGTGGTGGTTCTGAAAAGAAACCGGTTGGTGTAACATTAATAATGTAACGTTTCGATCAGTACAATTTTGATCCATAAGCACATCTCAAAGAGAGATTCGACGTAGGTCCTGCAAGGTATAACTAACGCATACCGCATCTGGTATCTCCACCATGCAACGTTTTCCAATCGCGTAAAGGGAGAATGACACAGTACACAATGCTGAAGGTCAGGAAGCAAAACCTCCAAACGAAACAAGCCCAACCTATATACAAAACCGCACGTTATCAATCAGTTTGAAGGCGCTTGTTAATAGCCGTTAGAAGCGTTCGTCGCCGTGACTTTACGAAAACATCCATTATGGGCGATTAAGATTGGCACAGATGAGCTCTGAAGGTTCGCAATTTGATCATTTCTACTATTTCTAGCTACACAATTTTTGCAGGTTTATGCAGTCTTTAATTGAATACATCCTGCAAATTAATTAATGACGAACATAAGCTATACTGTGATGCGGTCAGTTCCACACAAATTGGGTCCGCTATTCTGACACATCTCATATATTTTAAAAGGTTGAAGCTGCACCACTTTTACAGGATTATGCCGTCTTTAAATTAATACAATCTGCAAATTGCTGAACGACGAACGTAGTAGTTACAGGCAAGCAATGCACGGTGCGGTTCCACACAACAAGTAAGAACCATTGCATCTGTTGACAATGTTTAACATTTGATAAACAATTCCCTGCAAAGAAATGTGGTTTTAGAGAGAGGGATTTAAAAAAAAATCAATTTGAGAAACGTTTCTGCCTGAAATGTTTCTAAGATTGTGTATTCCAATTACGGATTATTCTTCATACTTGGACTTAACTGCTCCAGATTTTGTGCTATATCTCAAAAACGCTACCACCTTTTGAAACGAATTTTTCACAGGTTAGTTTTAATGCATATGTACATTTATATACAGGATTAAAACAATCGAACGGTTACAACAACCAAAGGTACACTTTGCCTTTAAGTTATGGCTCTGTCTCTACAAAAGGAAATTGGCCAAATTTCCCTAGCTAATTGACCATGATGACTGGTACATTTATCAATCCATTTATCCACAGTATGAACAACATATTTAAGTAGATACCATTTGCGTAGGCAACCTTTGCTGAGGTCAAACAACAGAAACAAGCTCGAGTGTACGCGCCAGCGCCAATGACAACGTTCAGCCAATGATTTGTCTTCTTTTAATCTCAGTGAGGGCACCGTTCGAGTATGCAAAGTCATAAGCAAGGGTCCACTGTTTTTACTTTCTTGTGTATACAGATAAAAGAAAAACAAAAGGTTGTTAATTGAAGAAAGTGAGCTGCATTTCCTTCACTAATTGTCGAGTACATCAAGTTACTCGAGGGAATAAAACACAAACACACACACACCGGTACACTAAAGACAAAACAATGGGCAATAAAATGTACCGAAGCTCTATAACGATTAAATGTAGAACTAATTGCTGCTATAATGCAATAAGTATTGTTACAACACTACAAGGAATAAGTTGGGATCGTAATAGCATAGATGCAAAGCACATGACGTCATTGACCACCATTGATGACAAACAATGGAAACGTGCACGCGTGTACGCGCTGCGTACAACTCTCAGCCAATGATAGCCTTTCACGCGTACACGTTTTATCAACGATGGCGGCCGATACAAGGGGTCTATTGACACTCAAGTTTTAAAGGTTGCTGTTATTGGCGCTGTTGATGCTGCTGTTTGCTGCTGCTGTTTGATGTTTGTTGTTGTTGCTGTCGTGTTGTTGTAGTTGGTGGTGATGTTGTTGTTGTTGTTGTTGTCGGTTTTGCATTGTTAAAACTTGCATTATTTGCTTAGCTTTAAATAATAAAAGAAATTGTTCGAAAAGCAATGCCGGAAACATCTTAGACTAAAAATAGTCTATGACAACCATTTGCAGAAGATGAATATCATTAGGTTTGAAAAGCAAACAATAAAACCTCAACTAAAAACCGTAACGGTCAAAAGCATGCACCTCTGGGCGCGTGCCCTTCAATGGATTTTAACAAAGAGCTTTTTAAATCCACGGGATGGACGGTCCTCTCGGGATACGGAATTTTCGGCATCAATCCAATTTATTTCTGCTTGGACAAAACGATAATACGCGCAGAAAACTGAAGGCAGCGCACACTTCTGCCAAGGACTCGACCGGTCACCTTGACCGTAAACACTGGAACTACGATACGGTCAAGAAGACGAGGAGGCTTGCTCATAATGTTATTATTCGCACTTTGTTTACAAGACTGAGCAAAGTGTTCCCTTCTTATAATTATGGTCTAAATGAAGAATGCGTTGCCATTGTTTTCGAACTCATCGCTAAAAACATCTGAAATTTTTCGATGATATGACAGTTAAACAGAGAATAATTTTCAAACTCCTTAGTAACGACATTCAAATGCCAACATGGTATAGCCCCTCTATACCTCAAAGAATTGATCCACGACTATTGTCCTACATAAGACATCTTTGTTTTGGCTCGCAAAATCTCCTCACTCCTTTTTCAAGCCACCACCAAAGCATATGGGCAAAGGGCCTTCCAGGTTGCATCTCCTGAACTCTGGAATTCATTCCCCAATAATATAAAAGAAAGCTCCTTTCTAGAACAGTTTTTACAGACTTAAAAAGTCTTTTTTGAAGACATATCTTTTTGTGAAATAACTTATATTTTTCACTGTATGCATTTTGTGGTTGTTTCTGTATTTTCTGTAATTTTTGTATTCTACAGTCCTGGTTGTCTCTCTTGACTTTCCAAAAGCGCTTTGAGACTTCACTGTAATTTTGCGCTATATATGTTATAAAAACTGTTTATCATTATTATTGGAAGGAGTACCAAATGACTCCGTAAAATTGACGAGTAATTTTATATTCTTGTTATTTTTTTTAATGCATCGTCTACGGAATTTAATCGTAATTTGGGGTTGAATGAAGAAACATTGACCAGAGTGGGACTTGAACCAACGACGTCCGGATTAAATAAGCTACTTTAGATAAAGAAAGTGTATCACACATTTCAGGTGTTTTTAAATGGTGGGAACTAATTTCGGCCTATAGTGGATATTTTGAAAAAAATAAAAAGATTTTTTTTTTTTTTTTTGATTATTATTATAATTTCTTTTTTAAACAGGACGCATTAACAAACATATGTTTTACAAAAGGTTGATTTAAGGACCGCATCCTGTTTCAGGTATCGATATCCTTCTATTGCGTAGAAATATGCAGTAAAGGCCAATGTTTTATCGGCATCGAATGTCACAGTGTTATGTTTGATTTAGCGAAAATCTTCTTCTGTGTTTTTTTTTGCTTTCAGTGCCGGCCTGGTGATGGAATGAAAGGTTTCTTTGAGCTCCTCTACGAGGAGCCAACCAAGCTCATGATTCTCGGGGCAAGCTGCTCGGTAGTATCACAACCCGTGGCGGAGACTAGCAAACATTGGAACCTCGTGCAGGTGAATGATGGCTTTTGACTGTAAATCCAGATTGTGTCCCCGTACTCATTTTCAGATTCATTATGTTGAATCTAATGTGAATAACTTTAAAGTGGGGCTCCAAGGTCGAATTAAGTTTTGTGATGCATCCACTTTCCAGAAGATAGAGTCCTCGTGAAAGTGGGGAAAAATTAAAAGTCTCTATAAAACCCCCACGTTAAGATGGTGTAAAATTTCATTTTATTTGATATTCTTTCAGAGCGAAATTTGACATATGACGTTATTGGATAGCAAAAAAGAATAGGTAACACCCAAAATGGTCGGGTTTAGTATGGTCTAATAAGCAATTGTCATTTTCTGGCTGCGGTACCAAATCGTACAAAGTCAATAACTTAATGAATGTGGTTTTTTGGGGACATGTGACTGTCGGAGTAAAACAGATATTTCAATCAGTATGGTCATTGTTTTTGGAAAACTAATACTCTCAGTTTCAATAAAACATCAACCGACTTATCAAGTTAACATAATTAAAACAACGGAAAAGGGTTTTGGGGATTTTGTGCACGTTAATAATAGGCTGCTCTTAATTCCTTTGCTGATATCTGTGCCACCAATAGTGCTTTTTGGCGGTCTTCAAAGTGGTGTTATACAGCCTTTTACAATTCAGACGTAATAATAAAAAAGTTTCTCAATTTATATCATTCCGACATTTAAAGAGGGACTCTTAAGTTTGGTGATGCTTTATTTTTCAACAAATAAAGCCCTTCTGAATGTATGGATGCTAACAACTTCACATCTCATTTGTTTCAGTCTGAGCCATTGAAGAAAATAAAAAATGGCAATTGGCAACCTACACTATGTTAATGTGTAAAGATGATAACCTCTGTCTTTTAAAGGGAAGGTATACGTTTGGTAATCACTCTTTAAATTAATGGCAATACAAACTTACTTCGGTTAGAAGTACAGCAGCTTCGGTAGTATAAAGCATTTTGAGTAAGATTTCACTTTGGAGTAATGTGGTTATGGAAAAATATATCAGTTTTTGAATCAGAAACGCTTCTCAGATTGTGTATTCCAATTGTGGATTATTCTTCCTACGTGGACATGAAACCGCTCCGGATTTTTGGGCGATATCTCAAAAAGCTATCACCTTTTGAAATAATATTTTCACGGGTTAGTTTAATTGTATACATCTACATTTATATCGGATTAAAACAATTGAGCGGTTCAAAAAACCAATTGTATACGTTCCTTTTAAGATATTTGAAGTAGTTAGTGGATCCCAACCAATTTTCGCTAAATGTCTTCCGTTACAACATTAATTCCCATGACCATATAAGGCATGTTGAAATGATGGTTAAGTTTCCTCAGAAAGGTATGACACGACACAAAACTATATGATACATAAGGTAACAAAACTGATTATTTTCTTTACTTAATAAAATTGAAATTTTGATCTCCAGATCACAGTTAGAGACCCACGTTCATGAAATGACCCACTTGTCATTGTTGTTTATTTCTAGAACCCTATTGATTGTAAAATGAGCGCATCGCAAAACTGAATTTGACCCGAGGGATTCTCATTAAATTTATAACTCTAGAGAGGGGCAATGACAAAATCTAGGTTAAAACGCTAACCCTCGGCGGTCGTGGAGACCGGGATGCATTAGAAATTAAGGCAATCAGTGAACGAGAATTTTTTTGTTCTCTCTTTTTTGGGGGGAACCACAATTTAAAAACCCTTACAACTAAAAACGGGGCGATTTAACGGCTGGGTAACTTTCATCGTCTAAAAATGTGGAATACTTCAGTATTTTCTTGGCTTAGGTTTTTAAAAGATTCGCGTTCATAAATGCCACCTTCAAGTCAAGACAATTATTCAGAAAACCCACAATTTGTGATGCATTTCTGTAACGTTTCACGCAAGGAATTTAATCACACCCTTGTAGGCCAACATACAATTATAGTTTTCTTATGAAATCTTAAAATAGCCACTTATAAAGAGACATGATACAGTTTAATCAATAAATTGGGGGGGGGGGGGGTCTGCTTTATTACTTAATACCGAATTTATAATTATCTTATTCATTTAACTTTTTAAAATTATTTTTTCAATTTACGGTAGCTCCAAATGGGCACGAACACCAGTGCAGCAAATCGTAGACAATATCAATAAAAACATGCATGTTTGGCGTCCGTGCGTTACGGACAAATTGACGACTAATGACGTCATAGGCTACAAAATGGCCCCAAATGCATAAACTTCTGGCAGGCAGAAAACGTGCAGAGCTCAAAAGAAGAACTAACAGGTTGAAGTTGAAATCTTTGGTTCCTATTATACTGGGTGAAGTACAATCCACTTGGATATGAAAACAGTATTGACAAGACTCGATTTATAGTATTTTGCCAGACAATAGTTCTGAAAGGTTCAAAGTCACTCTTGTTGTTTAAGTAGATTAACCCTCGGAGAAGCAACGTGGTGAAAAAATTCTCCACATTTTCCAAATATGGTCATATTTTTTTTTTTCAATGGGCCAAAAAAGCCACGATTTTTTGTATTCGACACCCCTTGTATACACCACAAGCCTGTAGACTCCCATTGGCCAGGCTATAACCACTGCCGAGTAAGAATTATTTAATGACAGCAGTCCCAATGGACAGCTATGCCCTTGGGAATTGTAACTTGATATCTTAGTGAGCCAACTCCTTGTGCCATTATCTCTTTGTGTCAACCCTGTGCCGCCCAGAGCTAAAACAGGTCGTAAATAACACACACTGCTGGCCCAGACAAAAGCCCTGTGGAGTTTAAAATTGCTTTGGGCTTGCAGGAGGGGGTCATTGACCTAAAAAACTGGGTGGTGAAAAAATTCTCCAACTGGATCCACCGCGTTTTACAGAAGGGCCCGCTGCTCCGAGGATTAAGAAGAAGAAAACATGTTTTTTTAAGCACTGGCACTTTTTAACCGTGTTACATGACCAAAACATATAGTGAATAAAGGTCAGAGAGCTGGTCTTTCGTAAAGCTCCCATAACAAGTTTTGCCTCGATGTTGTTAGTGTGCATTCTTGATGGTTTTCTTTTTAAAGAAAAACAGAATTATTGGCAATTAAAATTGGACACAAATTTAATTGGAAAATAAGAAAAGGAAAGTGGTAGCCCCCCCCCCCCCCACCCAACGCCCGCATAGATGCGCCACTGTGGCGGACCATGTTTGCTTTTTGGTCCAGCACGACGGTTTTATAAATGAGATTCGGTTTTAGAAATTGAATATTTGAGCAAATTTACGGTAAGAGTACAAATGAAGAAGTAAGAGTTGCAGTGTACAGTAAAGCAAACATTCATGCGTTTGTTGATGCACCTCGCTCGCCCGCAACCCTCTTGAAACGTCAGAATTATATTGATTTTGCGTGGAGAAGAGTACAATGCAACGTACCCAAAGGATTACGATAAGCTTTTTTCCGGCAGCAGTCAGGCAAAAAAGAAAAGGAAAAGGAAACAAAAATATAAAAAAAAATTCTCGCAAAACCAACAATAGAGAAGTAAAGATCGATGAACATGTTGATCTCTTTCTATCGAAAGAATTTTTTATTTTGTTTAAAGTACAGACGCAAAAAGGTCTGAATTCGGATTAAAACTTTGATGACCAATTGAACCAAAATTTTGAAAGGTTAGTTATTTTATGCATGGGAAACACCAACTACCAAAAGTATACCCTGCCTTTAATCAAGTCAGATAAAAGTATAATGTGTCTAATGTGTCTTATGATTTTAACACAAGAGGGCTTTCCATCAACATCACTCAGACACCATTGTACAACGGTTTAAGCTTGATGATGACGACGAAGAAGCCTTATAAAGTGACGGTATCCACCATAGATGGGCGTTTTGGCGCATGCTATGGGAAATGTTCCAAGCTATGGGAAATGTTCCAATTTAATCATCAAACATGCACGAGTTAAACATTATTCATGTATACGTCTAGACTTGTAGACAAGTCGTTAAATGTTTGTCGCGGTGATAGCGTTAGGACTCTCCGCGAATCTCCTGACACTGGCGATGTTCTCGCGAGACTATATGCCTCCGCGAGACTGCTGCTCTCGAGACTACGGCCCCAATTGCCCCGTGCAGAGCAGCAGTCTCGCAAGATAGTTGCGACAGAGCCGTTTCGCTCACGACTTGTCCACAAGTCTAAGTATACACCATGCAATGCACTTTATTCTCCCGAAACATTCCCTTCGGATAACCCAACGATTTCTTTAAAAGGGAATTCTGAGTTCTAGTGTAATGTGTGCTGTTTCTATCTGTTCTTTGTCCGCACGTCGATTAAGTCGACGGGTCTGTTTGGCTTAATGTAATAATTTTATTGAAATCCAATCAGTTTAAATGGAATATGGATTCACTACAAGCCCCGATTGAAATTACATTTCTGGAAACCATTTTGTAGATGCCAGATTAAAAAAAAATAATTCAGACCCGATTGTCTCGAAATATGATTTTGCCAAACATTATTAAGTTTTGACCAGGATGCAATTTACATTAAGGTTGCCATCACATTGATCAAGAAGATGGAACAAGTGACGTCACACAAATAACGTCACCCAGAACACTGTCTGGTTTTTGTCACGCACACAAAATATAAATATATAAAAAGTTCGAAGGCAATTATTTAATTATTTAATTATTTTAAAAGAACTTAGCTTCAAAAAAGACGATGTCTTTAAACCGTTTTATTTTGCAGGATTAATTTGAATCTTTAAAGAGCTTTTGCACGGTTTCCGAAACGTGGCTTGTGTACTTTGCATTGATCAGCTAAACAGTCTAAATTAGGATATAATGAGTATTGGTTAAACATGAGAAATTCGAACCCTTTAAACAAAAAAACAGTTTTAGAAGAGACTCAAAGTAAAGATTCGATTGCAGTTGTACAAATAAAATTATTAACAACATTAAGTGTTATTACTTTTAACATTTTGGGCAATGTTATCTGTTTACACGTCCGTCCTTCCGTCCTGTTTTGTATGGAATCGCTAACTCAAGAAACCAATTACTGGGATATGCCTCGATTATTTCACAAATGTAAAGTGCGAACAAACAACAATTAACAACAAACAAAAATTGTTTACGTCAATAAAAAAAATACCTATAATGTTCTTTACAGCTTTATCAACTCTGTTTGCATTCTACGATTCATTTGAATGGTTATTGGGTCAGATCCCCAAAGTACTATAAAGGTGTTGCATACGTTTGGTAATTGGAGCCTACTGATTGTGTTAATCCTATTGGTCGCGTTTTTGAGATATCACCGAAAAACCGGAGCGATTATTTCCACGCAGAAAGAATATTCCTCATAGGAATACACAGTCTGAGATGCTTCTCAGATTAAAATTTTGGGGAATAAAAAGTAATATACTTTCCATAACCCTAATACTTCGAGGTTAAACGTTTCTCAAAATTCATTATACATACCAAAGGCGATTGTACTTCTTACCAAGTAAGTTTTTATTGCCATTCATTTTCAGAGTCATTACCAAACGTGTATTGTGCCTTGAACAATTTATTCTTTCCATCTTGTCCAGATGTCCTTTAGTTCAGCGTCGGATGTATTGTCCTTGCGGAATCGATTTCCGTATTTCTTCCGGACCAATCCGGCAGAATCCGGCGTCAACACGCCACGGATCGCCATCGTCAAGGAGTTCGGATGGGAGAGGGTGGCGATCATACACGACAACAGCGAGGTGTTTACAAGTGTGAGTATGGTAACACTATGAATACTTTCGTCTTAAAAATAGAGTGCAAATCCACTTTTCTCCTTGAAATTGTAAATTCCCCTTTTCACCTTGTTTTCACTGAGTTATTTTCTAACTAGCCAGAGCCTTAAGTGTTTCACGTTGTTTTTACTGTGCTGTACACTGCTGAAAACGTTATTCACCAATTAAAGAGTTCTAGGTTTGGATGGAGAGCAATCCCTGAAATCATGGTGAAATTCACGGAGGCCAGTAAATGGTCTGGAGACTCTTTTTCAAAGGTGATTTAAGGGAATATCAATTCCCTTACAGCATGGTGAAAGAGAAATAATTCCTTGAATTTCAGCAAAATCCTGCACTTCACTGAGATCTGACGGTGGTTTCACAACAAAGATTTGTATAGTGTAAAGCACATACTAGTAAAACTGATCCTCCTCGAACGAATGTTTCCGTCTGAAATATACTTTCCATTCCATGAATCATATTTGAAGACCAGGAAATCGCCTGAAAAATAGTTCCTGACAAAACATAACTGTTTTTCGTTGTTTTCACTAAAGAAGAACGCTTCTTCATTAATTGACGAAATAATCACAGGTTGATTATTTGTGTGATTATCGAGAAACATAGGACGGGAATTGTTCAATATTTTGGGAGACTAACTCTGATAAGCTGACGTTGAAGCCTAGATTGGTGACCCAAATTCGCTAAAAGGTCCGTAATCCATTTCGTATTTTAATTAAAATCCATTTCGTAAATGTGTGTATGCACTTCGCAGAGTATGGCCTCAATGGGTACCAGACGCCCATTATTATGTATCGACCTAGTTTCCATGAGAATTTACGTAAAGAAAACACTAATGTACGGACTTGATCCAAGGTATCCTGAGAATTGTCAAAAAAAATTCTAATAATAGCTGTAGGGAGCGAAAACATTATGCGTGCAGCAGATACGATTGAGACTTAATGGATCGCCCACACGATATTCCCATCAAAAGCCCTTCATTAAATTTCGGCTTCGTCTTCGACTCCAGTATCGTTTGACGCCCCTCTAACCGAAGGCGAAACAGTGGTTTCGAAAAGAGCCTAAGAAGTCACTTCAGTCTAAACGGAAGACAAAACAAGACACCACATTCCGTCCACAATGCCAACCATCTCGGCAACAAAAGCAACCAGTGGTCGACAAATTGTGGCCACAACCACCAGTAACAAAAGCAATCGTTGGACGATAAACTGTGGACATACCCATCAGTTACAAAAGCAATAGGCCATAATCATTGATAACAAAAACAATCGTTGGTCGACAAACTGTGGCTAGAACCGTTGGTAACAAAAGCAATCGTTGGTCGACAAACTGTGGCTAGAACCATTGGTAACAAAAGCAATCGTTGGTCGACAAACTGTGGCTAGAACCATTGGTAACAAAAGCAACCATTAGTCGACAAACTGTGGCCATAACAACCAGTAACAAAAGCAACCGTTGGTTGACAAACTGTGGCTAAAACCCTTGGTAACAAAAGCAACCGTTGGTCGACAAACTGTAACCATAACCACCAGTAACAAAAGCAACCGTTGGTCGACAAACTGTGGCTAAAACCATTGGTAACAAAAGCAACTGTTGGTCGACAAACTGTGGCCATAACCACCCGTAACAAAAGCAACCGTTGGTCGACAAACTGTGGCTAAAACCATTAGTAACAAAAGCAACCGTTGGTCGACAAACTGTGGCTAAAACCATTAGTAACAAAAGCAACAGTTGGTCGACAAACTGTGGTCATTTTCATTAGTAAAACAAAAGCCAACTGAAAGCTGAACATAACATACATTCTCGATATAACCTATTAGAAAAAATGCAAATATATTGACATGACTGCGTTAAAATTCAATCACACATTTACAAGCCACGAATAGCACTGGCGTTGGTCTCAGATGCACAATAGAAATTACGCTTGAATTCACGCTCATCTTGTCTATTAAAAAAATTAACTGTTACACTGTGGAATTTTCCAATCACAAAAAAAAAAATTCTTCAAAACGACGATCAGATTTTTGAGAAAACAAAAGTAATCTTACCTTAACTAAAGGTGCGTGCTTGCTCGGTATCTCCCAACTACCCCCGCTTTGCCAAGTCTATCTGTGTAGGGTTTCCTGTAGACCAAATGTAAATGGCAGTTATAACAATGGCATTCACTCAAAAAGGCACCAAATCATTTTCTTTAAAATCCATCTCGCCTGTTTGGATGGCGAAAAACAACAAACAAACAAAAACCCCAACACTCCAACAAACAAACAAACAAACAAACAAACAAACAAAACAAACAATGTATCCTGTAGAACAACATATCTTAAATTTTATGCCTGAATTTTCACTTTTGTTTCAGGCAACAAACAAGCTTTTGGAAGATCTCGCAAAAAACAACATTACTTTGGTGGCCAAGGAGTCTTTTACTGCTGGTGAAAAACCTACTGTTCAACTTCAGAGCATGAAGGTAGGAAATGTCCTCTTCAAGAGAATCATTGTGTCTTGGTTGCCATGTAAGGGTCATGTCACACGAGGCAATTAACAGGCAACTATAGTTCCATGCGATCTCCAATAGGAACATGTATTCATATTCCATTTTTTTCATAGTTTTATACTAGTGAGATACAGCTAGAAGATTGTCTCTTGTGCTGCCGAAGAGTTTCTTTTGCATACAGTGCAGTTGGTCGCCTCCAAGTTGCCTGAAAAATTTGCCCTGTGTGATAGACATGGTCTCACCAACTAACTGTGTAAGCAATTTATTTTCATGCAAACACACGAGGGGCAGGTGTAAACGTATCCTGCTCTTGATATTAGAAGATGAGTAACGGAGACTATTTGGTATGAAGCTGTCTTAACAACTCAGTCATAACAAACCACATTAATCATTGCGTCACACGCGGGCGTACTGCACACACAAAATTTTCACTACTTCAGTAGCATAACAAAATTATGCTTACCAGATTAAGGTTACCAAACATACCACACTTGTCACGTGTACAATTTGTGACTGGTATCCTGATTGTTAAGCAATATTTTCTGTTTAAGCAGCTCTAATGAAATCGGGCCCTTGCTTTGAAGCTAGACCCTTCCAACGAAATACGTAAATTACACATTGCGCGCGCATACTATACTCCGGTCGTGACACTTGTGTCCTTGAGCAAGAGACTTAACTGTCGTTGCTTCTCTTCGACCGGGAGTAAATGGGTACCTATGAGGGTAGAGCGCGTTCTTGATGCGATACACTGTGGCAGGACAGACTGCATACTCCACAGGAGAAGAGATTACAGAGAATGCATTAGATGACCCGTGCAAGTATTATCTAGAAGCCACGAGCGTCAAAACTGATGGACATTGGTACAATACAAATGTCCATTAAAGCTATGATCAGGAATTTTCAAATAGGTGTACTCTATAAAAAAAACATAGACTATGGGTTTTTGCGTATACTAAAAGCTACTTACTTTACAACCTTAGGGGCATCTATTGAAACTGTCAGTGGTTCGTTTCTTGTCTTCATCGTTGCGATTACGGGGTTTAAGAAATACTTATTTTCACTGACAATAGCTGTACTTTTGTTTACGGTCGTCCTGTTACAAAAGGCCCAGACTCTTGGGTTTTCCTGTATTATAATCCGTTTATAGAGTGCAGATAGCGCATGTTGTCGTAATGGAAAAAAATGCAGCATTATATAATACATCGGGTTGTGTTGACTCCAGTTGTCTTTGGCTCAGTGTAACACCAAACACACTGTGCATGACGTCACTTAGTTGCAAACTGTTGCAAACGGCGCCATTTATAAGATCACAGCCGCTAAACAATTACGTTTTAATTTAATATGACTTTTAACCAGACATTCACTTCAGTCTACAACTTGCCCTTACAATAAAGAACACACACTAGGACATTAGGCAAAAAGGTCCTTTTTTTATTCATTTTTTTACTAGCAACACTCGTAGCCGTAGCTGTAGACGCCAATTTGTACACGGCCTAATTATTAAGGTCGTGGCCAATTTGACGGCTTAACCTTTTAGCCACTGGACCGCCCAAAGCGACACACCGTAACACCAGGGGAAACGCTCACCAGCTAGTGTTTGGAGAGGGGAAAAAAGTAACATCAAAATAAAAGTTAATAGTCATTGGTACGCGTTGGTCGAGACAATGGCAATCGTTTACATAAATCATTTTAAACTTTTCGCCCTTCACAGGTTGAGAGTTGAATTGTAAACATTTTAATGCTAGTGATGACAAGTTCTGTAGCTCTTACCAAAACCACGCCTATTTTTTACAAAATATATATTTTCTTTCATGAAACTTTCAAAAACTAATGCCTCCGCAGTTAACCAGAATGATCATTTGACGCCAGGTAATAGCCTTCTTAACTATATTGTGTTCATTTTAACCTTATGAAAAATACCCTCCATAAAATTTAGCGGTAGCCGTTACTGGGAGGCACTTGGGACCTATCTCCTCCGAAATTGAAAAAATGTGTTAATCAATGACAATATTAACGAAAAGGACGAAAATTGTAGGCCTATGTAAATAACAATCATTGTGTATCTTCTAAAAAAAATTAAACCACGATTCTAGTAATTTTACTTAGAGAGTCTTGAAAACCAAATATTTTTTCAGCAAACTCGGGCGGTTCAATTCAGGGACTATAGATAGTTCCCAGTAGACGCCATCTTTGCGGGCAAATTGCATTTTGGCTTGGAGGTGCGTCAAACGCTCAACTTATTAACGCAGCCGCGTTGTTCACTGACCAATCCTGCAATGAGTTTCGTGAAATGCGCGCGTGTTGCACGCCGTTCTCACACGAAACGCACGACTGTTTGTTCTAAACTGCCCGTAAAGATGGCCGATTTACGTCATACTGCAACCTATCTATATAATAAAGCAACTGTTTTCTACTGTTTCTGTCACACAGGATAAAGATGCACGTATCATCATAGCCAGCGCACAGGAAGAAGGATACCAACAAATGTTCTGTGAGGTACACAATAATACCCCTGCAAAACTAACCTGTGAAAATATCATTTCAAAAGATAGCAGGTCCGTAACCAGAGAGAGGGGGGGGGGGGGCGGACGGATACAATAACCAATATCATAGCGCAAAAATGGTGCATGAAATGGCTTGAATTAGGCCTTCAGTCCAAAAAAATCCAACTTCTGAGGGGGGGGGGGGGGGGACATCACACCTCAGACTCCCCCTGCGTCGCTGCGCGACGGACGGTGATAACGCACCGATGTACTCTTTCTTTCACATTTGCCCCTCCCCCCGCCCCAACAAAAAAAATAAAATATTCGCTCCCCCCCCCCCAAAAAAGAAGAATTCCTGGTTGTGGGCCTGGATTTCTGAGATATCGCCGAAAATGCCGGTTATGTCCACGCAGGAAGAATAATCCGCAATTGGAATACACAATCTGAGAAACGTTTCTGACAGAAACGCTTCTCAGATTCAAAATTTGTTCTGTTAAAAACTGATATATTTTTTCCATAACCACATTACTCCGAAGTGAAAGGATTCTTAAAATGCTTTATACTATCGAAAGCTGCTGTACTTCTAACCCAGTAAGTTTTTATTGCCATTAATTTTAAGAGTGGTTACCATATACTTTCCCTTCAAACAACATAATTATGGTTTGATTCCAGTGTTTGAAGGTAGTCGTTCAAATCTCAAGTTTTTTACTCGAATTTATCAGAATATGAATTAAAAAAAAAACGAATTTAGTAAAAATTTATTAATTGTATTTCCACGATTATATCACGCAAACCAATTCCACAGAACGTTATGGCTATGATTATATGGATCATGTAAACTGTGTCATGTTTGAAAAAAGAGAGCCACATAGCCTGGACTAGCTGCAGGGCTGCAGGCACGATTTGTGAACAGCCTAACGGAAGAAAATATGGAGATGTTACTGTTTGATTTTCATCAACTTTTGATATGAAGATGGGACGGAGGGAGGCATATCTCAACCACTTGTAAACTCTTGAACTTATGTGTAACGTACAGGGTCAGTCTTTTTTTGTGAGCAATGTTCTATCGTGCATTATAACTCCGGCAGGATCCCGATTTTGTTTCCTTTTTTAAATTATATTATTAACGCACTCGTGATGGGAATTGTGAGGTATGACATACCTTTACCATAAACTACGCCCACTTTAAATAGTTGGGCTTTACCGCTCAGGCTACCGGAAGCCAATGCAAATGCAATCAATCGAAAATGTCAGTTTGTCATTAAAAACAAAATCAAATTGCAAGGTTCCGTAACGCAATTAATGTTTGATTGACCAAACACAAAAGGCTTTTTACATTGTCTGGTTCCCCCAAATGTTTTTCTATAACAAGAAAGATCAAAGAAAAGGGATAATAGAAAACAAATGAGGAATGTCCACAATGTCGCTTTACTAAAGATGTATGACTAACTTAATGAGTGGAAATATGGCGGGTTAAAATCCAACCAGAGACACAATTTGTATAAATAAATGAATAAACTAATAAATAAATAATTAAATAAATAAATCAATAAATAATACCAATATTTGTAAAGCACTCTAATCATGCAGGCATGCTCTAGAACGCTTAACATAGTAATACGAAAAATGGCATTGGTCATAAGCTAAACAGGTACAATATTAATTGACAAGTTGACATTAATTAAGAAACTAATTATAACAATTAGAACTCACATGAAACGGTACAGCGAACCATGATCGGTGTTCTGACATTTACACGGGTATCAAAGCTCTGTGATCAATAATTTAGAGATGTTTTTTTTCTCTCCAGGCCTACCACTTGGGGTTGTATGGCGTGCGGTACGTGTGGATAATCAACAGCTACAACAGCGTTGATTGGTGGAAGAATGTGACGTGGCTGGGATGTACGGAGGAGGAGATGTACAAAGTTGTGGATAATTACATCGGTGCGACGGTCCTTGGTTCACGTACCGACAATAACAAGACAGTGTCCGGATTGGTAAGACAAACAGCTACATAATATAGACGATATGACCTGTGACATCACATGTTTACAAAAGAGCCACAGAGCCTGGACTTCCGGCGGGCACATTTTGTACACAGCTCACTGGAAGAATACAACAAAACTTATGTTTTATGGAGTTCGCACTGTCTGATTTTCCTCAACTTTTGATATGAAGAAAGGGGGACATCTTAAAAGCTGTACAGCTGTAGCTTTTGTAAATTTTGAATTAATGTGAAAATTATGACACAAAATATTAATTTTCCCATTGAGAATGTGTAGCATCTTGCCCGTCAGGAACAGCATTATAATGTACGAGGTCACCACTCTGTAAACAAATGTAACATGGTCTATATGCAAAAGAAAAAAAAAGAAAAGCACGTAACAATTGTGCTTTACCAACAAAGTTTACCAGTCAAAGTAGTATATGTTGTTTGGGCAGATTGTGACTGGTTCACCGCGTAGTTTCCTGAATCATTTGTTAAAGATTTTTTCTCTAGTTCCATGAATCTTGAATCAGAAATCCGGATATTTTGCAATGCATGCTTCTTACAACCAATCTCTCTCCGTTTGAAATAAGTGAAAAAAACCCAAACTGGTTGGCTTTTAGAGACAGCGAATGGCTACAACTTCTACAAGGATGCCTATTGTTTCTCACACACTAGGAAAGAGTGCCGTACTCAGGCGTCGGGTATAATGGATCGTTTGGTTGAGATGTAGTCTTGGAGTGCCTCTAGCCGCTGACACCAGTAACTCTTGCCCTTCTCCAGCTCTATGAATCTTGGATCATAATATTTGTGAATGTACACTTCTAATAACCTATATCATTTATCTCTCACAGTCTTAAAAATAACTGAAAACATATCGGATTTCTTTTTTTACAGACAGCAACTGGTTACGAGGAGGCCTATGTCGCTTATACGCAAGGCGTGCCGTACTCCGGGGTCGAGTACGGATCGTTTGGTTACGATGCCGTCTGGGCAGTGGCTCTAGCCCTACACCGCGTGGCACAGCAACTGGAATCAGAAAACGCCTCCGTGAGGATCGAAGATTTCGATTACAGCAATGCAAACCATCTGAGGGGTAGATTTGTCACGACGTTATCGGAGCTGGTGTTTGAAGGAATAACGGTATAGATTCCCCTCAAAGAAAAATTTCAAAACCTTAATAAAATTTAAAAAAAGATACATTATAAAACCCATTTCCATTGTTACCACACGTTTTTATCGGGCCAAAGGCATTTCTGAAACCGTCTCGACTCCTTTGGAGTATGCAGCTCCACCGGTAGCCAAATTAACACACACAAACATTTAGTTGATCCCGAGACAAACGCTACCCTATACAGACCTAATTGTTTGTTCTTGAGAAAGAACCATGTTAAACTTGTTGCCCATCAATAAATACAATGGACTTTTACAGCATCATCCATTTCCCAAATTTTGTAAGAAAATTGAAAAAATAAAGTTCTTGAGCATAACCACACCCTTATTTGTTCATACATGTCAGACGGTGGGTTCTAATCCTGACCGATCCTTGAAAGAGGCATTTCTCACACTCTTAAAAATCCCAGATCGGAATGGACCCGTAGTCCGGGTTCCAGGGTGTCTTTGCCCATTTCTGGGTCGGTATGATCCGGAATCTGTGTAAAAAATACCCGGAACTGGGGCACACCGATGCAAAGTTCGACTTAAATTATTATTTTGTTTAATCAGTTTACGGGTCAGTCTGACCCACAAATGGGTCAGGCCCCCTTGGAGCCCGGAATACGGGTCCATTTTGACCAGGGGGAGTAGCTCTTTGAAAGAGGTGGTGTGTATATTGACAGCCCTTTTGTTCAAATTACGAAAGGTTGTGAACATTTAGATCACAGAATTATCTAGATAGGTTTGTAGGGGGGGGGCGTGTGGGGTGGGATGTATATTTTTTATTTGCGCAGAGGTCTGTAAGTTCCCCACATGACTTTAGACCAATAAAGTTTATGTTCATACGATTTTAATGTTAACCTTTTCATTTTGAAAATATCCTGTCCAAACTAATTGTTTATCAAGGACAGCTCATAATTGATTGTTGTATTTTAATTTAAAAAAAAATATTTTGATGTTCATGTAATCAACTTTTCAACTGCTTTGAATGTTGAATGTTTAAATTACCTACTATTGATTGTATTTATATGAGTTTTTTATGTCTGTTTTTTTGTGGCCTTTTTTAATGTGTGTTTATTTTATGACTGGGAAAACACTTTTCATGTTTACATGATGAATAAATAAATCTAATCTAATCTAAAAATGACAACAATACTTAATCGGCTATTACAACTGCAACAACGAAATGTTTTTTCCAACTGTATATTAATATCAAACCTACTTCTTGTTAAAACAAAATAATAATACAAATTTTTCTTGTTATTGTAGGGGTTGGTCTTGTTTGACGTGTCAGGAAATCGTCTGTCGCCCTATAAAATCGAACAACTCATAGGTAACACTGTGTTATGTGTTGTCTGTAATAACTATGTGCGTTTTTTCTCACAATTCCGTATCAACATGAAAATAACATAACTTAGGGAAAGAGTGTTTATTAAAACGGTAGCAATAAAATGACCCTTTACAAAAACGAGGGCACCTTTGATAGGAAGGTGGTGTACAGCTACAAACTGCCTTTGCACTGTCCTCGTAGGAAACTAACAGCATCGCAGGTATTGGCAAATCCATGGGGGAAGTCCTGTAGCCTACCCTTTTCCCCTTCAAAGCTACCTGCGTGCGTAACAGTCGAGCGCATGAGCCGATTGCAGCCGAGTGACCTCTAAATGACGTCACGGCTATTGTGGAAACTTTCCTGCTAATAAGCGTTATGAAGTATTTCTTCACGGATTTGGTTTGGTATTTTAGCGATTTGAATGGGCCAAAAGTAAATCAAGATCGCGTATATTATTGGAATGATACGTAAGCATTTTATTAGTGCCACGATGTGATTTTCTTTCAAGTAGTAGTGTTTCTCTTTCACGTTGTGTTTCTCTTTCAAGTGGTAGTGTTTCTCTTTCACGTTGTAGTGTTTCTCTTTCATGTGGTAGTGTTTCTCTTTCACGGGGTAGTGTTTCTCTTTCAAGTGGTAGTGTTTCTCTTTCACGTTGTAGTGTTTCTCTTTCACCTGGTTGCCCCCACTTAAAAACTGGCGGCTGCCCGATAAAGTAATGTCTGACGGCCGCAACTTGAATAACTGATGGACGCCAACCATTAAGTGGCGGCAAACGGGTGAAAGAGAACACTATCACTTGCAAAAGAAATACCATCACATGAGAGAGAGAAACACATACCACGTGAGAGAAACGAAATATATTTTTCCTTTCTTATTTTAAAGCACATTCATTTGAATTAAAAGCCCTCTAGTTTTAAAGGCCCCATACCTTTTAATACTTGTCTGTGTAAATCAAGTGAGACAGGTGTACGAGTTCGGTAGGTCTACATGATTTCCTGTCAAGCTCGTAGTCGTACTTCAACACAAAAGAACGGGTTTGAACACAATATTTCCCTAAGGAAATTGTTTGATGCTAGGCCTATATTTGTAGTCATGTCAAGTAAACAGTGTAATTATAAAATGATTGTGTAGGCGTATTCTTTCCGATGGCGACCAGTCTTGCATATTTGTTTTAACTTAAAGACTAATGCAAATGTTGCGGCGGCGTCCACATTGTAAATTTCCCAAAGGCTTCGGGGTGTTTTTTGGCGACTTCAAGAACAGTCACTCACAACAACAATGTACCCCGTCTAGAAGTATCGACGACCACGGGCAGTGTTTCCCATGCCGGTCTAGTATCTTATAACCTTTCGTGTATTTTTTCGATCTCATTATAGACTGTGCAAATCTCGCGTGTATTCAAGCATTGGGACCCGTTATTAAAGTGCGCGTGTTTGTTTTCTTCACGCGTTTAAGCAATGTACGCTGGACCAAATTGGTCCCAAAATGTTCAAATACGCCGCGCGAGACTTCCACGGTCTTGGGGAGGGGCAGGAGGGACGGGGGGAAGGCTGAGCGAGGGCGTCCCCCTCTGGTTCCGCCACTGTCTATAGATGGGACAGTGAAATTATTGCATTACTGAATAGAGTAAACAACGAACATGATTCAAATCTTACCTTTTGCACAAGCTCGTCTGCATGCAGAGTGTTTGTTACGATGTTTGATGAACAGTTTGACGCACGGGTGTGACCATACTTTCAAAACTAGCGATGGTATCACAACTTGGTTAACTTCGGTCTGCAAAAAAAAACATCTTTTACAGTAAAACTTGTTTTACAACGGTGTTAATTGAAAAACAGCTTATAATACCCAGATTTCACTTTGAAAATGGTAAATCAATCGTGACTATGTCGAGTTACACAAATGATTGTGATGGTTTCCACAGACAACTCTTTATATTTCACTGAATACGCTCTCAGTTTTGTAAACACATTGTGTCCTTCTCAATTGTATGGATACCGGTACGTTCCTGCCGCTGCTAGACGGGTATCCCTCCCCCACTACCCGATGCAACCAATACTAGGCCCAAATTTCAGAGCTAAAGAAGCAGAAAACAAATTGCATATACAAATACCGGCTCAGCCAAAATGAGCAGGATACCTGTTACAAACTGAACATAAAACAGTATTTTGGCTTATAACCCTAATCTGATAAAGCAAAGCTGTTTGGGCTTAGCTACCATTTTGTGCTCAAGCAGCTCTATGTAATTGGGCTCAGGCGTTCTCAAAGGCGTATAGACTAGTTTATTGTTACTCAATTTTTGTTTTCTGAGTGAAATCTTTTAAAAGAATCCTCCAAAAAGTAACAGTTCTGGTTCCTATACCCTATATGACGGTTGTAAAGGGTGAATCTACAATCACGGTTACTGTAAGATTTAACATCAGGGAAACAGCAACGTTGGTTGCTCTTCAACTTGTTTCTTTTGCACCTGTTCGTAACGTCATTTTGGGATGAACTTTTGTTTGACAGATGGAGTTGAAGAGACGGTCGGTGTTTATCTTCATGATAGGCCTACTGGTTTACAATGGATGAGAGAGGGCAAGTTTGTATTCACAGGTAAGTTAATTACCACACGTGTGAACACTTGGGGTTTCAGTAGGAGTAATTCTTACCATACCATTTGGTGCTCGATAATGGGGCATGCTGTACCTCCTATATTGCGTCTTCATTGTGTGCTTGGAATTTCAAGAATTCTTTATATGATTTTAACATTACACAACATAACAATCAACATTTCTACAAAACATCGGTTCACCGAAACAAGTGCGGTATATTGCCAAATCGTGATCATGAGTACATTCAAAAGAGTAGGACCGGGGTCGGGGGGGGGGGAGACCCTTTCTAACGATCTTAGTAAGAGTGTAACACTGGTATTCTCCTTTTGCTCAATTCAGGTGGTCGCATTCCCAGAGATGGTCCATTGCGAGAGATCATGTACCTTGGTTTAGAGCCGTCCACATTCAGCATTTTCGCATCACTCGCCGTGGTCGGGATGATCATGACGGTCGTCTTCCTGATCTTCAACATCAGCTGCAGACATAGAAAGTAAACACATTTTCGTTATTTTAGAAGGGAATTTTTAATTTCAAAACACCTATTATGGTAACACTGGAAGTATAAACTTGTACATCTTGATGAATTGTCCGTGAATTGTTCGCTGGTCAGGGTACTATAGATAAAACTGTCTCATATATATTTTTATCTTTCACTTCACAAGCTCATCAGCAAGAGTCAGTGTTTTGTTGCGATTAATTCATAAAAAAACTAATATTATGTTCTTATTCAACTACTGTTTGATTTCTTAACTCGAGGGTGGTGAAGCTATCGTGCCCCAATGTTAACAATGTGATAGCCGTCGGCTGTTTCATGTGCTACACCGACGTCATCCTCAGCGGGCTAGACGGAAATCTTGTATCAAAAACGACAATGAACTGCCTTTGTTTGGTAAGAACCATAAATTAGCCGATTAAAGATTTAACTCGTTTATTTGGTACTATCATAATGCCACGTCTATCTTTTTTGCCAGGCCCAAGTATGGATTCTGCCCATTTCGTTCACGCTCGCTTTCGGTGGTCTTTTCGCAAAGACTTGGAGAGTCCATGTGATTTTCAGCAACAGAACGAAGAGAACAAGGGTAATGTTAGATGTCTTCTAAAAGTTTGTTTAAATTTCAATGAATGTTTTTTTTTTTTTTTTTTTTTTTTTTTAACTATAAAGGGTTTATTTAAAAAAGGACTTGTAATAATATAAGCAGTGTCTTTGAAAATAAATAACAATTCAAATCGCGAGAATTCTATTTGCTGAATCCAAAGTTTTTGTTTTTCCCGCCCAGATTTTTGACTATCATCTCTTCATAATAATAGGCGTGCTAGTTGTGGTGGATGTCGCCATTATATCTGCGTGGACAGCATACGACCCGATTCAACTCGCCCAATTCACCTTACCTGATTTGGTACGCTCTACAAAATTCCGGATCAGAACTGGGCCCGATTTCACAGAGCTGCTAAAATTATGCTCACCAGAATGAGGTTACCGGCCAAACTACCATGACAATTTATGACTCACTGGTATCCTGCTGATTTTTCTGCTTGGCAGAAAATTGCAAAGCAATATTTTCTGTTTAAGCAGCTCTATGAAATTGGGCCCTGACCGGATCCCGTGGGGCCTGATGCATTCCTGAATCAGGATACCAGAATTTTTTTGTCAAAATGACCAAGAAATGGTTCGAAATTACGCCAGATCCAAGTTATAATCCAACTTGTTTAACCACTTTCCAGGTCAGCCTCACCCGGGAATGGGTCAGGCCCCATGGGACCCGGAAGCAATTTGATTTTGATACCACACACTTACTACGGGGTCAACAGTGAAGGGATCTGGGGAGGCGCCTATACCTTATGCGTGTATACAATAGATAGGTTGCAGTATGACGTAAATCGGCCATCTTTACGGGCAGTTTAGAACAAACAGTCGTGCGTTTCGTGTGAGAACGGCGTGCAACACGCGCGCATTTCACGAAACTCATTGCAGGATTGGTCAGTGAACAACGCGGCTGCGTTAATAAGTTGAGCGTTTGACGCACCTGCAAGCCAAAATGCAATTTGCCCGTAAAGATGGCGTCTATTGGGAACTATCTTTAGCCAGCGTGTGGTATGAAACAAAAAATTGCGACCCGGATTCCGGGTCAATTCTGACCAAGGTGTTAAAGTGTAATACGCATTCAACGTTAAATGTTTCGTCGATTATAGACGATGTGACCTGTGACAACACATGTTTGAAAAAGAGCCACAGAGCCTGGACTTCCGGCGGGGGCACATTTGTACACAGCTCAATGGAAGAATACAACAAATCTTATGTTTTATGGAGATCGCACTTGTCTGATTTTCCTAAACTTTTGATATGAAGAAAGGGGGGACAACTCAAAAGCTGTCCCAGCTGTTGCTTTTGTAAATTTTAAATTTATGTGAAAATTATCACACAAAATATGAATTTTCCCATTGGGCATTTGTAGCATCTTGCCCGTCAGGAATAGCATTATAATGTACGAGGTCACCACTGTAAACAAAATATGTAACATGGTCTATACAATTGCTCATTAGGTAAAAACAACGCATCTTGCTACCGTTTTGTTAAACGAAAAAAAATGTCCATTGCTTTCTTATTAACTCAAAAAATCCCTAACAAAACACAAACAATATTTGATCATTGAAAAAAACGTTTTTTAACACTCAGCCTGATGTAGACGGAGATAAGATAATTGTCCGGATTCTGGACAAATGTGATTCACCAAACTCGCCTAGGTTCTTGTGGTCAGGTATCATGTTTGGATGGAAGGGACTGCTGCTAATTTATGGTGCTTTCCTGGCCTGGGAATCAAGGCAAGTGAATTCAATTAGTAAGCTTCTCTCTATTAATTTTGATTGACGTATAAAATTCTCGAACCTTAATTATAGGCCATGCTTTAAAACTTTGTAACTATCCGTTTGGTAGAAGTTATCATGCAGGCGTAAATAAACTTTGCAATTAGAAGTGTTTAAATTGAAGTGGGGTATTTAAAACCCCAACTCCAAAAACGTTTTCCTTTACATTGCACCTGGGTGTTTACACTAACGAAGACACTGTCTCGCAACAAACGCTGAGTTATCACGGGTTGAAGCACAGACAAAGAACATGTCATTGGCAATTGGTTTGAGAAGTATTGCGCTTCTCTGGTATTTTCCCGTATTAAAACACCCCTTCTTCGATTTCCCGATGAAGTTCCAAAACGTATGGATCTGCATCATTGAATCAAACAAAACTTTCATCAAACAGTCGTCTGCAATTGCAGGAAAGTCACGATGTTACATTTGAACGATTCCAAGTACATCGCCATCGCAATCTACAACGTGGCTATCCCTAGTATCATCATCGCCCCTCTGGTTCACCTGCTGGACATTGAAAAACCCAGCATCACTTTCATTCTCAGTGCCTCATGTATCACGTTCGGGACAACAATCACCAACTGCCTTATATTCCTTCCAAAGGTAAGTATCGGTGGCCCATCACACGGGAATGCCACATGGGACCTCATTATCACATAAGTTCGGGTCTAATAGGTGGATTGCAATACGCGTCACTGACCGCCATCTTTGATGTAAAACGATGGAAAAGTGCACGCGTGTACGCGCTACGCACGACTCTCAGCCAATGATTGCTCTTCACGCGTGCACAATTCATCAACGATGGCGGCCGATGGCGCGTATTGCAATCCATCTGTAGGGTACCTTGTTCTTGACAGGAAATTCTATTGCGAGAAAGTCTTGACATTACAATAAATCCAACCCAGAAGTTCTTGACGAGACATTATCTCGACTTTGCCACGCTGTCCTTGACCAGAGGGTACACCCCTTGAACAGAGGTTACCTGGACATTGTATGAGCAATCGAGAAATAGGGTACCTTGCCCATAGTGCATATTGCCAATGGGCTACAATGACATTTTGGTGTTTGGTGATGAGTGGGTTTCCTGACATTGAGCTTTCCCGACAGGAGTTTCATGACCGTCTTGAAATTGGGGTACCCTGACATGAGGTTCTCACGGTCCAGTGGATAACTTGTCACTTGGAAAGTGGTTAAAATGTGATTTCAACTGGGATTCTGGGTCAGTTTGACCTACTTCTGGGTAATTTAGACACAGGCTCCGGGTAATTCTGATCCAGAAATGGGTGAGGCCCCACGGGACCCAGATCCAGGTAAATGCTGACCCGGAAGTTGTCGTTTTTAGTGTAGAATTGATTTCTTTATCAATTCATATGGGAACAGAGTTGGCGTTAAAGTTTACACTTTACGCCATTTTACGGGACAGACCACCCACAGTTATAATGCACACTGGTTCGAAACGCACGTATGATGGACTACTGCACAGCCGCATGCTTTTACCGCAAACTGACGTCATGCAAGGAGTCGCAGAATTATTTTCAGAGGTCTGTTTTTATATTTGTACCAACTGCAGATTATTGCCTTGTGGCATATTAAAGACGATCACGAACAAAGAATGTTCACCACACACACCTCGCATAACCAAGTAGCACCATTACAGACTGGGTTGAGCCGAAAACCAGACCTCACCCTCCTTCGGGAAAAAGAGACAGAGATAATGGAACTCAAACAACAACTGCAACAGGTATAAATGAAAATAAAAGAAACAAATATTACCCCTGAACTGACAAATGCATTTTCATAAAAATTTACAATTATTATCAGAAAGAAAATATTTGTATATAGGCCCCTATGCTATAGTTATTATAAAACTGAACTTATACACTATGTTTGTTCCTGGTTTTCAATGTGCTTCATTGGTCTCTGCCTCTTCAAACGTTCCTTTGAGTTTCGAAATGACCGTAAAAGGACGAACGTAAAAGGACGAAGAGTCCTTTACGTCCAAACCTCTGGTTTCCCTCCGTAATTTCATTGGTTTTTATCACATGAACAGGCCCTTTATCAATTCTTCGGAGACACTATTGTAAGCCGAGTGGCTTTCTTTGACATATTGTGTCTCGAAAGAGTTCCTAAATCGTACAATATAATCTTTAAATCCTTGTGAAAGATTGCTATTCCAAAAGATATCATCGACACTTTTTATCTCGTTTTACAGAGATTAAACCTGAGCAGATTTTGGTCAACAACACAACCGAACTATTAATTTTAGTGTTTTCAGGTGTTTGTATCGCAATTGTAATGAAAACATTTTTTTCTTAAGGCGTTGAGTATTAAATGTATTAAATCAGTTTGTCATCCGAAAGTAGTATTAAATTTTTTTTCTCTCTAACTGTAGGCCCCTATGTCTAATTTTATTCTATTTTATTTGTTTTACAGAGATTAAACCTGAGCAGATTTTGGTCAACAACACAACCGAATTATTAATTTTAGTGTTTGTATTGCAATTGTAATGAAAACATTTTTTTCTTAAGGCGTTGAGTATTAAATTAGGGTTAGATAGCTCAGTTGGTAGAGCGCCGGTACGTTAATCCGGAGGTAGTTGGTTCAAATCCCGCCCTAGTCAATTTTTCTTTGTTCAACCCCATATTATTGGTTTATACTAATTTATTAACAATCAAACATACAGAGAAAATACATAACAAGTAAATTGATTACAAAGCCAAGGATAGCCCCCAAAAAGCTGTTTAGACACGGCTTATTTCCATCGGGGTCCTTAAAAACACGAAGACAAAAAAGAAAGAAAGAAAGAAATACAAAAGGAGAAAAATTGCACAGGAACAGCGAAGAATGGTGGCAAATAGTTTGAAAGGAAGGTGCTCTAATAGTAGTTTTAAAAGTTTATAAGTTGACACAGTCTACTAAAACCTGACACATGGTGTTATTGTTTTCTATTTCAAAGATTGCATAGCCATCTTTTGTAATGGTTTCTATAAAATCAATTGTCAATATTGCTGACTAACACATTCAGAAAATCCAAAAAATTAAAAATTACAAATTCACACTGATGCCAATAAATGCATGTTTCAACACAAGTTCTATAATACTTGAAAATGCATTCTTTCATTCGATTTTGAAAACAAAAAAGCTTGTAAATGATATCCACATGGAAATATATATAAAATCGATTCACAAATGCAGACTAGAATTCAATTTGCAACCTCAATGTAGAAAATATCTATCTATAAAAACGGTTGGATTGAAACACACTCGACGACACACTGGAAAATAAGTGAAAACTTTTTCATACTTAAAATTAAAAGTTGTTTTTAATTAAAAGCTAATGAGCTTCCATTCTGTGCAATCCCTTTTGATGGAGAACACCTGTCGAGATGATCCTCTAACTCCTGATTTAATTGAGTGCCCATGGTGATTATTCATACGGCAATTTTTAATGACTTTACCTTCGGGGTTCAGCTTAGAAGAGTCTGAGACAGAGTCGGCACTCCTTACAGACCGTGGATCAAAAGAGAAAGAACCATGCTCCACGGTCTCACAACAGCGTTATGAAACTTTGTCAAAGTGTTTCAGAACTTCTCCGTTGCGCAGGGAGTGGGCGGCGGCGAGACTTTACCCCCCGCTCCCCCACCCACATATAAAGCTCAGGGCAACAACCTTCTGCTTTTAATTTGAAATATTGTTATTGCCACTTAAGAGAGACATCCCTAAATCCGACTTTCATCCGTTTTCTCCCCGTTTTAACAGAGACTTTATCAATGGTTCCCCCTCTTATAATTTGTACCGTTTTAGCACATGAACGAGAATGAAGACTTGCTTGAAAGGATACAGAGATTGCAGCAAGGCACGCAGCCGCGATCGTCTGGTACATAAAACACATCCGGAAACTGTGACTTGTTGAAAACATCTTGAGAGGAGATCGGAACATTTTCTGAGGTGCCTTCGGCCAAAGAAGAAGAAAGTGACTTTCAACGGTGAGGGAAAGAAGGATCAAGTAACTACACTACTTCCTAGCCTTGCAGACAGAATCTAGAAAGAATTGGGGAACCGAGTAATTTGTCCTTAATACTTCGAAGAAAACTTTTTCTTCAAAATATCAAAAGGTGAATATGTATCAATAAGACTACACGTGTATAAGTGTGGTACTGTATTGCTGCAAGGCATAACATGGTTTTCACGTTTGTTATACATTTACCTTTGTTGCAAGTGGCATAAGCAGTGACGTAAATGGGGGGGGGGGGGCATGGGCTAGAGGACACCCCTCCCACGCTCAAAACCCTTGGGCCCCCCTCCCAAATAATATGCATACATGATTGGTTCGAAACATTGAAAACAGCCACCCCTCCCCCACCCAAAAAAGTGTTTGCGCACATACTGCACAAACCTAAAGGCAAAATGAAAATGTCTATGTCGTACGCCACTGGCACTGCACGCAAAACTGTATTTGGCCAGCAAAACAAAAAGTACTTACAATTAATTTAATCAATGGACAAGGGGGAATTACTGTCTGTATAAATTGTACTGTGCCTTTTTAAACACGGACACATGTCTTCTCCATCCAAACGCCACTGATTACGTGAAACGTGGGTGGCCCATTTAAAAACTCAGATGCCCCATGGAACAGTCAATTTAAAAAAAAACACTCCTTTTGGATTGCGCTTTTGGCCATAAAAGCATTTGCTATAAAATGAATATGGTTGGACAGATGTTTTAAAGGTAGAACATAATGATTCACTCAAACATCCCTCGAAATTGTGTGGTTTCATTATACTTCGTGAACTAACACGGTCCGCCATTTTGTATAGAACCACATTTCTGATTTTTGGTCCGCCATTTTGGTGAGTCGAAAGTTTGGCTCTATACACAATGGTGGACTGTGTTAGTTCACGAAGTAAAAGGAAAACCACAGAATTTCGAGAAATATTTGCGTGAATCATTGTATTATTTTTTAAAAACATCTTTCCAACCATATTCATTTCATAACAAACGCGTTTCCAGCCCAAAGTGACCCAATCCGAAAACAACGAGTCCCTTTAAATTACACAAGAATACAAAAAAAAACCAGCGCACATGGTCGGTGAAAAAACTGCAATTGTGCCAGTGGGTCAAGAAATGTTTTGCCGTGAATGTCATGTCATAAGTGGTTTTAGATGTTTATGTTGTTGACTTCCTTTGAGTTTCACAATCACTCAGACAATTTTGCTCGAAAAGAGTTTGATCACATCATCACATGCAAATCAATGTTAACAAGTATCGTGTATGCCTCTAGCACCTACACCAGCAAAGTGAGTGAAAATGGTCATAATCATATTTGTGTATTATGTCTTGTTGCTACAGGGAGCTGTTTAACTGGATTTATACTTTATAACTGCAGTAGAGATTTGCCTTTGAGGAAGTTGTAAAGAATGAAGTTTTTGAATTGCCATTTTGATAATCTTCAAATGTTGATACATTTGTATACAAGTTGGCCTTTCCAATTATGCTAATTACATTCACGCATGCGTACAGACACTATTGGCAGAGCTGCAAACGTTTGCATTTTGCAGTCAGGGAGATGTTGTAAAATACTTACTGGAGATATCAAGAATTGCATTCAACATTGAAGAAAACTGTTTCCATAATCAGGGAGTTTTTCAAATTTGTTCATCAGAGCATGGAAAGGTTGGCTTATTTTCTCCAGAATAAGGGAGAGGTGGCAGCTCTGTATTTGTTGGCAAACTCCATAGAATTGTGCACTAGGTTGATGCACAACGCGTATGCGTCACGCCACCATCAGCCCCGTACAAAAAGGTGCAATGTATCCTCGTTTTGCTATTAAAGCAGTAGCGTTAGTACACATGCGCAATGTGTAATTTACATATTTGATGAGGAAGGCTTATTCAACACCGACGTGGTTGTTCTACAACCTATAGTAGTTTGCTGAACTATTAATTGTCTTGTTAAAAACAGTATCGTGCACAAATAATATTTGACTATAACATTATTTTATGAAAGAGAAACAGGTCCTTTTTATGACTAACACGCTGATATTTTCCGTCCGTTAATTTTTTTTAAACGTTTATTGAGGGTACTGTATAGGCAGTGTCCAACCAAATGAGCGGCTGATGCTTGAGCACCAAGCGTTGAAGCATTATGTATACCCATAGCAACTCCTTTAAAGGCACTGGACACTATTGGTATTACTCAAAATAATTGTTAGCATAAAAACTTACTTGGTAACGAGCGATGGAGAGCTGTTGATAGTATAAAACATTGTGAGAAACGGCTCCCTCTGAAGTAACGTAGTTTTTGAGAAAAAGTAATTTCTCAGTAAAATATTTGAATTGATTTTGAGACCTCACGCGTGAGGTCTCGAAATCGAGCATCTGAAAGCACACAACTTCGGTGACAAGGCTGTTTTTTCTTCCATTATTATCTCGCAACTTCGACGACCAATTGAGTTCAAATTTTCACAGGTTTGTTATTTTGTGCATATGTTGAGATACACCAAGTGAGAAAACTGGTCTTTGACAATTACCAAACGTGTCCAGTGTCTTTAAGAACAGCCGCAGACGTAGCCGCCAATTTGGCCACGGCCTAACATCTTTGAATAATTTTTTTTTTGTCTGCATTACATTTAGTTGCATTGAAATTTTAATCATTATAATTATTATCCATGTTCCACATTTTTATGTTTAAATCTGTGCATCTGTACATCAATGTATAACCCACAAAGTCATGTTATATATGTAAATTAATGTTTTCCACTCACTGATATTGTCTGTACAACTATTTTGCATACATAAAGGGGTGAGGTTTCCCCACATTGACATTACCAAATGTTAATAATGTTTTGTTCATCCATTAATGTATGTACAATTTTGTTTACATCATACAAGTTGGGGTTGTAGACGTGTAATTTCCCCCTACTTTCATACGGACTCTTATCTCTTGAAAATGAGTGCATCACAACACTGAATTTGGCTTTAGAGTCCCTCGGCCCTTATTATAATGTTAGCGTCCCTCCTTGCTTTAATGAATTAACATCACCAAAATGTTATCCGCACATCAATGTCCACCTTTATGTTAATCTGTATTAACATTCCATCCATGCATTAATGTTATCTTCTCATTTAGGCTATTGGTGCATTTGTGTTCTCCCAACATTTTTACAAACAAATGGATTATTTTCTCATACAGATAAATTCCGTCAAGGTAGTGCAGTTTACAGTTTTTTCTGTTAATTTCAAGAAACTGTTGCATGGGGTTTACATATCAACACTGACAAGATAACTGTATTGTTACTTTATGTTTCTGTTAATAAAAACACATGAAATGCTTTATATACACAGGGCGAACTTGTATGTGTTTCTACCCGCAAGCTATGTATGCTACACACTACAGAATGCAGATAAAATTGTACAGGCTTAAAGGAACATTACAGAATTGGTTTTTGCTAACAAAACAGTTGTTGGCAGTGTAAGCACTTTATGTAATCCACCATATACATAAACTGACAAACCTGTAGACGTTTGAGATCGATCGGCCATCTGGGTCACGAGAAAATAGTGAAAAACCGATTATACATTTGCATGAAATCATATAGATTCAAAAAATGAATAAAACGCTCACTGAGCGATAAACTCGAATCGGAAAATTAGTTTATTCATTTCTCATCAAATATGGCATTTTAGACAGAAATATTTCAAGGGATGTTTTCTACTATCATCATCATTAGACCCTGTAAGTTTTTTTTTACCAATTCTGTAATGTTCCTTTAAGGGGTATACCGTGTGGGATGCAATTTCATTTTTTGTACCACACACTTACTACAGGGTCAACAGGGAAGGGATCTGGGGGAGGCGCCCATTCCTAATGCGTGTATACAATAGCCAGCATGCGGTATGAAAAGAAAGTCACTTCCCGGGATGAACATATTTTTCAGTACATGTAAAAAGCAGTCTTGCTTTGCACAAACCTAAAATATCTTCTCGAAACTATTCCATGGTAAGATGCAAACAAATTCCATCCAAGAAAGCGTAAATCATCGAGGATAAGTTGCGGATGGATTTTTACAAATAGTTCAATGTTTGCCCAGTGGAAAGCTCATTTTTTCCATAAATGTTGACAGACTCCCCACTGAGTCGTCTGTGGTTTGGCCAAAGTCCCTGATCCAATCTCATAGCACTTCGCAATATTAACATCTTGTGACATGCCTGGTATTATTGCTTGATGACACATTTTAGTTTTAATACTTCTGCACCTGGACCACCTGCTAGTTTCCAGTAGATAATAATTCTATTGGGTATGTGGTAAAATTGTCTTGGGATATCATGCCGATAGGATCGAATAATCAACTGTGGAAAAGTCTATCTGCAAGTTTTCCTTGAATAGTTTTATGAAGGTGCTTTATGAGCACAATGACATTTGCTTGAGAATGAGTTGATGGACATAGCAAATTCCTACCCAGCCGGGGTTGATGACCAGCATTTGAAGAATATTATAGACCCTGGCTTTATATGAAGATAGTATTGCAACATCCTTTAGAAAGTCTGTTCTTATTGCTGCATGTCTTCAAGAGCTTGAATCTAGGGACACAGATCCCACTTCTTTTTCAGGCCATATTTTATAAAAACACATTGAAGAATTCAATAAACAGCATGTTTTTGGGGTAATGATGTCTGGTGTCTGTCAACATACTATAATAATGATAATAAACAGCACTTATAAAGCGCACAGTATCTGACAAAAACTGCCATTCAAGGGCACCGGTTCACAAAGACAAAGTCCAGGATTTAAAATGCTCGTTTGAAGAGATGAGTCTTGAGCTGTCGTTTGAAGATTGCAAGATTATGCTGTGTTCTTAGGTCAAGCAGTAATGCATTCCACAGCACTTATAAAGCGCACAGTATCTGACAAAAACTGCCATTCAAGGGCACGGTTCACAAAGACAAAGTCCAGGATTTAAAATGCTCGTTTGAAGAGATGAGTCTTGAGCTGTCGTTTGAAGATTGCAAGATTATGCTGTGTTCTTAGGTCAAGCAGTAATGCATTCCACAGACGAGGTGCAATGTTAGAGAATATAGCCCCCATCCCTCGTCCTTATCAAGAAATATACAATTCTGTAAATTATGTTTTTTTTTCTCAAAAGCAACAATCAACAATAGTCCAACACTTTTCGACATAAGCTACAGCAAGGATCATCAAAGATGAATTTAATAAAATATGTGTAAAACAATTAGACAACACTAAACCCAGTATGATGAGACCAAACACTATGTTACTTACCTCTCTCTTCTCCTACCAAAATACTTTAAAGTGTGGCAGGTGCAGAAAAGGTATCCTTCTCTAATGCCGTCTCAGTCATTATCAACATTTCTGAGTTAAAGAAACAATAAACAGCCCAACTGTTATGGTTACATTTCAAGAGTGAGCAATTCTTCAAAACAGCAATGTCACCAATAAGGTAAAATTTTTGGTAAAAAAACAACATTAATACTGATCACTGTCAAGATTTTTGAGTAGTACTTTAATGGTTTTGTACTTCAGCTTAAGAGATAAACTCAGCTTAACTGCTAAGCAAAGTGTGATGTCACAAAACAAATCACTATGGTAATGCTCACAACTCATGAATCTAGTGCTATGTGGAATATCTTTTTTGTTTCAAGTTCCCCTCAAACATTTGAAGAAGAAGAAAACATTGAACATGAAAATAACTCAGGGTAGCTGAAGGTAAGGAACTGATATTCCTCTTAAACTGTCTTCATGTAGATTGTAGAATTGAGGGAAACATGCACAACAGCACCACGCAAGGAGTTTCAAAGAGATGCTGAGCGTGGGAAAAAAGCTGTCGGAATTGCTCTTTGGTCTAAATCTTGGGTATACCATTTGTTCCTCTTTACAAAGACATACTGTAAGCGATACATGAAGTAACCGTTTCAGCTTGTGAGGACGACACTAATAAATCATACCTGAAGTATAATAAAGAAAGTCTTGTCTGTGAGGCCATTCACAGTTGAGCCAGTCGTTGGTTATTGGAATCGTAAAGTCATTTCGGTCCTCTAGTTTTCTCTAACGGTTTGGTGAACCTGAAGTACACGAACGAACAAAGGGAAAAAGCATTGTAAGTGTTACTTATTAATGACATTGGATGATAAATACTTTTTCTAAAAGACCTTGTTGTACACTCTCGAGCAGAACTTTAATGATGAACACAATTAAATAACAATAACAACAATATGCATGAATAAAATAATTTACAAAAATACAAAACCTTCCTTCAAAGTGTTTACACAAATAAGATATGTAGGCCTACTGAGTGTATAAGCCCTACTGATAAGCATTTAGGTTTTTCGCTGTTCAAAGCACAATTTTTTGTTTTAATCAGTTAAATCATCTGAGGCCTATTCCATGCATTATATACAAATTTGATTGTTGTACAATTGCATGCACATTTATATTGGGAAGACAGTTTTTGTCCGGTAACTGGGCAAATATGTCGTCTTCATAGTCATAGTCTTCATTTTGGCAGTCCCTTGAGTACTTTAGAGTGGCTACTTGGATGTACATTAAAATGTCATTAGAAAATAAATAAAGGCCAATACGTCAGTAAGATGTTCTAAAAGTAGAATACAATAATCCACACAAGGCAAATATGCCTCGAAATTGCGTGGTTTTCCTTTAACTTTGCGAACTAACACGGTCGGCCATTTTGTGGAGTCAAACATTTGACAGCTACTGACCTACATGTAGTAATAATACTATGCACAATGTGGTTGCCTCCGAGTCCAATGCCTGAAAAAATCGCCTTGTATGACTATTACGATTTCTCGAATTCAAAATACACAGAATAATACTTACAAACCCTACAAGAAACCCACCACAGTTTGTTGTTGTTTCCTTGTCAAGAAACGCCTCCCTAATCAACAGTACTCCGGGCTCACCACAGACAGCAAGGACGACAACTTTTTGGTACGGAAATCTTGTTTTTCAGTTGGCCGCCTTTCCTAGACTGGTTCCCATTCGGTAAGCCGATCCATGCGTTCGTTTCTAACACAATACGTCATAACGATTCACAGCGAACCCGTGATGACATCACTTTTTCAGTTGGCCGCCTTTTCGAGACTGGTTCCCATTCGGTTAGCAGATCCATGCGTTCATTTTCTAACCCAATACGTGATGACATCACAGCTCGAGTACTTGTCATGGAGCAAGGAGGAGCTAACACGACTTTCCCGGAATTTTCAAGCATATACAATCACCGGATTGTGTAGGTAATAAGTGAGGTTGGGATTTATTTTAAGCAAGATACTCTAGTCTATAATTTCATGAGTGTTCAAGGAATGGACCTTGTGTATAAAAAGGTTGGTCTGGTCTTTGTCAAATATGTAGCGTTTATACAGACAACATAGAATGATGTAGCGTTTATACAGACAACATGGAATGTGCTACTGTTTAGTAGATAGTTGATTGCTTCCCTGGGGGTAATTGCTTCTTTATTTTGAGTGCAATTTAATTTTATTTTAATGCAAAGGCCTGATGCTTCGTTTTTGAATGGGCAAGGGCACCAAGGCGTTTTCTCCTTTAGTAAAGGGCACCTCTATGAGGAAATTGTAAATTTCTATGAGAACATTTCAAGGGCATTGGAAGGGGCACCATGGCAATGACCAGAGCAACGGAGGCACTTTTTCCTCTGTGAAAGAACTGACCCGAATTTAATGTAGACCAACCATTCCAGGAGGATTAGCTGCAGAACTTCTTAACCTTTTAACATGTGGACTTAAATAAGAACTTAAATGAGATTGGTGTGCCTGGCCCAGTGAAGGGCCTAAATTTACTGGCCTCATTTTATCCCATAGAGCTATACTCCTCCATCTCCCTCCAACCCCTAACCCAAAACATCCAAACTTCAGTGGTTGCACAAAAATAAAATCACACCTTCCTTAAAAATCTTACTCTCTTTGGTCCACTTGCCAACAGGTAAACTTGATCCTCCACTAAAGACCTATTGCACAACACGCAGCGCACTTGCACGCGCGTCTCCTGTCCGCCATTTTGGGTGTCAAAATGCGCACAAAAGAATGGCACACGTGTTTACACGAGCACTGGTGCGTAAACACGTGTACCATCCTTTTGTGCACCTTTTGACACCCAAATTGGTGGACAGGAGACGCCTGTGTATGCGCGCTGCGCGTTGTGCAATGGGTCTATTGTCCACTTTATGGTCACCCAATATGTGGACTTCAATAAGATTGGTATGCCTGACCCAGTGAAGGGCCTAAATGTACTGTCATCAATTATCCAAAAGCGCTATAAACCCTCCTCTGCAACCACACAACATTCTGAAGAAGATCTTGCAGGATTAGAATAAGTACAACTGAAATCTCTCAGAAAAGCTAAAGCGACAAACACTGAATTAAGCGTCCCAATATATTTATTTGAAAATTAAAATAATACAATAATTATTACATTTTCATAACAAAGTACTGATGCATTTTAACATTTTAATGACAGAGAATAAAAAAACATTTAAAAATTAAACAAAATTATTACCTTAACACATTACAAAGAAATCCCTTCACCAAATTTAAATAAGGAACAGAAATAAACAAGGTCGAACCAAATAAACAAAACTACTCTTCTAATTTGTTTAACTAATTTAATTCCTTTGGTTTAAAGTTCAGAATGCCAATTGTAAAAACTTAACACAAATTTAAAATTAACAACTATTATGAGTTAATTTGGGTCCTTCATTAGGAGCCAAGCACAATAATTCATTCCTTAGCATTATCATACATTCTCAATGGACAAGAATACAAATATAATTTTGGCATGGATTAATGTTAATTGTATTTAAACCCCTCCCCCCCCAAAAAAAAAAAATTAAAATAAAATAAAATAAAAACATCTTACATTCTACATTTAGTTTGATTTAAAATGCAAATTAAAAAATCAACATCATCATTATGTGTTCTAAAAGGAAGATCGGAAGAACATTATTCCATATCAGAGTTAAGGCTCTGGTTCCAATTTCACAAAGCTTTTAAGCACAAAAGAAAAAATGCAAAGCAAAGACAATTCTTGCTTTAAACACAAAAAGGTTACCAGCCAAAATACCATGTGATGTATATTGGGACTGGTTCCCTGCCAAAATTGCTAAGCACCTTTATCTGCTTAACAGCTTTGAGAAGTTGTGCCCTGACTTTAATATCCGGCTGCCTTTTGAAAACACAACTGTTTCATGTCTGAATTATGCAACTTTGGCTATGGCAGGTGCTGTTCCTTAGGCTGTACTCCAATTGACAGCTACGGCTACAACAGTTGCTAAGGCGATTCAGCTGTAGCCGCCAATTTAAACACAGCCATACAAAGTCAACTTGGAAGAATTCGCATTGAGGCCGTGTCCGAATTAGCGGTTACAGCTACGGCTAGATTGCCGCGTCACCATGCACTGAAGCATAGGACGTCCATAGCTTCACCCTTAGTAACAGTCGTAGCCGTAGCTGTAGCCACCCATTCGGATATGTCATGACCTTCCCATGGGCTCAAACTGAGCCATGTAAATGCAGCAATCTTTACGGTCACATTCCCTGTATAGACCCATTGCACAACGCGCAGCGAACTCACACGCGCCTATTCTGTCCACCATTTTGGCAGCCAAAATCTTGCACAAAAGATTTGACTCCCAAAATGACGCGCATTGTTTCGGAGGTGCGTTCAGCGTTGTGCAAGGGGACTATAGAAATCAATAGACCCCCTTGCATAATGCGAAACGCGAAACGCTACAAACATGCTGAGGTCACGCCCACATTTTTACGCACAAAGAACAGCTATCGTCCAATGATCCGCCTCCTTTTGGCTTCAGGGATGGCACTTTTTAAGAGAGTGTGATGTCATATGCAAGGGGTCTATAGATTGATTGCAATACGTGTCATTGACCGCCATCGTTGATGTAAAACAATGGAAAAGTGCACGCGTGTATGCGCTACGCGCGACTCTCAGCCAATGATAGCTCTTCACGCGTGCACAATTCATCAAAGATGGCGGCTGATGACGCGTATTTCAATCCATCTATACAACAACCGTATTGAATACGGAATCTTATCATACAAAGGCCAGACTGCCCTCTTATCTGGTTATTACATGGGTTTGAATATTCACAAAAAATTTATGCACTGGAGTATAGTAAACTGTAAGAAATGAAGAGATTTAACTCTCCATCAACCGAATTCAGAAAGCAACCTATAACAAGCTTACACTTACTGATGTAATGTTTCCGTTTTTAAAATTATTGTTACATTATTTCTATAAACCTTGTACTGTAATTTTTACAAAAGGAGGTAATCTCCTTTTGCTTGATTCAAGGGAACAATGCTGTTACTTGAGCATCAATGCAATGCAGTGTAAAATAAAATGTAAAGTTTTCACAACACTCAAGGGACACACATCTGAATTAGTTGGCACAATTAATTTCATGACATGATATTAACCACATAGGTATATAAATTAATCATTGACACTGAAGTAGCTAGTTATTCTTGATCACTTTGGGGGTAAAGTTTGGCAATTTATTTTAAGGCAATAAGCAAATGAACTCTATCTTTTTTTATATATATATAAAAAACTTATAAAAGGCGGCAGAAAAATCAGCATAAAAAATTATAACACACTTTTCGATTTTTTGAGGACTTGCGAAAGTAAAAAGGCTTTTCATGACACACAAAACATCAGAAATATAAGCCAATAAAGTTTGTGGTGACAAAATCTCTCAATAGATTGAACTTAAAGGTAGATTGGTTTTGTCATTGAATGATTTATGGCCAAAATTATAAAGAAAGCTACAATAAAATTCACATGTGAAGCTTTCAGCTGAATGCAGTGTCTACTTAATGAGAAAAAAACAGCGAGGTGACAGCAGGTACCAACCAAAAGATACAATTCATGCAGGAATCGTTTCTCAGGATTCAAATGTTTTTGAGTGAAAAATTATCCAAACTATTACTTCGAAGGAAACCCTTTCTGAAAAAAAAAGTTTATGCTTTCAACAGCTGCAGTGCTTCTCACCAAGTAATTTTGTATGGTCCTTAATTTGTTGAGTATTTACCAATCTAAGACCCTACCTTTAAAGGCAAAGTATACATTTGGTTTGTGGAATAGCTTTTATCCTATATAAATGGTATACATGTATACAATAAAACTAACCTGTGAAAATTTCGTTTCAAAGGGTGGTAGCATTTTTGAGAGCAGTTATGTTCATGCATGAAGAACAATTCGCAATTGGAATACACAATCTGAGAAACCTTTCTGACAGAAACGCTTCTCAGATTCAATTTTTTTTCTGATAAAAACTGATATATTTTTTCCATAACCACATTACTCCGAAGTGAAATGATTCTCAAAATGCTTTCTACTATCGAAAGCTGCTGTACCTCTAATCAAATAAGTTTTTATTGCCATTAATTTTATGAGTGATTACCAAGCGTATACCTTCCCTTTAACCCTAACTACTTGAGTGATTTACTGCAAGTATGACCCTTCCTCACTCTGTAAAAAGTCTGACACCATAAAACATGTAAAATACATCAAACTCAACACCAATACCTCATTCAATATCAATCATTATCAGTTTTTACAGTCCTCGGTCCAACAGAATTAAACAAAACATGCAGTTGGATTTGGTAACCTGGGGGTAATTTCATAGAGCTGCTTAAGCACAAAAAGTAGGCAAGCACAACAATATTATGCTTACCAGAATAAGGTTACCAGCCAAACTACCATACCACATGTACAATTTGTGACTGGTATCCTGCTCATTCCTGCTTAGCGGACAATTGTTAAGCAGTATTTTCTGCTTAAGCAGCTCTATGAAATTGGGCCCTGGGGGTAATTTCATAGAGCTGCTTAAGCACAACAATATTATGCTTACCAGAATAAGGTTACCAGCCAAACTACCATACCACATGTACAATTTGTGACTGGTATCCTGCTCATTTCTGCTTAGCAGGCAATTGTTAAGCAATATTTTCTGCTTAAGCAACTCCATGAAATTGGGCCCTGGGGGTAATTAGGGTTAATCTATAAATATCTAATATGCAGGATATAGTGCTGACATTCCCCTGCTCACAGTGCAGACAAATGAGATTCTAAACACTGGATGGAACCCTCACAGAAGGGTCGCCCAAATATTGGAAGAAAATGCGCATGCAGAAAGCAAAATATTCCTCATGCATTTATGTAAGTTCTGCATTGCCGTTTCATATGTAAGCCGAAAATGAAGCCGAAAGTTGTACATAATATGCAAGGCTGTATGGGTGGAACGAGGGTACAATTTCAGGGGGGCATTCTGTATAGATCTATCCCCCAAGCCATTGGAAGAAAACAGTTGTGCAGTACAAGTACGTACTTCGGCATTCCCACTTAAAGGGTGTGTACAACATTGGTAAGGTTGAAAAGATTTGCACATTACTTACATGGTATAAAGATGGTCATCGTGGAAGACTTCCCTTCAAATAGTTTTGCTTGAAATGCTATTGTTTTTAGGAAATGAGTGAAACAATTAGTCTTGATCAGTCTAATATCTGACGTTTGAAAACAGTGAAAACATAAAAGAGGGTTTTTCACTATTTTCTTGTAACTGCGAAGACCGATTGAGCTTAAACTTTCACAGGTTTGTTATTTCCATGTATATGTTGGGTCACATACAGTGCAGATACTGGTCTTTGACAATTACCAATGTTGTACATGTGTGCTTCAAAGATTTTGTGTGTACAATCAGCACAACTCTTTCGTGTGGAAGTTACATGTAGGAATGAAGACTGTAAGCATAAGATGCTGTGATGACTAGCACTATTTGTTATTGTAAAAAATCATCAAAATATGCACCCTTCTCAAAACCACCATAAAGAAATCTACTTTTCTTGTAATACCCCAAAATGGTGTCTTCATCTGGTGGTGCATCAGGCCTTTGCAATCCATTCATAAGCAAAAGTTGTTTATTTCATTCTCCTAAATTCTAGATTAGAAATGGATTTATTTTCTTCTTTTCAGTCCTCTGCCACTCTGCACAAATAGAAAGATCATTCTCCCCACAAACTAATGAAATGCTTATCATTTAGATGCATGTGGGGATATTAAAGAAGTGCTTCAACTAGGAAATGGTTCATAAATTCCACCTAAACTGGTTAAGGGCTCTTAATTAAAAAATTTAATAAAAATAATAAAAACAAAATAAAAAAAAGAGAAAAACTTATGTTTGGCATGTATACATCTCTGTAAAAAATATGTTAATAATAATTAAACTTTCCTCTTAAAAAATTACAGCTTCGTAAAAAAAAAATATCTTCAGTGATTGGCTGCATTTCTACATCTTTCAAAAATCGAACTGTCTCAGTAATGTTTAAATTATTCCAGAAAAAATTATTGTTAAAAACAAACTGCAACCTTCTTGCAGCTGTTCATTTTCCTGTCCAAAATGATACTGTTTGTCTTTTTCTCTCACTCGTATTCATGCTTACAAAAAAACAATGGCATTGTACAGGATTGCTAGTGATAATTTTTAGTCTGAAAGCTAATTGATTATGGAGTTAACACTCGAACAATTTTTTTCTTCTGTGAAATATTTCCCTCTGAAATGAAGTCATAGTCCTGAAAACTGAATCTGAGAAACTTGAAAAGAAAAAAATGCAACAGCTGATATATCGGTTGTTACAACCAAAATTAAGGGCAATGTGTTCACATGCTGAAAATTGCTTATGGTTTTATACTATTTTCTCCAGACTCACACAACCGATTGACAGTTTTTACCAGGGCTAAAATTCATAAAGCTGTCGAGCAGAATTTTTTTTTAATATCACAGAGAAAATGTCTTTACTTAAACAAAAAGCAGGGAACCAGCTGCAACAAGGTATTTAACTGTATTTAAGTAACTTTTTGTTTTCATTCTAAGCGAAATTGTGCTAAGCAAACTTGTGCTAACCAGCTAAATGAAGACGAACACTCAACTAAACAAACACAGAATTTGCCCTTAAACCAATTGTCATTTCACTAGTCGGCCCAGCGTTTTTCACTTGTCCATATTTCATATTAAATAGTGATACTTTTCAACACTAATAACCCTCCAACTGTCAGTGACTCTTGGCAACATTTTCCAGTGAGTTGACCAACCATTTGAAACCATTCGACTGCCAAGGTTGTGTACGGTGGCACAACTGTGCACAGAACTAACTGTGTACTTTGTACATGCATTCCCTCATGGTATCATATTGCAGGCTGGCATAGTTCATCTATCATTCAAAACCACAGTGAATGGTATACAAATATAACATGGTTTGAGGGTGAACAGTCGATATTAGCTCCCCGAGGTATTGGAAGTTGACAAACTAGTTCCGGAGGCGAAGCCGAGGGAACTAGTTTTTAAACTTCCAATACCGAGGGAGCTATTATCGACTGATCAACCGAAATAAACCATGTTATATTTGTTTTACTATACCTCATACATATTCAGTCACCGGTACAATAATAGGACCAAGGGGAAAATGACGACTGTGAAATGATAAATTGCTTCCAGGATAAGTTTTTCATGTGTTGGATGTCGCTAGAGCGATGTTCGCGCATGTGGACAACACCCGGTGAACAGTTCCACGATCGTAAAGCGCATGACAAGTAGACTGTCGCCCGGGCTGTCTGGGCGACAGTCTACTTGTCATGCGCATTTACCATGTGCGTGAATACTCGCGTGCGCGCTTGGTAAACAGCAAATATAGCGTCTGGCACGTGATGTTGAATGGACCAGTGAGAATTTGACTCTCGGTCATGAATATGTATGAGGTATAGTAATATTGAATGGTCAGACAGCAAGAGGGTTAAACAGTGATACTTTTAAGGGAGAACACTGTTAACAGAGTTGTGTCGTAGTAACTCAATGTTGTTAAGTTTCTGGTAACCAAACAATATATACTTACATGCGATGTCAAGTTAAAGGCCCTGTACACAGTACACTATTGGTAAGATCGAAAAACACAAATGTTCACAGATTCACACATAACTTACATGATTTAAAGTAAGTAATGGTAGAAAGGGTTCCTCAAAATATTTCTGCCTAAAATGCTATCGTTTCTGAGAAATGAGTAAAACAATAGTTTTTATCACGCGTGATAAAAACTTGATGTTTGAAAAAACAGAAAACACATTTTTTTTTTTACAGGTCTCTTTTCACTATTTTCTCGTGACCTCGATGACCAATTGAGCTCAAACTTTCACAGGTTGGTTTGTTCATGCATATTTTGAACCACATAAAACATGAACACTGTCTGTGACTATTTTGTTAGCTCTACCAATCCTGTATAATACCTTTAAGGCATCCCCCACAAGTTTATTGAGCTTGTGTTAATAGTGGTAGTTTACAAACCACAACAGCAACTGAACAGTACGACCCATGAACATGGCTGCTGATGGCTTGAGCCGAACACATTTGGAACAACTCGTTTTTGTGTAGCACTGACGCAACAGCACAAAATATAATTTGTGTTGAGATCCATATATACATATCGATTATGTATATTTGTTAATTAGTTATTGACACTTTGACTTTCTTTCAGAAAATAACGCATGTATACATTATATTAGCATATTTTATGGCAATTACTGCATGCATGCACGAAGGCAGCCCTCACAGTGGAACCATTCCATTTGCTGCATCAGGTGGTTATTCGCCTCGACACCTGAGGCAATTTACAGGCAAGCTGGTCTGGGCAATTTCCAGGAAGGAAAAAGCAAACAGATTTAAAATGCCACATAATTTACTCGGAGGAGCAAGTCTATGCGGCAAGACTCTGTCAGAAAAATGTCTCTTGTGCTGTTGATGTATTGGTTGCCTCTAAGATGCCTGTAAAAATGACCTCGTGTGGTAAGACCATTAGGGCTAATGCACTCCATGCTGCTTCAACCTTCTTCCATCTTGGGGTGTTTGGGGGAGGGGTTCCTTACATCATATCACTGGCAAATTCCATAGAGCTACTTAAGCACAACGATTTCATAAGCTCATAAACTTGCTAGAACCAGATAACCAACCAAAATGCCATGTGAAGTATAATGGGCTGTGACTGGTGCACTAGTTCCCTGCACTTTTCCTCTTAACGCAAATTAACACGGTAGGAACTCCATGAAATTGGGCTCTGGTCATGGAAACCCTTTCTAGCAATCTTGAAAGAACGGAGGGGGGCATGAAAAGCTTGTATCTGGCATTGGCTCCTGTCCATTACAGGTAGTCATACTGTCTCTTGGACGTCTGGCATCCTTCTTACAAGTAGACTTTGGGGTGAGTTGTGATTCAGCGCGGGTGCACTCTCTACATACAAAAGCACCAATAAGGGTACTTTTACTGTAACTGTTCGAGACGTTGTACACTCCACAAATTGCACATGACAAAAGGCCACTTGTGATTGGATGACTGTCCGCCGGTGCAGCCAATGAGGTTAGCTGTTCTGAACTGCAGCTGTCACACACGGTTGGAGGTTTGTCCATTCCAGTAAGCTTACCCAAAGCTGAATTGTGACCGACTGCTGTAAGTTCCGAACGTCTACTCTTCCCGTTCATCGAATGCCCATTTGTAACATCCGTAGGTGACTCGACTGTATCACTTTTGTCGGATGCACCTCCGGGAAGAAGCAAAGCATGCTTGGAAGGGTCTTTCTTGTCAACAGGCACATTTCTACTTGCTGCGCAGCTTTGACAATCAGAGTTGCTAGGCAAGGTGTATTGCACATTAGAGGATTCGCTTTGGCCACTACATGTACATGTTCTTACTGACTTGTTTCCACATTTCGAGGTGACTGGAAGGCTTACGCTTTCTGATGTCACTGGAACAAACTCCACAAGATTACTGATCATCTCCTCATAGTTGCTGCCTCCACTACGACTCACCTCAAGAGGATGACACACTCCAAGTACCTCAGCATCTTGAGTCTCCTTCTCAATGCGGTGCGCCTGCTCCTCCTTACCACATCCTAAACGTTTTCCATCCCTGAGCACTTTATTTCCTCTCCCAGAGTGTATCTTTGTGAGGAACACCTGGTCATGTCCATTTCTCCTCGTGTGGCATTCCTTGGAGTTGATTTCACCCAGTGAGTGATTGTCTGCGAGGTACTTCGAGCCTCTGAGGTTCTTATCGCGTAACAAGGATACATCACTATCATCTAACCTTTGCAATGGAATCTCCTCTGAGAGGTCCTCCCCAGCACCTCCCACATGATCTCTTCGATCGGGCTCCTTGGGATGCACGTTACAGGAGCTTCCATCACGGTCCATTCCCTCTGATGGTGCCTCCTCCAACAGGTGCATGGTTTCCTCACGGTCACCTCCTGTGTGTCGTTCCAGATGAGGCGTCCTCTGCTGAGGTACATCCTCACCTCCCTGCTCCTCGTCTTTATCCTTGTCTTCGTTATTGCAGAAGGCTTGCTCCAGAGTGTAGTAGATCGCAATCAAAGTAAATAAGCCACTGACGTATAGCAACATCTGAAATGGTAAACAATATTTGTCCAAGATTCAAGATTCAAAAATATATCCATCCAGCAGTTGAAAATAGCAGCAACAATCAATGTTTGAAACTGCAACTGATAACAATATGTTAACAATGTGCCCGAAGGGCAGAGATGCCAAGTGTTCATCCTTGGGGGGCACGACTGTGTGGAAGTACCGCCACACAAAAATGAATATTCATTATTGTGTGGATATTCATTTTTGTGTGGAAGAACCTCCAAACAAAAATGAATATTCATTCATGTGTGGAAGTACCGCCACACAAAAATTAATATTCATTATTGTGTGGAAGAACCGCCACACAAAAATGAATATTCATTATTGTGTGGAAGAACCGCCACACAAAAATGAATATTCATTATTGTGTGGAAGAACCTCCAAACAAAAATGAATATTCATTATTGTGTGGAAGTACCGCCACACAAAAATGAATAATCATTATTGTGTGGAAGAACCTCCAAACAAAATATTCATTGTGTGGAAGAACTTCACACAAAAATGAATAGTGGTTATTGTGTGGAAGAACCTCCACACAAAAATGAATATTCATTATTGTATAGATTGGTTTTTATTGAGGCTCAATGTTTGTTTCAGCTGACAAATGTTTGTTGTTACCTGCATAGCCTTAGAGGACAAGTAGCTTTCTTCTTCATAACCGGAGTTCCAGTAATAGGAGCAGGGTTCCGTTAAGTTGGCATCTAAGAATATTCCACTCATTGCTTCCGAGACTAGACTGTCGAGTCAAAACCATCACAAAAATCTTATTAAATATTGCAGATTTACAGCTAAGAGCACACAGATGCCGTAAACCCCTTCCTACCGGAAAACAGTATTTGAACATCAACTTTAGTTCCTTTCACTTTACTCTCATTACTAGTGAAATCAGATTGCAAAATATATTATGTTATAAAGAGAATGCTGATTTTTCTTTAATGGCCTCATGTTTTGACTGTAGCAGAGTCTTTCTCAAAGGCTAAAAACGGGTAACAGAGATACGTGTAATATTAAATAATAACAATCAGTTTCGAACTAGTGCTTTTCTCCAGGTGTCTCAAAGGGCTTATTATTTGGGGTTCTGCCAAAACTACCTTTGTTTTTGCAAATATTTTTAAAATTATAATTATTACTATTACTATTATTATATTATTATTGAACCCACTTTGACCTTTCCTTATGGTCCAAACAGCAAGTTCAAAGAGTTTCTTTAGGGCCTACGACCAAACTTTACATTTTGGACATGACACATACTTTGTCTTTTTGTTCCACCAACCGAAACCCTCCGTGTTAGTTACGCAACAAACACATGTCTAGTAATTTTTTCAATTAGGTTTTTAAATTTTTTGAATGATGAGACGCTCTGATAAGGGTTTACAAGGTGCTGTGCAACGATCAGCAACCAATGCCAGTAACTGGAGTAAAACCCCCTCTCTATGCGACAGGAGTTAATCCTCTTCTCGATGCGACAAATGGAACGTGGTTCTTGCGACAACTTGGTCAGGTGCCTTGCTTAAGGAAACAAGTGTTGCGACTGACCAGGCCAGGATTCGAACCCACTCTCTGTATATTACAGAACTTAGGTCCACATCCCTAGACCACTCGGCTACCATACCCCATTTATGTTGTGTATGTTGAGAATGGGAATGAGTGTTCTCTTCAGAAAGATGCTCTTTTGAGCGAAATCAGTTCTGAAAAAAACCCAGAGTTTTGTGTGATTTTTTTCATCGGGTTCTTCTTGACATAAGATGTGTGGTTCCAAAATGACAAAACTAAATAATGAAACAATCCCTTTAGTCAAATCCTTAAGGGGAAAAAGCAGATAATTATAAAGTCTTACAGTTTTCTTTTGTTGATTTCTTCTGTGGTCATACTGGAGCCATACAGCTTGAGTTGCCATGATTGTAGTAAACCTTTCTGTACATCAGTACCATCGGCTGCAACTGGATCTGTTGGCATACAAATAAGTTGCTTCATAATAATAATAAATTGGGAGGCTAATCATCCTTACTAGCAGCTGAGAATCTGAACTGCGAAGGACGCGGCTACACCGTGTTCGAGAAGCAGGTATGCAAGGGCGCCTTTGGCAGCCAGCCACATCAACCCATGACCACGGAGCACATCCAGAGATCGAAAGTGTTTAATTTTTAGGAGGGAGGAAAACTGGAGGGCCCAGAGAAAACCCTTGCATAGAGAGTAGCACGCGACACTTTAAGCACTACATTACCACCCATGCCACCACATGTTAACGAGACAACAGTGTTGAAGACGATGTCTGAGCAACTGACATTAGTTTTTATTTGAAAGCCACAGTGTATTTTGCACTTGTAACAAGGTAACGGGTAATTTGATAAAGAACATTATCTAGCTTTTGCCCCCACAAAAATCCACAGGTATATCACTCGGGTGGGATCAGGCACCAGTCAAATCTGAAGTGACTGGTCTGTGAGTAGAAGGTGACTTACGGTTATCTTTAATAGTGAGTGTCCATTTTCCAGATGGCTTCTCACCCCAACACCTCACTGTGGAGAACGTCCAGCTCTTGAGCCCCTCTGTAGAACTGCAATAACGATCAAAGTTATACAATCAAATGCTAACAGCAAGAAAAAAAGGATATTGTGATTTGCTGTGTCAGTGTAACATTGTCTTATCTCCTATTTACTAGCCAGCAGGCGCAACGCGTAGACTTTTTCCCACACAATAGCGCCCTCTGTTGGCTCCCAACAGTGCCTCATGGCATTTACGTAACACGGATGTACAAGACCAAACAGGCGGCGAGATGCAAGGTTTTTGCACAAGTGTTTTTCACAAAAAAAGATTTTACATCCACTTCCCATGTTGTATCGTAAACTTGGGTGTGATTCCTGGCTACACGACGGGTAAAAGTTGCATGGCACCCTGACTGGCAACCCCTAACAAAGATATTGTCAAAATAGGGAGATCGCCAACATAGGCTGATTGGTATGAGATGCCATAGATAAATCATCTACATAAAAACTGATTATTAATATTTTCTCTACTAATGACATAACAAACACTACTCCAAACTCATGTGTACACAAAAACTGTTGTTGTTGTGAAACTTTTCAATCTTTCAACTAATCCATCCCATGGGTTAACTTCTGAAGCTAAAAAACACAAAATGGAGACTGAAAAAGAACATCTTTATGATTAGTCTAAAAAAGCAACTTTTTCTTTACCGACAATTATGGAAGTAGGATAAAAAGCTGTACATGTTTATCAGACATCCACACTTTTCTCCATCACTTCATCCACACCGGCTCTTTTCAGAGCCAACACTCTCACAAAAGAGATTTACACAGGGTTGTGCCCACTAGTTTACTATTTATTTATTTATAGTTCCTTCCTATGGATAGTTCCCAGTAGACGCCATCTTTACGGGCAAAGTGCATTTTGGCTTGCAGATGCATCAAGTGCTCAATTACTAACGCAGCCGCGTTGTTCACTAACCAATCGTGCAGTATGTGCGCGTGCTGCACGCCGTTCTCACACGAAACGCGTGACTGTTTGTTCCAAACCGCCCGTAAAGATGGCCGATTTACTTCATACTGCAACCTATCTTATAATCCACACTTTTGTTTAAAAAGACAAAACAATCGTGGACTTACTCATCCTTCTTCCTCCTCGCTCCAATGACGGAGGTTGTTCCGCTTGGGCAGACCAGCTGAATTTGAAGCATGCCTCTCTTCAAGTGAGTGAGGGACACTGTGACTAAAACATGCTCTAAAGTCTGAAGCTCATTCTCGTCAGCCGAGGAATTGGAAACTAAAGAGGTTAGAATGACAAGGAAGGGAAAAGACATCAGAGGCATTGCAGATTTTTGTCTTGCTCACAGAGAGTCGAGCATGCCAAGACATCTCCGTCTTCAAGTGAGTCAGGGACAGTGTGACTAAGACATGCTCTAAAGTCTGAGGTTCGTTCATTGTCAGTTGAGGAATCGGAAACTAAAAAAAGGTAAGAATGATAAGGAAGGAAAAGATATCAGAGGCATCGCACACTTCGTCTTGCTCTCGGAGCCCAGCATGCCAAGACATCTCTGTCTTCAAAGAAGAAAATGTGTATAAATCCTACTCTTGTTACTTTTACCTGTTTGGCTCACTGATACTGTCTTCCCCGCATAGATCTTGATGTTTTTAGTCACGACATCGGTATTGATAGAACTCAGCCAGGGTACGGTGTGCCACGCCTTAGCGGCGTTTACCAGACGCCAAGCACTCATGAGACCAAAACCGTGCTTGTGTGAATGGTGAAAACCACCCGCATTGGTGATCCATACTGCGTTTTTCTCGTCCACCTATTTCGACAAGGAAATTGAACAAAGGTGGAAATGAAATTGGGGAGTGGTTCTCCTGGAGGTGAAAGGTATTATACCGGATTAGTAGAGCTGACAAAATAGTCACAAACAGTGTTAATGTTTTGTGTGATCAACCATATACCTAAAATTACAAACCTGTGAAAATTTGGGCTTAATCCATTGTGCGAGTCAGGAAGAAATAATGAAAACCCATAAACAGTTTCAGCATGTAAACACATTGTCCTTATTTTTGGTTGTAACAACCGAAATCAGCTGTTGCGTTAATTTTAAGGTTTTCAGAAACAGTTTTCTTTTCATTTCAAAGTGAAACATTTCACAGAAACAATGGTTCTAGTATAAAATTCATAATCAGTAAGATTTCTGACTAAAATTAAACAATGTTTTTTATCCTTACATGTACCAATTCTGTATAATAGTAATAATTTAAAAAAGAAACTTGAATGCACAGTGTGTTGTGTTTGAGAGGATTTACAAACTCTCCAAAGGGCGTGGAAAAACAGATTTGCTTGCATCTTTCATTCCTAGATTGCGTGGTCACAAAATGATTTGTAAACACATCCATAATAACCCCACAACTTCCCACAACCATTGCCAGTGAGTTGGCCAGTGGGTTGTGTATGGCTGAACAACTGTACACCGATTTTACACAGTATCTGTGTACTATGTAAATGCATGCAATCACCACATAACATCATAAGCTGACATCTTTGGATTTGGTGCAAACTGAAGTTCAAGGGTAAGCATATTTGAAAAATTGGGCGGCCAACCTGCGCGTTCACCATGAATTTGCATTGTTACGCCATTCATTTTCAAAAGTACTGGAAGGTAAGCATGCCTCTCCGTTCGCTTACAGTTAACAGCGCTATGACATGGAAACTCACATAGTAAGCACAAAATCGGCTGTTAAGCAGCTCTATGAATTTGGGCCCATATTAATAATAATAATACATGTAATAATAATAACATAACGTATTTGTATAGCGCCCACTGCAGGCCAGTCTCTGAGCATTTTAAGAAGAAAGTTGTAGATAGAGTCTATGTTTGAGCTATGACTGGTAGTGTTCCTGGAAGAGAAACGATTTAAGGTTCAGTTTGAAAGTGTCAACAGAAGGAGAGCTTTTTTATCCGATTTGGGAGAGCATTCCAGGGAGAAGGACCGGTGAAGGAGAAGTTGCGCTGACCATATGACCATGTTACAGGTTCTTGCTAACTAACCTTTAATGCTGTATGGATAATGATGTGTTGTATGTCTCTCCAATAAGCATGGCTTAGCCTGAAGCTATGAAATGGAAACTCCACAGTAAGCACAAAATCTACTGTTAAGCAGCTCTATGAATTTGGGCCCATGTTACAGGTTCTTGCTAACTAACCTTTAATGCTGTATGGATAATGATGTGTTGTATGTCTCTCCATGTTAAGCATGGCTTAGCCTGAAGCATGAGAGCAATCATTCCTGCAGCTAGCGGTGCGGCTGCTGAAGTACCGGTGTGACTCGATGTACAGCCGGTGCCTTTCGCTAAAGTCCAGTCAGTAGTAACCTGTAATAATCAGTAAGACTTATTAAGGTAAGACTTCCTGGTTTGATTGGCTGCATATAGATAGGTTGCAGTATGACGTAAATCGGCCATCTTTACGGGCAGTTTAGAACAAACAGTCGTGCGTTTCGTGAGAGAAGGGCGTGCAACACGCGCGCATGTCACAAATTTCATTGCAGGATTGGTTAGTGAACAACGCGTCTGCGTTAATAAGTTGAGCATTTGACGCACCTGCAAGCCAAAATGCAATTTGCCCGTAAAGATGGCGTTTACTGGGAACTATCTATTGCGCCACAGCACCTTGTAAACCATTACACGATGCTATGTAAAGGATTAGGTGTAATACTTTAAAACGTAGCTCCACAATACCTTGCAGGAAAATACTGCATGTTGAATGCTTTGAGTGTCACTGAGTGACGGATATGAGCGCCATAATAAGAAGCCACTAATAATAATAAATAAATAATAAAGCGCATTTTCAAAAGATAGAATGCACTGCTAAAGAATGCTACAAAATGGTCAGTTTATAAGCGAGAAGAGAACAGATACGTTTTTAATTTACACTTGAAAGACTGGAGTTACTTGAGTTCCAGCATCGGGGACCAGCAACTGAGAAGGATCGGTCCCCTGCCCTTTTGTAAGTGCAAGGAATAGTTAGAATATGGCTGGAGCGGAGGCCACTATCGGCAGGACAAAGCCGAAAAAGGTAAAAAGTCTTTGTCAAAAAACACACGTGTCAAGACCAGGACTGGAACCCACACTCTGCCGATTAGAAAGACTAGAGCTCGAGTCCAGTGCACTTCACCGCTCGACCACGACACGCCACAGTGAATATACAGGATGTTATACAGACTCTCTTACCATCACCGCTAAAATAAATCTAGAGTATTGCTCACACAAGAGCTTTTCCTGTCTTATCTGTAAATGCATTTTCACCATTTTCCAAGGAGTTCTGAAGGTGCAGTGAGATCAATAAACATAATCCTGAAATCAGGAAAAAAACACAGACCTGGGCTCGATTTCACAAAGAGTTCAGACTGATCGTAACTGCAAATCCATTGCAGTTGCTTAGCAAATAGTGATGTCACAATACAAATCACTATGGTAATACTGATAACTCATCTTAAGATGAATCTTAGTGCTTTGTGAAATCGACCCCTGAGCAGGCCTGGAACTTCATCTTTGAGAGGGCAAAGCCATTTTCATTATTGCAAAGGGCACTTCCATTGGAAAATCTTTAAGTTTATGGGAAACTTTTGAAGGGGCAACAACAAAGGCAACAGAGGCCTCTGTGTAATTCCAGGCCTTCTGTAAGAGACACAACACCATCAAAAAAAAAATTCTGAAAATGAGGTGACTTACAATGTTGCGTTTATTGGCGGCCCCGCTGCTGAATGTTACGGCTAACATGGAGGCACACTGCTCTGCGTAATACGGCATCTGACCGGACTCATCAACAGCTCCTGCAAAGAAAAATGTTTGGTGTGAAAATAAATTTATAAAAAATTGTGTACACCTGAGTCTTTGACTAAAGACCCTCCAGGATCATCCGAAATACTCCACACAGTACGGAAGAGCTGCCAACATTTGCAGCTTGCAATCAGGGAAATTTTGAACAAGAAATAGGGAGATATTCGGAGAACTTACGTTCAACATAAACGGGGAATAAGTTTCCATAACCAGGGATATTTTCGTATTTCGTTCACGAGAGCGTGGAAAGATTGGTGTATGCTCAGGGAACTTTCTGCAGGATCAAGGAGAGTTGGCAGCTCTGCTATACGGTCACTCAACACCTAAGTATTGGGACTAAGATTGGTATGCCTGGCCCTGTGATAAGCAAAAGTGTTGTTTTAAAGGCCCTGTACACTATTGGTAAGGTCGAAAAACACAATGTTCACAGATTCACATGATTTAAAGTTAGTAATGGTAGAAAGGGTTCCTTCAAATATTTCTGCCTAAAATGCTATCGTTTCTGAGAAACGAGTAAAACAATAGTAATTATCGCGCGCGATAATCTGAAAAAACAGAAAACACATAAGATCTATTTCACTATTTTCTCGTGACCTCGATGACCAATTGAGCTCAAACTTTCACAGGTTTGTTTGTTCATGCATATGTTTAATCACACAAAATGTGGACACTGATTTTGAGCTGTTACCAAAAGTGTACAATACCTTTAAGCCTAGTCTCAAACCCTAGACAAATGTGACCTGATATGTCAAAATGAGGAGTGTGTCAGACAGGACGTATTGCGTGTAATTCGCCATACCAAAGTTGGTCACATTCGAAAATCATGAAAAAACACTACAAAAAACGATTCCGCAATTTCGGTGGTATTAGTTTAAATGAAACTTGATCTTTCTTGTCGTGGTCTTACCTTTCATTGAAAAGATGAATAAATCCACAAAAAGTATGTTTTCTTGAGCATGTTTGTACACAATTAATACTCTTCAAAGTCAATTTAAAACGAGTATCTAAACAAACACGTCGTTAAAAAATAGAAGTGGCCTTGTCTTGTAGACTTTCTTCATTTCCCGATAACTTCGGACTGGAATAAGCTACGGAAATAATAATGGTATTGCTGGAAAGCCAGTGAGTTACTCGTTAACATGGTATGCACAACTCAATTTCATTAAGGGGTCGATACAAACCTCAATTCGACCAATCGGGTCACAAATTCCTGAATAGGATTTTCGGAGGGTTAGGGTTTTACTATGGCACACAGCACATAATACGTACCTATGGTTACCGTGTACATTGAGTTCGCATATCCATCATAGTTACAGTTATCCTCGTTCCGTCCACCGTTGCCGCTAGCAACGACAAAGATGCTCCCAAGTCCTTTTCTGCCGGCTGTGACTCCATGCTTCAAGGCCGTCTGAAAACACAAACAATCAACATTAACAATGGAAATTATAGTCCTCAACCTCTGTCCCATCTGGCCGATTTAAGAGCCTAGATACATAATTCATAATGTCCTTGATATATACACATGCATCGACTCAGCTTATCTTTAGACTTTACCAAGTTTTTCCTTCCCTATAATATCGGAGCATCGGATTCAAGTTCTGGTGGTTGAATCATCGGGGTGTCGGTTCGAATCCCGGTCATGACACTTGTGTCCTTGAGCAAGCGATGCTTTACTATAATTGCTTCTCTTCACCCAGGGGTATAAATGGGTACCTGCGAGGGTAGAGGTTGATATTGTGTATGAAAAAGCCTTCGGAGCGCCACGGCAGCCAAGGGGTGTATACTCCCCAGGGAGCTGAGAAAGATTACAGGAATGCTATTGGCCCAATGACCAGGGCACTAATGTAAAGCACATCGATACGTTATTGTGAAATGTGCTATATAAGAACTAGTTATCATTATTTTATTATTAAAGGTCAAATGTTATTTAATGTCAGAGGTCAATGGCGGTTACCTGAGCCAGAGGGTGAGGTCCATCCACTGTCTTTCCATCATCATCAGGGCCCCAGCTGGGAAATCAATGCAACAAAAAGCAAAAGGCATTATATTATTATTCATTATTATTATTATATTAGAGAGGAGTTAATAATTTGTGTCCATACTTATTAAAGTTAGGGTCATACATTGGCAAGTATTAAAAAAAACTCATGACCACAAACATTTACTTGATGTACTTCAAAGAGAAAAGCACTGCAGCTGTTGAGAAAGGATTCCCTTATATATTCGGTTTGCGGTAACACCATGTGTAAAAAATATTTACTTTGCTGTGTAGATTTTGTTCTTTCGAGAACTTGTCTTGCTATTTATTTAACTACCGCGGAGTAGATTTTCGAAATTCGGGAGACTTCTCAGTTCTGAAAAGAACTGTCCTGCTTATTAACTACTACTACCTGGGCGGGAGGTAGGAAATCGGCCTGGACTACTACCTTCAAAGTAAATTAGTTTTAATAAATGATTTGTTTCTCAGATTTCTACGGGTTGGTGTCCGTTCGTGAATGGCTTGGCCAGAGATGCGGTTGAGTACCCGCTGTCACCTCGCTAAACGGGATATGGATTCTACTTTCGGGTGAAAATACTGTGACAGTTTTTTTGCTGTTTTCTCAACAAGTGAACACTGCATTCAGCTGAAACTTTCACAGGTGACTATTATTGTATCTTTCTTGATAATTTTGAAAATTAAATCAGCGCCATATTGACAAAGACCAAATGAACTTACCTTTAAACAACTCTTAACTACTATCTTCATCAGTGATTCGAGACACATGATCATGTTTCGACCAATCAAAATGCAAATATTCACCAAGGTATAGACCCATTGCACAATGCACTCAAACGCGCTTATCCTGTCCGCCATTTTGGGAGTCAAAATCGTGCACAAACATATGCACAAAATATTTTACTCTCAAAATGACGCGCATTGTTCGGAGGTGCGTTCCGCCTTATGCAAGGGGGCTATAGAAATCAACAGACCCCCTTGCATAACGCGGAACGCTACAAGTGCGCTGAGGTCACGCGCACGTTTTCACGCACACAAAACAGCTATCGTCCAATGATCTGCCTCCTTTTGGCCTCAGGGATGGCGCTTGAGACGTCATATGCAAGGGTACAGTGTATTCACCAAGGTATGAATTGCTGATAATATAAATCAATAACCCTTTCGAGCAAGCCTGTTGACATCTCTGTTACTACAGATAATGACCAATTTACAGTCTGTTTTACAAAGGGGACCTCTACCTCGCTACCATTGGCAGCGTGCCGTCTCGATACCTCTCGTCACTAACCCCTGGAAGGCGAGCACTGCTGGATTGGCTAACCAAAAAAGGACAGATCTGTCAAAATTACTTTTGCAATTTAGTTGATTTGTTTTAACGATTCTGACATACCTGCAACTGTAGATATCATTAATATGCATGTTCTTGTTGAAGGCTGTGGCCTCCAGACTGTCCGTCATTGGTCCATCGAGAAGACGAATACCTGAATAAATGAACAAATTTACATTCAAATTAAATTCAGTTGATTTTAATTCTACTAAAGCGCTTTTATAAAATTCCTCATATTAATGTTCTGCTGTTGTTATTGTACATGTTCAGCAGTTATGCCAACATACGCCACACGCAACCTGATTGATTAATTGAATGGTCGGCCAATTTATTCACTGATAAATGACACTGAGAAGAGAACCTGGTGAAATTAAATTTATTTAATTAATAACAATGGCAGGTGTTCAATTCCACGATCAGATGCGCAGTTTGACATCTTTCAATTGTGTTTTTTTTTTAAAGCCTATTGGTATTGACGATGCTATAAACCAAACAGAGAGTCAAAATTGGATTTTAAAAAAAGAAGTATGGCAGGGTGGCAACATTTTTCTTTCGTAGCATTTTGTTTTTAGGCCGTTGAAATACACGGTTCAAGATAGGGTGTCTACAAGTACTTACAAAACCCATTTGGAAGAGGGGGGCTGGGTGCTTGGTGGGATGGGGGGGGGGGGTGAGGGGGGTGAGGGTCAGACAGCAAGGAGAGAATCCCCATAAAGGGAAGGTATAAGATTGGTAATCACTCTAACCATTTATGGCAATAAAAACTTACTTGGTTAGAAGTAAAGCAACTTTCGATAATATAAAGCATTTTGAGAAAGATTTCAATTCAAAATAATGTGGAAATTCAAAAAACAAAATCAGTTTTTATTGCCCAAAATTTTTTCTCAGATTGTGTATTCCTATTGGGGATTATTCTTCATGCATCATGGACATAACCGCTCCAGATTTTTGGCGATATCTCAAAAACGCTACCACATTTTGAAATGAAATTTTCACAGGTTAGTTTTATTGCATATTGTATCTACATTTGTATAGGATTAAAACAATCAAACGGTTCAAAAAACCAAAGGTATACTTTGCGTTTAATCTGTCCAAACAAAATAATCTACTTTATAGAATACAGACCATCACTCCAGTACAATCAGGGCTCGAATTTTACACTGGACCGCTGGCCAAAGGCCAGTAATTTCAGCACCGGGCCAGTAGACTCAAGAAGAGACAAGTCCAGTGGCCTTGTGTTTTTCAATTAAATATCTTTCTTCTTTTTTTGAAGATGTTCAAGTGCTGAGTTTGAGTCTCACAAATACCTTTCAATTCTGCGGAGTATCACCCATAAAAACAGAAGAGATAAATCTTCTCTTAGTATTTGTTCAAATGAAACAGTTTATATGATAAAACTGTGTTCGCATTTTGATTCTGGTCTTTTCTCATTTTGATTCTGGTCTTTTCTCATTTTGATTCTGGTCTTTTCTCATTTTGATTCTGGTCTTTTCTTATTTTGATTCTGGTCTCTTCTCATTTTGATTCTGGTCTTCTCATTTTGATTCTGGTCTTCTCATTTTGATTCTGGTCTCTTCTCATTTTGATTCTGGTCTTTTCTCATTTTGATTCTGGTCTTTTCTCATTTTGATTTTGGTCTTTTCTCATTTTGATTCTGGTCTTTTCTCATTTTGATTCTGGTCTCTTCTCATTTTGATTCTGGTCTTTTCTCATTTTGATTCTGGTCTCTTCTCATTTTGATTCTGGTCTTTTCTCGTTTTGATTCTGGTCTCTTCTCATTTTGATTCTGGTCTCTTCTCATTTTGATTCTGGTCTCTTCTCATTTTGATTCTGGTCTTTTCTCATTTTGATTCTTGTCTTTTCTCATTTTGATTCTGGTCTTTTCTCATTTTGATTCTGGTCTTTTCTCATTTTGATTCTGGTCTTTTCTCATTTTGATTCTGGTCTTTTCTCATTTTGATTCTGGTCTTTTCTCATTTTGATTCTGATCTTTTCTCATTTTGATTCTGGTCTTTTCTCATTTTGATTCTGGTCTTTTCTCATTTTGATTCTGGCCTTTTCTCATTTTGATTCTGGTCTTTTCTCTTTTAATTTGGTCTTTTCTCATTTTGATTCTGGTCTTTTCTCATTTTTGATTCTGGTCTTTTCTCATTTTGATTCTGGTCTTTTCTCATTTGTTTGGCTTCTCATTTTGATTCTGGTCTTTTCTCATTTTGATTCTGGTCTTTTCTCATTTTGATTCTGGTCTTTTCTCATTTTGATTCTGGTCTTTTCTCATTTTGATTCTGGTCTTTTCTCATTTTGATTCTGGTCTTTTCTCATTTTGATCGCTTTCTCATTGATCTGTCTTTCTCATTTTGATTCTGGTCTTTTCTCATTTTGATTCTGGTCTTTTCTCATTTGATTCTGGTCTTTTCTCATTTTGATTCTGGTCTTCTCATTGATTCTGTCTTTCTCATTTTGATTCTGGTCTTTTCTCATTTTGATTCTGGTCTTTTCTCATTTTGATTCGTCTTTTCTCATTTTGATTCTGGTCTTTTCTCATTTTGATTCTGTCTTTCTCATTTTGATTCTGGTCTTTTCTCATTTTGATTCTGGTCTTTTCTCATTTTGATTCTGTCTTTCTCATTTTGATTCTGTCTTTTCTCATTTTGATTCTGGTCTTTTCTCATTTTGATTCTGGTCTTTTCTCATTTTGATTCTGGTCTTTTCCATTTCATTTATTTGATTCTGGTCTTTTCTCATTTTGATTCTGGTCTTTTCTCATTTTGATTCGGTGTTGTAAATAAAAGATCAGGTCTAGCAAACAGTCTGAGCTACAAGACCTGCGGTCTTAGGGATTCCCCCCCCCCCCCCAATTTGAGCCCTGACACTGTACATGTTCAGCTTGCCTTTTAGACTGCTTATTACACTATTCTCACTACATGTATGCAGTGTAATATAGATGCATGTGTGACCATATCTTGTAGACTTGGTTACAGGTGATGTGGGCACCTTATGATAGCCAATTAATAACCATAGATGTACGGAACAGCTGGTGTCATTGCATACTTAATAAATATGACGTTAAAGGAACATTACAGAATTGGTGAGAACAAAATTTGTAAAATATACTTTTGATCACAGATTTACACAAAACTTACACAGTCTAATGATGTTGATAGTAGAAAACATCTATTGAAATACTTCTGTCAGAAATGTCATATTTGATGAGAAATGAATAAACTAATTTTTCGATTGAGTTTATCGCTCAGTGAGCGCTTTATTCATTTGTTGAATCTACATGATTTCATGCAAATGTGTAATCCGTGACCCAGATGGCCGATCGATCTCAAACTTCTACAGGTTTAATCAGTTTATGTATATGGTGGATTACATAAAGTGCTTACACTGCCAGCAACTGTTTTGTTAGCAAAAACCAATTCTGTAATAATCCTTTAAGTTTTTATTGACCTACAGTATACATACAGTAAACCGTTTGTAAACATATGGATTACATGTTCTGTGTATACATGTATAGTGTAAATATGACTACAGACCTTATAATGTGTAAAACAAAAACAGCACAATTTTAACTCTATTTATATAAATTAGATACAATAAAACTGACCTGCAAAAATTTCATTTCAAAAGGTGGTGGCATTTTGGGCATTTTTGAGATATCGCCAAAAATCGGGAGTGTATGTCCACGCAGGAAGAATAAACCATAATTGGAATACAGTCAGAGAAACGTTTCAATGCAGAAAGCTCTCTCAGATTGAAATGTTTTTGAATCCCTTTCTCTATTAACCACATTCCTTTGAAGGGAATAGTTTCCCCAACATGTTTTAAGATGATCAACAGCTGCAGTGCTTCTTACCAAGTAAGTTTTTAAGGTCATTCATTTTTTGGAGTATTTACCCAATGCCCTGGTATACCCTCCCTTTAAAGCTATGATACTCACCGGAAATTTGAGCGTTAAAAGCAACACCGACAGAGCATTTATTGTTAGCTACGGCTGCAATCTCCCCCGCACAGCGGGTTCCATGACGATTCAAGGATTTCCCGTCTTCTTTATGAACCTCTGGCATCGGGTCGGGATCATTATTGTTCAAGTCCCAGCTTCCTTGGGCATTCTGAGCACGGGAAAAGGGGAAAATATACATTGAAGGTAATTGAATGATCTGGGATTTGTGTGTTATTTAACGCATGTAAAAGTAAAGAACCCAATATGTTAGCTAACTGCAGGCCTTGAACTTCGGTCTTGAAGGAGCACAGTAGTTTTCCTCGGGTAAGGGGCACTTCTATGAGGAAAATGTAAATTTGTATTGGAACTTTGCAAAGGGCACCACAGCAAAAAGCACAGGGCACCACGGCAATTGCTGTGAGTGCCGTGGGTTAATTCGAGGCCTGCTACTGTACATGTTTTGAGAAGGGGTTTTCGCCCTAGGGTCTCTGGCATTGTAGTTGGCCGCAGGTTGCACTGCATGCTGCAGCACATAAACCCTGCAAGATGCTGTATGGGTCTCATACATATGTGCACAGCCACAGTCATGGGTACACATTTTTTTTCGTGTCCATGTTATGAACAACAGTTTGAAAACCAGTGATGTAACAGCTACTGTATTTTAATGTTGTTTGTGAATTAATTAACCAGCGCTGTGTGAATGAAGAGTAGAAAGTATATTGAGTTTGTCGAATACAAGATCTGCAAAGAGTTACTCAATATTTATGTGTTGTTCATTTGGTGTCTTTGTAACAAAAAGTGTACCCATGATTATTGTGGCTGTGCACTATGTAATTCAAACATAGCTCCTCAATGACACTGTCTTGTAAAAATACATGTTTTTTTTTCCCTTCTGTATCAGTAAAAGTTCTGTGCTATACAAGACTTGCGGTCTTGTTGTGAAGTTATATTTCGGTGTAACTTTCGGTTATCTCACCAAGATTGTTCACGTTCAGAAAAACAGGATTTAGTTTAAATCAAACATGTGTAATCAATCATAACAAACTTACATAATTGGCTAATAAATCCACGTTGTTCCACTCCAAGCCTGAAATGCAAAATCAAATATAATTAATCTTTAACCTATTGAATTTATAAATGTTACCACCATAAAGGCAATCCTTGCTCTGTTCCAAGCCTGTATCCCTTAAAAAAGGTATCACATAGTTTTCAAATAAAACTGCAAATTTAATGCTTATTAAATTTAAAAGAGTTTAACTCACACAAAAAACTTCTCGATTCTCTGTAATGTATTAATTCGTATTACACATCTTTAATATTAGGGTAGCAGGGAGCTTTAGTCCCTAGCCCTGCGACCAAACACAAGTCAAGAGTGGTGTGGGTTACACTTGCTTCTACATTAATGTAACCCGGAAGGCTAGTCAAAATTGGCAACCTTCCTGTGTTGGAAAACAGCACACAAGAACCTAGACTTGTGGACAAGTTGTTAGTGTTTGTCGCCGCCGGTGAGGGTCGAGTTGCGGTGCATATACATTTAGTCAAGTCGCGGTGCGCTTTGGCGCGCTTCCCTTCCCCCTGATCGAAGACTGCTCTCGCGCGAGGCTGCTGGCTCCCGCAGACCGAAGCTGTGAGAGAGCAGAAGTCTCGCGGGGGCCAGCAGTCTCGCGAGAACATCACCCGTGTTGCGAGAATCGCGGAGAGAGTGGAATGCTATCATCGCGACAAACATTTAATGACTTGTCTACAAGTCCAACAAGAACCCCAAGGGCAATTCAAAATATATGCGATTGAGTCAGCCAGCCCCAGAGGTTTTTTCATGTGAAGTATACATATAATGTACAAATGATATGAAATGGGGACCAGTTAAAAAAAAAGCTTGCTGACTGGTGAATGACAAAACCAACAGGTTCCAATGGCAAGTCACTGGAAAAGGTCACTTAGTGAAAAGGGAAGCTGCTGAACAAAAGATCATCAAGAACCTGAACTGTATTGACCAAGGACTTATTAGGGACCGTGGTTTCCTGTCCCACTACCAGGAGTAGATGCTCCTTAGTCACTGATTCCACCTTTTATTATTGGATTCATTCACCTGTTACTTTCCTGTTCATATACATGTCCCTTCATTGCATCTGATGCAAAGTAGTTGTTGCTACATGTACGAAAGCTCATGCAGTTTTTAATGTAATTAGTCAGTCTTTAAGTGCAACCACTACCTTCTTTGTTTTATCTATCATACTAATACTGCTATTTTATAGTATTTTTTAATAGTGTAGTACAATGTAAAACATGTATTGTACATATTACACATACAATCTTGAGAGTCAATCCTGGGATCCAAATTTTAGGAGGTAGTATGTTGAAATGAGGGCATTGCACTTTTTAGTAACCCCTGGGCCCAAATTTCATAGAGCTGCTTAAGCAGGAAATATTGCTTAACAACTTTCTGCTTAGCAAAACTAAGCAGGATACCAGTCACAGATTGTACATGTGACTCGGCATTTTGGCTGGTAACCTTATTCTGGTAAGCATAATTTGGTTGTGCTTAGCTACTTTTTGTGCTTAAGCAGCCCTATGAAATTGGGCCCTGGAGTTATAGATTTCAAGGAGTATGGGGAAACATTATCCTCAGCACATAAAGTACATGTACATGTAGAGTGTCGTGGCTGAGCGGATAAGAGCACCGAATTCAAGCTCTGGTGTTTCTGTTTAGCAGAGTGTGGGTTCAAATGCCAGTCCTGACACCTGTGTCCCTGAGCAAGACACTTTACTATAATTGCTTCTCTCCACCCAGGGGTAAATGGGTACCTGTGAGGGCAGAGATGGTTCTTGTGATTGATTTAGGTTGAACAAAGAAAAATTTACTAGACATGCTAAAGCAGGATTTGAACCAACGACCTCCGGATTGATGTGCCGGTGCTCTACCAACTGAGCTATTTATTTGCCATTATAAGTTGGCAGTACACTAATCCCAATTTTTTCAATATCTTTGTGGGGGGGGGGTGCCTGTCAGAAGCCATACAACCCTTGACTTGCCGTGTAGCCAGGGATCACACCCTTAAGGGGATGCGACTTTTTTTATTTCAAATGTCAAGTAATAAACCACAAGGTCCTTGTGCACTTGTCCTTGGGCACCCCGATTAGTGATTTGTAAAACCCGACTTACACTGTGCAGTTAGAACAATGACTACAATTGTACATTCTCAGCTGGTGTCTTGTTTAAATCTTACCATCATCAATGACTGCAACGACCACTCCTGTTCCAGTGATGTTGTGTTGCCAAACCTCTGTGACATTGATGTCCATACCAGGTGTCCTATGATTATGCTGTCATGTAAAAAGAAATTATGAAGCCGTTTAATTTTTAATGACTTAACAGTAAAAAAACTCATCCATAACATCCATTATAAATGAAGTGGTGTAGACAGCAAGAATATCTTAACTTAGTTACCTTATTGCAGTGTAATGTAGATTCATACATGTATAGTAAGGACCAAGGCCCAATTTCATAGAGCTGCTTTAAAGAGCTTAGCACAAAACAATTTTGCTTAGCAGAAAGAGGTTAGCTGCCAAAATACCATACCATTTGCATAGTTTGTGACTGGTTCCTTGCTTATTTGTGCTCATGTCACAGACACTTGTTAAGCAAGCAGTATTTTGTGTTTTTATCAGCAGCTTTACGAAATTGGTCCCTGGTAAACAATCGTTATCACACAAGCGCGAGTGGAATACAGAATAATATAAAGCTTGAACTGCGTCCAAGGGATGCAGACGTGCTACATGTGTATATTTTTGCACATTCCACGAGTGTGCATATGTGTGATAACAAATTTATTTTAAGCAAACTTGACAAGCAGCTTTAAACAATGCAATAAATGCGCAGCTACTAGAAGAGCTCCTTACACCAGTGGTCGGTGCCGGAAAACCCGCCTGGCACTCAGGATTCCCCACCACTGGCAGAATTTTCTCTGTTTCCGACCGCTACGAATTTTCAAATTTTTTTAAACTACACTTGCAATTTCCTTTCAAAGGTTTTCAATGAAATTCATTAATTTTGAGTACTTCCTTGATTTGAGTCTATTTATATGATCTGCCGTGTAACTGATCCATCTTGCAATGGTTTCCAGGGAAACATTTTTCCACCACTAAAGAAATCCTGTTCACAGTCTGTAAGAATATGTATGTAGGCCTTGGGCCTGGGTATCATCCACTCGAAGCCTGGCTGGTGGAGCAGAATGCACTACGTGCACAGATGTGCATTGTATGTGTACCTTCCCAACATTTTACGAAGCGTTTATGGTGAAGTGTTTGCTCAACGGCACAAGTGTCATGACAGGGATTCGAACCCACACTCTGCTGCTGACAATACATGTCATGAGCTTGGGTACGGTGAACTAGACCACTCGGCCATGACATGCCATCATGCCACATATCGAGTGTACCAAGAGAGGAAATTGCATTAATTGCCTTCATGTCCCTGCATACAATCCATGTCATACAGTGTACATTTTACACTGTATCACCGTTGCTTATTGGAGGACATAATTTACATACACCATCGTGGAAATCTCACATAATTCATAAGTAAAAAAAAGTTTGCCAGGGATTTTGTAGACACTCAAACCATTTTAATTCGATTGTGGCAAATGATTTGAAGGTAAAAATTTATTACTTGTGCCTATTCCAAATTTTCTTCGATAAATTCCATCCTATTCTTAAAATTTGGGTTGAACAAAGACAAACTGACGATAGCAGATTTGAACCTGTATTAACATGCTGGCGCTCTACCAACTGAGCCATCTAGCCCTAACGTTTGTGGTCTCCCTATTTTGTCAAAATCTTTGTTCAGTGGTGCCAGTCAGAAGCCCCAAAGAAAAAGACAAAATAGAGAGATCGCCAACATTAGGGCTAGATTACTCAGTACATGTACATCGAGCGCCAACATGATAATCCAGAGGTCGCGGGTTCAAATCTAGCTCATAAAAAATGCAAATGCAACTTAGGAATCTTCGGTGCATAAACTAACACAAAACATTTGTTTGATACACTCTGAACAGCTGATACATTAAAACAGGTTTACATTTACTATAGTGTTCATAAATCATTGCACATTGATTTATGATCTGCACATCTTTCCCAACTTTAATAAGCCTAACCATGGCCTTGAACCTAACCCTAGCAGTCTTCCTCAATGCCTTTCAGCCTCTTAATACTGCGCTAGGGTTGACAAAGTACAGTGCACACACTTGAAATTATGAAAAGTAAGATTAGAAACATTCTTGAAACTGAATTGATACACTGTGTAAAAAACAAACTTTCACTATGCATGTAAATGTGATGTATACATGTACTGGTATAGTAGCAACTATTGATAGAAGGCAAACTGGATTAGCCTTTTTGAGATACAGTATGGTGGACTGTGGACATTAACCCTCCTACTCTAGTCTCAGTGACTCTTGGCAACATTTTCCAGTGAGTTGACCAACCATTTGAAACAATTCGACTGCCACTTAAGGTTGTGTACAGTGGCACAACTGTGCACAGAACTACAGTAACTGCATGAACTGTGTACAGTGTACTATGCATTCCCTCATGGTATCATATTGCAGGCTGGCATAGTTTATCTACAATGTATCATTCAAAACCACAGTGAATGGTATTGAATGGTCAGACAGCAAGAGGCTTAAAGGAGTGCAAGGTCTGGTTTGGCTGTATTTGTACACGTACATGTACCAACATGTAGACAGATCAACATCTTTTGCAGCTTTAAAGGAACATTACAGAATTAGTAGGAAAAAAACTTGTAAAATATACCTTTTGATCACAGATACATAAAACTTACACGGTCTAATGATGATGATAGTAGAAAACATCCCTCGAAATATTTCTGTCTGAAATGCCATATTTTGATGAGAAATAAATAAACTAATTTTCCGATTGGAGTTTATCGCTCAGTGAACGTTTTATTCATTTGTTGAATCTATGATTTCATGCAAATGTGTAATCTGTTTTTCACTATTTTCCCGTGACCCAGACGGCCGATCGATCTCAAACCTCTACAGGTTTGTCAGTTTATGTATATGGTGGATTACATGAAGTGCTTACACTGCCAGCAACTGTTTTGTTAGCAAAAACCAATTCTGTAATGTTCCTTCAAAATAAGCCTAACCTACATGTAACCCTAGCAGTCTTCCTCGACACCTTAGCCTTAGTTGTGCTAATGTAGGATTGACAAAGTACACACAAGTGAAAGACACTAGAAAGAAAAGGAAGTGCGTAAGATTAGAGACATTCCTGAAACTAAAAAATACAAAGTTCCTGTGTACAAAATAAACTTTTACTATACATGTTTATGTGTCTGAGCATACATGTAGTAGAAACTATATTGATAGAAAGCCAACTAGATAATCCTTTTTTGTGATCATGGCAGACTGTGGACATTAAAGGAGTGCAAGGTTTGGTTTGGGTGTATACATTGTGTACATTGTACATGTACATGTACCTAGACAGATTTACACAAGCCCAGAGCGCCCTCGTTGTCGTAGAGTGTCCACCATATCTCAAGATGGCTTATTGGGGGGCAGACTTGGACTTCAACTTGATTTCCCTCTGAAGGAATGTAGTTTTTGAAAAGGAAGTAATTTCTCACTAAAATGTTTGAATCTGAGAAAGGCTTCAGGCATGAAGGCCTTTCCCAGGCACTTAAAAGTACAATTCTACATGTACGCAACAAGGATAATGTTTTCTTTCATTATTTTCTTGCAACTTCAACGACCAATTGAGCCCAAATTTTTCGCAGGTTTGTTATTTTATGCATGTTGCGATGTATCACCAAGTGTGGATGCACCAAGTGAGGATTGTACACAGGTAGTCTTTGACAATTACCAAGAGTACGGCTTTTTACCCTGCCTTTAAACCAACATGTACTGTGCATTTACTGTGTACTTTATTTCCTAGATGGGACAAAGTCTTTGTTAAAGGCACTCCATCTAGGACAATGCTTCATAAAGCCGCTGCACACACTATCACTTAAATGTGTAACACGTAGGTTTTAAATAGAAAGTTACATTGTACACATGTCCGTTCCGCGAAATTTTGCAGGAAACCTAAGTGAGTCACAGTCAATATCTACATGTAGTATTTTGACTGGTAACCATTTTCTGCTAAGCAAGACATTTTGTTGTTGTCTAAGACTCTGCATGACCTGGGCAGAGCACTTGTCAGAGCCATGACCTTCTTAGACCACAACTGGATGCTTGCCATGTAGGCCTACATGTCCGGATTATAATTGTTTGGCATTTATTTCTCAATCAGTTTGACTAATTGAGCATCATTAAAGGTTAAGCCCCAAATGGAACCATACACAAACTGTACAAAAATACACGTGTAGCCTTTACAGCAATAAAGGGCCCAACTTAAAGGTACAATTTTTTCATTATGAACAGAATTTCAAAAGACAAATTCATTTCATAAAAGAAATATAGTCTTCGGTGAATTTGTTTTCTAATTTACGATACGCAGGAGACATGCAGAGTCAAAGTGTGACATCACACTTTGCTTATACGATTGAATCGCAGTTAAGATCAATATTAGCAATTTGTGAAACCGAGCCCTGATTCTGTTTCCTCCATGGTACAATGTAGTTCCAGTTGCACATTTGGACTATAAAGGCAAGGTACACTTTCGGTAATTGTCAGAGACCAGTATCCCTACTTGGTGTATCCAAACATTTATGCATCAAATTTAAAAACCTGTGAAAATTTTGGCAGAATTGGTCATCGAAGTTGCATGAAAATAAGGAAAGAAAAAAACGCCCTGTTACATAGAATTGTGTGCTTTCAAATGCCTGAGAATGGCTTCATGCCTGAAGCCTTTTTCAGATTCGAAACTTTGGGTGAAAATGACCTCTTTCTCTTTACTTTTCAAAGGGAGTCTTCACAATGTTCTACAAATACTTACTACAGCTCTCCAGTGCTCCTTACATACCAAGTAAAATTTTGAAGGTCATTAACTAGAGTAATTACCAAAGTACCCTGCCCTAATGTAAAAGTCAGTCAAAACATAACTTTAAATTATTTAGTGCATGAATGCTGTGTACATGTATATGCGTGTTACCTGGGAAGTTAACTTTAAAACAATTTACAAAAAAAAGCTAATGGCATACATGTACCTGGCATACATGTAGGAGACCAATTAGCTAATTTCCCAGATGAAGGTCATTAACAAAAAAGTTGTTTTTCGTTATTAAGGGGACTGTGTCATCAATGATCAAAGCAGGCCTGTGGCTGTACATGGAATTATGAACTCTCATCCAATTACTGCATGCAGGTCAAGTACTGTACCCTCCCTCCATACCATTAAAGGAAAGTGCACCAGCGCATGCAGTATGGTTGAAACTTTGTAATGTACAGCCACACCCAGGCAAGATGAAGTTCATGACTTTATGTGAACTTTTAAGACTGTTCACGAACAACCATGAACTGGGAATGCATGTTCTGGACAGTTCATGAAGTTTTCTTTAATTTATTGTTCAATCATGAACAACCATGAACTGGGAATGCATGTTCTGGACAGTTCATAAGTTTTTCTTCAATTTATTGTTCATGAACAACCATGAACTGGGAATGCATGTTCTGGACAGTTCATGAAGTTTTCTTCAATTTATTGTCCATGAACAACCATGAACTGAGAGGACTGAAAATATCTGAAAAAAATTATCGACCAGTTGTCTCATTTGTTGTTCAAGGACATTCATGAACTGTTCATGAGCATCATGAAGAATTTTGATGGCCAGTTCGTGAACTGATGTCAATCAACCAATCATGAACCATTCATGAACATTCATGACGATTCCGTGATCATCTCGCCGGGAAGGCCTGCTGTGATCATGACAACACAGCCCCTTTACTTTAATCCTCAAAAGAAAAACTGATGGAATCAGTGTTTCAGAACTGTATGAACAAAGATGTCTATAGTAGGCTACAACGCGTCATGTTCAGGCACGTATTCAATACACACTGTACCAATGGCAAAAATATCGTCTACAAAACACAATTGCTGGCTCATATAAATTGAAGCTATACAAACAAGTGCACCGTAGCCTTGCCTTGCTTTCCCTTTGAATGCACAGAAATTACTTGGTTCCATTTATCGTTTATGAACAATGCTCTTTAGTCCACAATACCATCAGATAATTTTTGTTTGTGAATTATGTAGGCCACAAGTTGAAGCAGGTATAATAAGAACTTGGGTAAACACAGCCCACTTAGGGACCGTCCACAATCATCAACAATTTCACGAGTACAAACTGTATGCGCGGGGGGGGGGGGGGATGGGAATGTCCGCTGTACGTTTTTTTTTTTTTTTAATGTTGATCTATTCTCCCTTCCACACCCAAGCCAGCATCGTGCGCATACCCCACGCCGCATTTTTCATTTTTTGGTTTTATAAATAAAGATTTTTTCTCTCTAAAAATATAGCTTCATGGCCTTTTTTTCCCTTACACAACAAGCAGGCAATGAGCAATGTTTTCCAATGAATGGGTTGCTAGTCTTTGTTAAAGGAACATTACAGAATTGGTAAGAAAAAAACTTGTAAAATATATTTTTTGACCACAGATTTACATAAAACTTACACGATCTAATGATGATGATAGTAGAAAACATCCCTTGAGATATTTCTGTCTGAAATGCCATATTTGATGAGAAATGAATAAACTAATTTTCCGATTGGAGTTTATCGCTCAGTGAGCGTTTTATTCATCGTGTTGAATCTATATGATTTCATGCAAATTATGTGTAATCGGTTTTTCACTATTTTCTCGTGACCCAGATGGCCGATCGATCTCAAACTTCTACAGGTTTAATCAGTTTATGTATATATGGTGGATTACATAAAGTGCTTACACTGCCAGCAACTGTTTTTTTTGTATGCAAAAAACCAATGCTGTAATGTTCCTTTAACATAGGATTACCCTGGATGAAAGAAAGAAATTATTTTACAGACTTATAAATTTAAGATTCACACAATGCTCGTCACAATGAACTCAAGGCGCACCATTTGATAAGATGCACTGGGGTTTTCTTAACCTTGGAAGCCAGATAAGCTGCGTCTTGTACGCAGGAAATTACGCTATATTTGGATAATTAAGACTTGTAATGCGCACATATCCAACCTGCTGGGTGTTCAAGGCGCAGTCAACCAAAAACAAATGAAAGAAAACAGACACAACTAAATTAATCCTTGATACTGTACGTTCTTCAAGTATTTCTTATATCCGTGCCTGTATTTAAAACAGGGTTTGCGTGTAACGCACATGTGACAAGTATACATGTATCTCTACGTAGAATAGTGTGAAAAAAACATTTTTCTATGTACACTTTTAGGGAAGAGGGGGGTCTTGAAAAAGTGTACGGTTTGTACACTTGTGAAAATGTTGATCATTGTGAACGATCCCTGAACACTGGCATACAAATTGCCACCATAGTGGCCCCATAAAAAGGCTTTTTGGGGTCAGACAGTTGTCTACATATATGGCAATTGGCATGCAGTGCATTGTAATTTAGACACACACAGCACTGACATGGCAAAACCAAGGGCAGAATTTTGTCCCTTGGTTAGCAAAGTACAGTAGCAAATCAACCATGCATGTAGCAATTGTCCACTTACAGACTTCTACATGATATTCAACTTGCAATTAACACAAATGCACCTGTGTACTGGTGCTAAAACGTGTACATTTCTTTTTGTTTTTTTTACGTACTTAACTGCATGCCTACCTGAGTGTAGTGTATGGATACATGGTATATAGAGGTTTTACAGTCACGTGATGTTATCACGTGACTGTTTGTTTGAGACGCCATATTGCCGGTCAATGACCAGAGGCAAGATCACAGTTCATTACCGTAACCGTGACCAGCAAGATGGCTGCCGTTGCGGTAGTCCGGGCCAGTGACGTCAGCTGAAAAACCTCTACAGCAGCAACAAAGTTGACACACTACAGTGCAACCCAGACGAAATCTTACCACTCGATGCCCACTACCATTACCCGATATGGCGCAGAAAGTACCCCTACCATCATACTTTTAAATCAACACACCATTTTTCCTCTTAGTGCAGAAGCTACCTTTTCGTGATTACTGATTCGGCAAAACAAAGGTCCACTACCAGGGCTCGAAATTTAAACTGGACCGCAGACCCTAGGCCAGTGATTTGAGCGTGGGGTCAGTAAACTCAGGACTGGACAAGTCCTCCAATCTTGTGTTTTTGAATAGTACCATAACACTGTTATCTTTATTTTAAACTGATAACATGTATATTTCAATTATGTTGAGTATTGAAGTACATGTATCACCCATATAAGACAAATGAGATAAATCTTCTCTAATGCCAAATAATAATAAAAACAAAAAATCCTTTCCTATTTTCAAAAAGGCAGGACGCTAAACATGTTTTTTTTTTTTTTTTTGCCTTAGTGCTTATAGGCCTATTCCAATAAAAATAGCTCAACTTATTTTGTTTCTGGTCCTGTAACAAATGTTCATGTCCAGTAAACGTTTTGAGCAACAAGCCCTGCAGTCTCGTAGATTGTTTCCCAACATTTTAGTTAGCCCTGACTACATAGGTACACATTTATGATCCAGTTATCATGTACAATCTCCCTGCACTACTCAAAAAACTACAAAACAGTTTTTAAAGGAACATTACAGAATTGGTAAGAAAAAAACTTGTAAAATGTACTTTTTGATCACAGATTTACATAAAACTTACACGGTCTAATGATGATGATAGTTGAAAACATCCCTTGAAATATTTCTGTCTGAAACGCCATATTTGATGAGAAATGAATAAACTAAGTTTCCGATAGGAGTTTATCGCTCAGTGCTCGCGTTTTATTCATTTGTTGAATCTACATGATTTCATGCAAATGTGTAATCTGTTTTTCACTATTTTCTCGTGACCCAGATGGCCGATCGATCTCAAACTTCTACAGGTTTGTCAGTTTATGTATATGGTGGATTACATAAAGTGCTTACACTGCCAGCAACTGTTTTGTTAGCAAAAACCAATTCTGTAATGTTCCTTTAAGAGTGTGTATTTATGCAGTGTGCATTGTAGAGGCCTGGATCATCCAATAGTGTAAAGTTAATCATACACCCAGTATGTAACCGATCACATTTCAGGATGTGTAGGCATACCGTGCATTAAATATAACCTGGAAGCACATCATTATGTGTTTACCGGAAGATTTACACAGTGACTGTACATGATACATGCACAGCATACAGGCCTTGAACTTTGCAACGATCTACACACAGTACACAAAGCATTTTGCAGTGATTAAACTGCTTGGCAGTTTAGACATGTCATGGGATGTGTACATACACTGTACATCATTACATGATGTGATACACATGTTTGTATTTAGTTTCAGATGGGATTGTCTTCTTGTTTCTTTTTTTGCACTGAGTGAGAGTTGTTTTAAAACTTAAAGGAACATTACAGAATTGGTAAGAAAAAAACTTCTGAAATATACTTTTTGATTACAGATTTACATAAAACTTACAGTACACGGTCTAATGATGATGATAGTAGAAAACATCCCTTGAAATATTTCTGTCTGAAATGCCATATTTGATGAGAAATGAATAAACTAATTTTCCGATTGGAGTTTATCGCTCAGTGAGTGTTTTATTCATTTGTCGAATCTATACGATTTCATGCAAATGTGTAGGCCCCCCTAATCGGTTTTTCACTATTTTCTCGTGACCCAGATGGCCGATCGATCTCAAACTTCTACAGGTTTGTCAGTTTATGTATATGGTGGATTACATAAAGTGCTTACACTGCCAGCAACTGTTTTGTTGGCAAAAACCAATTCTAATGTTCATTTAATTTTACATAAGAAAATTTTTTCAAAATATAGGCCCCTAACATGTAGTAAACATAGGTCTAGAGGTGCACTGCGAACACAAAATCGCGGCTCACCCTTTTTAACACATGTAGCTCAGTGAAATACATTGTCTAGTTGGACTAGTAACAAAACACAACTTCTCAACTTGCCCTGTGGGCTACTTAAAACTGTAAAACCTACTTGATCCTTTTCAGATATGAGTTAACTTTTTAAAAATGCATTAATTTATTTTTGAGTGTGAATGTTAACTTCGTTTTTGACCATTTAAACTGGTTGTGATCGCTTCCATTTCAGATTTGAGTACATTTATGACAATAGACCATGTGACCTGTGACATCACACGTTTACAAAAGAGCCACAGAGCCTGGACTTCATACACATGTACAGGCACAGCTTGTACACAGCTCAATGTTTCATGGAGATTGCACTGTCCGATTTTTCTCAATTTTTGATATGAAGAAAGGGGGGACATCTCAAAAGCTGTACAGCTGTTGCTTTTGTAAGTCTTGAATTTATGTGAAAATTATGACACAAAATGTAAGTTTTCCCATTTGACCTGTGTAGTATCTTGCCCGTCAGGAAATGAATTAGAATGTACAAGGTCATCCCTCTGTAAACCAAGGTAACATGGTCTATACAATGTAGATTGTCTCCAAAATTCTCTCCAAAAGTTATCAATCCCATTCTGTATGAAATATAACTGATCAGTGACGAAAATGGCAGATTAGTAAAACGCAAAAGATTAGTTAGTGGCCTGACGTTTCGACCCTAGCAGAGTCTTTCTTGAAAGCTAAATGACAAGACAACACACATATACAAGGGGGACAAAAGCAGTCAAGTGGAACAGCAAAGTATTTAGTAACTGGTCCAGCTGGTTAGCCATTGACAATAATTACATGTACAGTCATGACAGTCTGTGATATGTAGCTCAATTAGACCCAGACATCCTTCTAAATCTTGGTTTTGCTTACAACGACTGCTGCCTCCGACATTTTTACACAGTTCATTTTATGAAAGGGAACCTACATGTATTTCATTGACACCCCCCCCCCCTCTCTCCATAAAACCAAGCCTGCTGCATTTGGTGCTGGATTCGTGGCATGGTACCAGGCATGCAACTGTAACTTCACCAAAATTTTGAATGGTAATTTACTGAGAATAAAAAAGAGGAAACCAGCTGATCCAAGGAAAAGTTGCATGCCTATCATGTATACCCCCTCCTAGTCCTACCCCCTTCATTTTTGTATTTACTAAGTAAAAAATATATACTTTAGGCACCATCACGTGAAATTTTTTTGGGCTAATTAATGTACTAAAAGTTACTTTATCATAACAAGACTGCGGCAAATAAATAATGTCACACGCAGAGCTGTCTGGACAAGGGCGCCATATTAAATCAGGCTGTCAAAATAGGGTTGCACTGCACAGCTCGCTGCTTGGAATTTGTCTTTGTGCAAGGCCGCTACAAAAATAGCTCCAGCCCAAAGACCACCATACTAGAAAACATTCCCTAGAGGCGGCTATGTTTGTTTTAGCGTCGCTCTACTATTAAAACAGAGAGCACATATTCCTTGACCCAAGGTTGTATTGCTCTTGAAATTAATACATTTAATGTCTTGAACATGGAGTGTCATGGTCGAGCGGTCAAATGCACGGGACTCAAGCTCTGGTCTGGTGATCACAGAGTGTGGGTTCAAGTCCCTGTCTTGACAGTCAGGTGCCCAAGAACCCTCAACTATTATTGCTTCGTCCTTCGGATGGGACTTCAAGCCATAGTACATGTAGGTCCCGTGTGTTGTGTTTAAATACACGTACATAAAAGAACCAAGTACACTCATCAAGAGAAAGGGTTTGCTGCGTGTTTCTGGTATGGTTGGCTACATTAACTTTCCGCCAGAGCACCTCGTAAACAGTTACATAAAATCAATATGTTATAACTCCAAACACACACTGTAGCTCTGCATTTGTTCATGGACCCATTGAAAAAAATAATGAGCACTTTGGGACATCCTTCGGGTGTGAATCTGAAAAGAATTGTGTTATTTTTATGATGTGGCCCTTTAAGAATTGCGTGTTACTTAATGATGTGGTCATCTTAAGTTCTTTACAGACAATCTTTAGTGAAGGGAGATCTACGACAAATCCTGAAAAAATTATAGGCGTAAAAAGGTACCCTGTGATTGGATACACACTACAGTGTACAATGTACCTACCAAATGCCACTGCACAGCATATGACGGATCTTTGAAGTTCAAGCTTCGCTTTGTTCTTCTACGGATCCGCTGGCGATGGAACCACTCCACGTCAGGATGCTTCCGTAACTTGGCCTCGGTGTCCAGCTGAATATGCCTGGCATCAGCATGATCGTCGGCCCCTTTCAAAGTTTTGTTGTAACTGGCATGCACAAAGAGGTAGTGGTTTATTAATTCCCCAACTTGGCCGTGATTTAGGAGGTCCAGTTCGTGGGATATTCGGTGGGCTATTTGGTCGTAGTCAGTCCGTTGAACGGTCTTCCTGTGATCGCTGGTCCGAAACTTAAGTGCCCACGACAGAGTCTCCTGCATGTCGGAGGACGTCGACTCCGTGTCATCCTGGTTGGTCGCATACTCTACTCTCGCTATGTATAAACTGTGCAGGGGTACCGGGTAAATCACCCACAATGCAATGAGTATGGGTAGGTGGAAGTGGCGAGTGACATCGTGGCTTAAGGTCACAGGGCATCTATCTAGTAGCATGTTGCTAAGTGTCGTGGGTGCCCGAGACAACCCACGATGCTACTGTGCGCTGGAGTTGTTGGGGACCCACGATGGGCAGTAGCCCCTGCCGTAGGTATGATGGTGTTGGCTATGCAGATTGTCATGTGTGCTTTGGGCTGTAAAATTAAAAGAAGTTCACTTTAAAGTTGATTTTGATTTACATATTCAAAAAGGGTGCATGAGTGAACATTTGATGGAAAGGAAATACACGTTCATGACAAGTCAAGTACATCTTTTGGAATGTTGCCATCTCTGTAAAATCACTATCAGTATCAGCATACATACCTTTTTGTCTACAAAATGATTTTGTCAAGCTATGTCGGCTAAAATGTTTAGACTGAACACTTTTTGTACACACTGACTCCAAACATCGAGTAGCAAATGATGATTTTTCAGTTTAGCAACTGGAATTTGCTAAGCTATGGGAAATCGTTTACCAGTACAGCGTACTACTGTTAGGTTTATTTTGTCCCCCTGAAAAAAACACCACAGATTTTAAGTAAACAGTGTCTTTGAGCTTGCTGGTAGGCAATGACAAAAGCAACATTTGTACCAGAGCTTTCCGGACATGTATTCAAGGACAAAGTAAACAAATAAAAAAGCACAGAGGATTGGAAGGACCAAAGGAGCTGTGGTTAAAGAAGCTGGACAAAGTGGACACTAGAGGTACTAATCCTTTTCACCTCTTGAACATGGTCAGGGTTATATCTTGGCATTCTTTGAATCTTAGCCTTGAATTTTTTAAACACCTGGCGACATGTACTTGAAAATTAAGGTCTTGTAAAAAGTGGCTAGCAAACAGTGCCAGAGTTCAATGCAACAAAACATGTTTAATCCAGCTTTGTGTAGACTGGACCTTAAAGGCAAAGTACGTACATGTATACCTTTGGTTTTTTGAACCGTTTGATTGTTTTTGATAGTAGATATACAATAAAACTAACCTGTGAAAATATCATTTCAAAGGTGGTAGCGTTTTTTGAGATATTGCCGAAAATCCGGAGAGGTTATGTCCACGCAGGAAGAATAATCCGCGATTGGAATACACAATCTGAGATACGTTTCTAACAGAAACGCTTCTCAGGTTCATTTTTTTCTGATAAAAAACTGAGATATTTTTCCATAACCACATAACTGCGAAGTGAAATGATTCACAAAATGCTTTAAACTGTATGGAAGCTGCTGTACTTCTAACCAAGTAAGTTTTTAATTGCCATTAATTTCACGAGAGTGATTATCAAACATATACCTTCCCTTTAAGGACTTTTTGTGTCTGCTACCTGAAGTGCACAAAGGGACAGATTAAGTGGCCTGTAGCACCTTTCAACCATGCCCATTGAAAAAAGGCACTCACTTGTAAAATGCACTCTTTTGGGTCTGAGTTTTGGAAATTACAGGGTCAGAAATGAAGTGTTACTTGATACTGATTCTGAATAACAGCTGTGTGTCTAATAAGGGGATATGTTTGGAATTGCCGAAAGTGTGATTGTTGTTTTTTCATGGATTTTAATTTTAGTGTTGGTGGGTCAAACTTTGAAGAAGTAATCAAAAATTTAATAAAAATAAAAAAAAACTTGGGGTTGCGAACAAAGAAAAATTGATTAGAGTTCGACTAGAACCTGCACCCTCCGCATACCATATTCTTGATGGGGAGGGGGGGGGGGTCTTAATAAAGTTGGGCAACCATTCATACAAAGGAATCTGTTTTTCTACAGTATAATCAATGTAACACCATGGAGGAAGGGTAACACATGTGCAACAATGTTCAAAGCGTATACAGCCATTTAATAGGCTATTAGTATTAAGTATTCAACAGCTGTTACTCATATTGTTAAAAACACACAAGCAAACAAGAGGTTTCGCTAGAAACAGCTGTCACCTTTTAGACTGCAACAGGCCCGATACATTGTACTTAACAGAGACAACGATTGCCTCCATCAGTGAACAGTTTCCCTTGCAATGGGGCTATTCAGAATAGTCAATGTTTAAAAAACAAATTTCAATTTGTTTTTGAAAAAAGTTTTGACCTACCCACCCAACCAAAAATTTGATTTTTAAAGGAACATTACAGAGTTGGTTTTTGCTAACAAAACAGTTGCTGGCAGTGTAAGCACTTTATGTAATCCACCATATGTATATAAATTGAAAAACCTGTAGAAGTTTGAGATCGATCGACCATCTGGGTCACGAGAAAATAGTGAAAAACCGATTACACATTCGCATGAAATCACGTAGGTTCAACAAATGAATAAAACGCTCACTGAGCGATAAACTCCAATCGAAAAATTAGTTTACTAATTTCTCATCAAATATGGCATTTCAGACAGAAATATTTCTAGGGATGTTTTCTACTATCATCATCATTAGACCGTGTAAGTTTTATGCAAATCTGTGATCAAAAGTATATTTTTCAAGTTTTTTTTATACCAATTCTGTAATGTTCCTTTAAATATTGAACGACTTAAAAGTATATTCTATACACTAAAGTACAAAGTAATACCTCAAATGATGCAGATATTTGTGACCAAAGGTCTCCAACGTCAGTTGTTTTCAATGGCTTTTCCTGGATTAACGGAACATTACAGAATTGGTTTTTGCTAACAAAACAGTTGCTTGCAGTGTAAGCACTTCATGTAATCCACCATATAAACTGACAAACCTGTAGAAGTTTTAGATTGATCGGCCATCTGGGTCACGAGAAAATAGTTTTGTTCTTACCAATTCTGTAATGTTCCTTTAAATAAACAACGATCTGGGCCAGCTGGGTATTTTCTTCTTCTATTATTATTTTAAATTCAAATTGAATTTCGATTTTCAGTTCATTCTTTTGACCCACCCACCATGAGTTTCGAAAAAAGATAAATTCCTTTTAATATTGACTATTCTAAATGGCCCCTATTGTTGTACATGTATACCATAACATGCTGGTCAACTCATGCGCACACCAACTGTCATGACTGTAATGTACACAAAAAACTTGCAAAGTACAGTGAACGCCGAATCGTTTCCCTTGAATAGCAGAACATGTTACAAAATGATTCATAAAATGTACTAACTATCAGTTGCTACTCAAAAATCATAATTAATACTAACAGTAACACAAAATGTTAGCATTCAGTGTGCACAAAACTAGTTTAGTATAATTTTGCTATTCCTGCCCTTCGAGTCAATGCCTTGTCCCTTGAAATGTTAAAAAAAAAAATCCCTCATTAAACTGTAAATATGGCAGGTACATGTAGGTGATAAGATTGTGACTTTGATAATACAAGCATGGAAACAGTCAGCGTAGTAGACCTACATGTATGTGCACAGCCTCAATCATGGGTACACATTTTTTCGAGTCCATGTTATGAACAACAGATTGAAAACCAGTGATGTAACAGTTATTCCAGTGTTGTTTGTAAATGAATTAACCAGCGCTGTGTGAATGAAGAGTAGAAAGTACTTGAGTTTGTCAAATACCAGATCTGCAAAGAGTTACTCAATATTTATATGTTGTTCATTTGGTGTCTTTTGAAACAAAAAGTGTACCCATGATTTGTGAGAGATGTTTGGCTGTAGGGCCATTGCAGAATTGTAAATTGTCATTTGAAAAAATGTAGGCAGAACTAACAAGCAATGACAGCCATTAATTTTTTTGTTTTTAATTGCTGGAACATTATTCTACCAAGACTATTTTCCAAAGGACAAATCTGCGATGGCCCTGTACATGCAGGGTTTTCTGCCCACAGTGGTCGGTGCCGAAAAAACCCGCCCGGCACTCAGGATTCCCCAACCACCACTTGGCAGAATTTTCTCAGTTTCCGACCACCACACATTTAAAAAAATTTACGCTTGCAATTTCCTTTCAAAGGTTTTCAACGAAATGTTAAATTGAGTATTTACCAGTAAAAATGGTATCCGAAGCCAATAATTTTGAGTACTACTTTGATTTGAGTCTATTTACATGTACATGTAACTAATTCATCTCGCAATGGTTTCCAGGGAAACATTTTTCCACCACTACAGAAATCCTGGGCAGAACCCTGTACATGGTATGAAGTAAATGTCTGTCTCATGACTACACAATGTTCCTGTACTCTGACTGTATGCCAAATTCCACACTTGTAATGATGAAAGGTACAGCAAGGTTCTGCCCACAGTGCCGGAAAACCCGACCGGCACTCAGGATTCCCTTACCACCACAGGCAGAATTTTCTCTGTTTCCGACCACCACACATTTTCAACATTTTTAAACGACACTTGCAATTTCTTCTCAAAGGTTTTAAACAAAATGTAAAATTGGGTATTTACCAGTAAAAATGGTGTCCGAAGCCATGAATTTTGAGCACTTCTTTGGTTTGAGTCTATTTATATGATCTACCGTGTAACTGATCAATCTCGCAATGGTTTCCAGGGAAACATTTTTCCACCACTGAAAAAATCCTGGGCAGAACCCTGGTACAGGTCTCCCAAATATTTTCCTTATCTGTCCCACCATATTGAGGTGCCCTGTTACAAGGGAAACTGCCCAAGTGCCTACAGTTACAAGAAAAAAAGCGGATACAAGTATATCAAATCAACATTTTCTTGTTTCACTTTCCCTTTTACAAATTACATCACACATACATTGTACAGTAGTCATTGTTTTCATTTTGCACACATGTGTAGTTTTAATATCAAAACCATAATTTGTCGTTTAATTATTGATTAAACGATTTTGGTTGTCATTCCTTGCTTGTTTTATTTTGTTGACATTACAACACAAGTTTTGCTTTATTGTTTCTGGAGCTAAAGAGTGGATTATGCTGCAAGATACATAATTTTGAAGTCAAACTTTGGTAAATAAATTGCGATTATAGTAGAGTGATATCAGAAACCCAAATATCAAGTTGCCTAATGAGTTGCCCTACACATGTATAAAACATTGAACATTTTAACAGAGGAGACTGCTAAGTCAGTTCAGTTCAGTACAACCAGCCAATAAGCCAACCCAAGAAAAACATACCAGCCAAAAAACAAACAAACAACAACAAAACAAACACTTAAAACTAAATCCTGATGAGCTTTAATAAAAACTACTGCACTACATTTTACACATAAAAGCAGACATATTTTATTTATTTTATTCTTTTATTACATCCAACAGCACAGTTAGCGCCAATAACAGGATGAATAGGAAATAATACAAAATGTTCCAGTTTTAGATGTGGGAAGAAAACCCCAATGGGGGAAACCCACACAATCAGGTTGGGAATGAAAAACCCAATCCACATGCAAGGCCCTGTCTGGTCTGGGGTTGGTTTTGAACCAGGGTCCACAAAGGTGAAAGGCATGGAATGAAACCACTGAGCCAACCTGATCCCTGAACTTACATGACCAAGTTCATACAGTACACTGTAGCAGGGCTCTGCCCACAGTGGTCGGTGCTGGAAAACCCGCCCGGCACTCGGCATTCCCCAACCACCACTGGCAGAATTTTCTTCGTTTCCGACCACCACAAATTTCCACTCTTTTAAATTACACTTGCAATTTCCTTTCAAAGGTTTTCAACGAAATGTAAAAATGGTATACAAAGCCATTCATTTTGAGTGCTTCTTTGATTTGAGTCTATTTATATGATCTACCGTGTAACTGATCCATCTCGCAATGGTTTCCAGGGAAACATTTTTCTACCACTAAAGAAATCCTAGGCAGAACCCTGCTGTAGAGTACTGTACTTTATTTCCCAAAATACTACAGTATTAGATTTTGAAAACAACAAAATACATTGAACCCCTCTAAGTTGAAATCGACAGGAACATTTGTGTAGGAAAATCTGTAATAAAATTCAAACTGATTCAGTCATTGGTACTTATAGCATACATGCCTGGAATTTCATATTTGAGAGGGCAAGGCCATTTTCATTAACATTGCAAAGGGCACTTCCACTTGGAAAATCTGAAAGTTTGTGGGAAACTTTTGAAGGGGCACCAAGGCCAAGACCAGGGCAACTGAGGCTGTGGCCTCCGTGTAATTTCAGGCCTGATACTTCACAGACATGGCAGAGATCATGGAGGCAATTGCCTTGGTGCCCCTTGAAGAGTTCCAGTAGAAATTGAGATTTCTTTCCTGGAGGGAGGGAATAAACTGCCATGCCCCAATTACAACAACAAAGTATCGGGTCTGGTGATTCAGTCTCATTCATGAAGTAGTGCACTGCTGGCTATACAATGTAGGCCACAACGTTTGTTCAATCTACATTGAGGGCTGCGAGATGCAAGATTGGTAAAAAGAAAATGGTGGGCTGCAGGGAAAACTCGCGTGTTAACTTGTTTTACTGACAGTACTGTTACCTGGTTACACGTAATCATGAACTAATTTGTAACAAACCACTAGGTAAGATTTAAATAATTTGGTGTTGAACAAAGACAAATTGACTGGTGTGGAATTTGAACCAACAACCTCTGGGTTAACGTACCGGCACTCTACCAACTAAGCTACCATGTATCTAGGCCTGCCGTACATGTATCTAGCCCTATGTCAATATCTTCTTGGGTGCCAGTCAGAAGCCATACAACAATTAACTGGCGTGTACGTAGCCAGGGATCACACCCAAGTTTACCTAAATTTGTACACCCGAAAGTCAGCTTAATTAATTCTAATAAGCATGTCTGGTGTTGTTTACTTGAATAGTCAATAGGCCTACCACACTGTGTAATATCTTTTAACATAAAGAAACACTGTTTGAATGTTGACTTTGAGTATGTGTCTTGTTGAACCTTTCAATTTGGTTTTAAGAGTATCAAAGTGCACTTTCCCATAAGACAAAACAGTTTACATGTTTAACTTTGTAGACAAATTCTGTCTGGTCAGGTCTTGTGAAATAAATTCTGGTCTAAAGTAAAAATTTTGAGTTACAAGTCACGCGATATGTATTTGGTTTGCGGTAACACCATGTGTATAGATATCTACTTTGCTGTGTAGATTTTGTTCAAGAGAACTGGTCTTGCTATTTATTCTACTACCGCGGAGTAGATTTTCGGGATTCGGGAGACTTCTCAGTTCTGCTTATTAACTACTTACTACCTGGGCGGGAGGTAGGAAATCGGCCTGGACTACTACATGTACTTTAGCTTTGTGGATCGGGGGGACTTCTCGTCATGTGATCCAAGTGAATTTTTACCCTTGTATTCTGTCTCCCCCCACCAGACCAAATTGTGTCTCTTTAAAGTCGAGACAGGTCCTCCTAAGATTGGGCTTTGCTCTCTAAATCTATAGGGAGGTTATTATGTCTGCCTTCTACACAGGAAATGTTGGTCTCCACCGGAAAATATGTGTGTGTGTACCAATACTGGCACCATGAGGCTGGCTGTGCATGCGATAATTTGTAGTCTACCCACCAGTCAAAAATAGTGGTACATGATGGTCAAGAAAAATTGCACAAGCATGGGGACTAATTACAAACTTGCAGCAAACCTAACAACAAAACCTACCGACAACTTAATCCATTTCTCGAAAAGATAAAACTAAACATATTTTGTTGAAAGTCCCAAGAATAAATCAAAATATGTACCATTGTTACATGTTGTGAGGTGTGTAGCCTACAGTAACTATGATGTGAAAGGAGTCATTATCAGCTCAGAGATTCTTCAGTTAATTACACCAAATCAAGCTTGCACAAAATTGTTTTAATAATGTACACTGTACTCTCCACAACTTGGCAATATTGACAACTGGGGAAAACATTTTGGTTAAAAAATGTGCGTCTCTAAATTTGAAAGATCATTCCACTTCCTGATGCTATGTGGGGCTTGGGCCAAGAATATGGAGGGAGTCCAGCGTATTGGCGCTATTTATGGGGCTACCCAGACCGGTGCATGAAGTTTTAGTGCCAAGTCGCAGGCGGCATATCTTGAAACGCGCTAAGAAAAATGAACACCTTGAACAAGATGGTGAACATTCTGATCATTTATATTGATAAACCTTTCATATACATGGATGGTTAATTCTTACCTTTTTCTTGACCTTCACTGTTTCAGTCACTTCTGCATCTAACTAATAAAAGGTCCTCTGCCTCAGCCTGGCTGGGTTATGCTTGGTGCAATGCAGTCACCAGACCATGTACATAACATGTACGTAACATGATATAATGTACTTAAAAACTTAAAAGGCCCTATTTCAGATTTGTAAATTGTGTTGTAAGTCAGTACTGTACTTCAAGTTCTACTTCTTTGTACATCATTCACAATAAACATTGGCAAGCATGACTGTATGGCCTGGTGCAGCAGCCAATTTCACGAAGCGGCTAGGATTAATCCAATCTCGAGTTAGGATGAGTAACTCGTCCTAACTTAGGATGGGTTCAAATCAATGTGTCCTAACGTATATGGATACGGAACTTAACTCGTCCTAAGTCCTAAGATTAATCCTGAGTTAGGAAGAGTTTGGTATGAAATCAACGTCCAGGACTACAACAAGTATAACAACCATGGGAGTGCAACAACTGACCAAGGGATTGCAGCCACGGCAGTTGGCACTAGCAGTAGCACTTTCTTTGGAGAAGTAGCAGTAGCACTACAGTACTACTACTAGCAGAGTTGTTATACTATATATAGAACAGCATCGACACTAACTAAGTAAACAATGTACTGTATGCATACTGACTGGCGTTCTGTATACTGTACACAAATGCAATGCATTTCATATTGGAACTGTTTCGATTTTTGCAATACACGTTTTGTGTTTGGTTTATAAACAAAAACACAACGGAACGAACTTCACCCGCAGTTCGTGATCTTGATTTCGTTCGCCCTTTTTACAACTCTAATTAATTATTAAGAGAAATCTTCAACTTACCCTGTATTGTCCTTTGTCCATGCCATGGTCCATGTATTAGTTATTATTATTCACCGACACTATACACCACATGACCTGGTTAAACAAACGAAAACATCCCACCAAGGCCGGATGTTTATGTGCACAATGCACTGAAAATGACCATAAATTAATGCACTCAAGTGTAACGAACAATAATAGCCACACTTGTTGGTAGTCGCCAATGACGTGTATAGGGAAGGTAGGTAATAGTGGTCACCAGCGTCATTCGAGGGGCTCGGCCTTTTGTTCAATAAACAGTTGGTGGCGCTGTTTTGGCTGTCGCGCTCTCTGCGCAGCTGCTCTACTTGTGTCCCTGAACAAAAACTCACCTCCTCCAACACAAACATGAAAACTTTCAAAAAGAAGACATTATTAACTTCACTGACAGTGCAAAAATCGAATCCGCAATACACCTCTAATCAGTATTTTGTGCCTGCAGTGGCAATTTATGGTAGCCGTGATGCATGCTCAAAACAAACGAGTTTAAAAGGGGATGGCCTACGCCGAAAACTAACCAAAATCTTTGATAGTTAAAGGCCCTGTACACTATTGGTAAGATCGAAAAACACAAATGTTCACAGATTCACACATAACTTACATGATTTAAAGTAAGTAATGGTAGAAAGTGTGACTTAAAATATTTCTGCCTAAAATGCTATCGTTTCTGAGAAACGAGTAAAACAATAGTAATTATCGCGCGCGATAATTTGAAAAAACAGAAAACACATAAGATCTCTTTTCACTATTTTCTCGTGACCTCGATGACCAATTGAGCTCAAACTTTCACAGGTTTGTTTGTTCATACATATGTTTAATCACACAAAATGTGGACACTGATTTTGAGCTGTTACCAAAAGTGTACATTACCTTTAAAGGAACATTACAGAATTGGTGAGAACAAAACTTGTAAAATGTACTTTTTGATCACAGATTTACATTAAACTTACATGGTCTAATGATGATGATAGTAGAAAACATCCCCTGAAATATTTCTGTCTGAAAGGCCATATTTGATGAGAAATGAATAAACTAATTTTCCGATTGGAGTTTATCGCTCAATGAGCGTTTTATTCATTTGTTGAATCTATATGATTTCATGCAAATGTGTGATCGGTTTTTCACTATTTTCTCGTGACCCAGATGGCCGATCGATCTCAAAACTTCTACAGGTTTGTCAGTTTATGTGTATGGTGGATTACATAAAGTGCTTACACTGCCAGCAACTGTTTTGTTAGCAAAAACAAATTCTGTAATGTTCCTTTAAAAAATGATTAGGCCTATGTATAGCCTTGTCAATATGTATGCCTACTTATCAGGAGCTCATCGGGAGTACGTGACCAAACACTGTGAGATACAATTATAGTTGTATGGTTTGATCATGGAGGAAAGAAAAATCCCCCCATGCTTGGATGTACGCGCAGGCCTTCCCTTAGTCTTGGTTAAGACTCTCCTGTTGTTTATTATCTTGAAAGCGCCGAAAGCTCCCCACTAGAGGGCGCTTATCAACCACGAACCGCTATCGCCCCGAGAACCGCTTGTGGCGATGTGGCGATGGATATAATTATCGTGGGAAGGTATTAGTAACAGGAGAGTCTTAACCAAGACTAGCCTTCCCTGCGACAGTCTAGTCCAAGCCCCGCCATACACATGCGGAAGTTCAGCCCGTGACAAAAAAGAAACACACGAACGCATACTGCAATCTTCCACGGAAAGAATTATAATTATCAGAATTATAAATGTTATTGTCCGCATCATCAAAATACAGCAATTTTGTTTCTAAGAAAGTGGTCTTAGCTAAAAGTAATGGCAGCTTAATTAAAATAATTACATAATTTTGAACTTTATCGACTTTGACGACAGCATTTCAGACAAAAAACCTGAGAAAGATTGGTATGATTAGTGAAATATTATTTAAGTTGCCATTACTTTTAGCTAAGATCACTTTCTAAGAACCCATGGCTTCTCGATTGCCGCAATGGGAGACTTTTGAACGCTAGATGGCAGCAGACATACCAGGTACAATTCCACTGTTTGCGGAGTTCTAAGCATACGCACATTGCCGAGAACGATGGGTTTATTCTGGTAAGTCTGCTACCTCCTATCGTCCCAAATGTCCCCCATTGAAATAAGCTCGAATAACGTCGGCGAAACATTCTCACAAAAGCTTTTTTTAATTCAACACATAAAACAAACAGAAAAACAAATTATGTTGTGAAATGTTTTTTTTTAATGATCAGTGATGAAATTTTCACAGGCTTTATGAATAGTTTCTTGAAACTATAAAACTACCTCACTACCCAAGTTAATAACTTTGTTGTCCATGAAACGTATGAGGTGGGATGAATCAAACTATGGCTTTATAAAGAAGACAGTTCCAAACAGTTTTTTTATTTGATTACATTTCATATTATCGTTTATTCAGTATATAGTAACACAAACATTAACCACAAGGCATGTTCCCAACCCTATAGATAGGTTGCAGTATGACGTAAATCGGCCATCTTTACGGGCAGTTTAGTACAAACAGTCGTGCGTTTCGTGTGAGAACGGCGTGCAACACGCGCCCATTTCGCGAAACTCATTGCATGATTGGTCAGTGAACAACGCGGCTGCGTAAATAAGTTGAGCGCTTGACGCATCTGCAAGCCAAAATGCACTTTGCCCGTAAAGATGGCGTCTACTGGAACTTAGACGCCATCTTTACGGGCAAATTGCATTTTGGCTTGCAGATGCGTCAAGCGCTCAACTTATTAACGCAGCCGCGTTGTTCACTGACCAATCATGCAATGAGTTTCGCGAAATGGGCGCGTGTTGCACGCCGTTCTCACACGAAACGCACGACTGTTTGTTCTAAACTGCCCGTAAAGATGGCCGATTTACGTCATACTGCAACCTATCTATATACTTCACCCCTTTACTATGACACGGTTCTTACATCATAATGGTAAATTAGCTGGAAAACAGGTTACAAGATGACACAGGACGCAGTACAATGATAACCGTGTGCTCATCGAAAATTACTGTGCGGATACGGATTTCACATTACCTATATTTACGATCTTCATACAGACCTTATGACTGACTGGCAGCATTATTGCGTCACAGCACCTTGTAAACCATTACACGGGCGCTATGTAAAGGAATATGTCTAATGCTTCAAAACAAAGCTCCACAATACCTTGCAGGAAAATACTGAATGTTGAAGCGCCTTGAGTGTCACTGAGCTGACAGATATGTGCGCTATTATGCTCGTGACGTCATTTAAAGTAGGATAGGGTGCCCTCGGCTAAAGGTCAAAAGAAGGTTGCTCCTTGGCCCATGGTGTACCGCGGGTACATGTGCGTTTTTCATTGCTGCATCATCGTTTTACATCTGAAACGGAGTTCCAGGCAATCTCCAGGAAGAAAATTCGGTCGCATTTCAGTTTTCTCATCATCTTCTTGGGGATAGCGAGTTACAGCAAGAAGAATGTCTCTTGTGCTACCGAAGTCTTCATTGTGCATGCAGTGCAGTTGGCTGCCTCCAAGTTGCCTGAAAATTGCCCTGTGTAACATGGCCTCAAGATGGCGGCGGGATGACGTCATATAGTGCATAAGGTCTACTGACCCACAACGTGCAGTGCACAATACACCTTTTTAAGAGGCATATACCTTTCCATTGCTGATAAACATACCGCGCTGCTGGTTAATTAATAGTATTTAATAATAATAATTATTCGGGCAAAACATTCACAATATTATAATAACAACTTACGTTAAACAACAGTGGGATGCCCAGGAGAGCATACAAGTTAAAAATTAACTGTCGCCAAAAGGCGTATGTCTCCCCCAGAAAAGCCTGTGGGAAATATTAATTGAGGCAAGAAAGGGCAGAGACATACAAAAAAGCACAAACGATCCAAAAAAATCACTGAACAATTGTCAAGGCCAAAATTATTTTTGAGCCTACATACAAATTCCGGTAAGGTTGGCATGGACGGCCGAATTTTAGCCAGCATTTAATCGTGTTAAAACACATATATATATCTCATCATCTTCTTGGGGGATAGTGAGTTACAGCAAGAAGAATGTCTCTTGTGCTGCCGAAGTGTTCCTCGTGCATACAGTGCAGTTGGCTACCTCCAAGTTGCCTGAAAAATTGCCCTGTGTAACATGGCCTCAAGATGGCGGCGGGATGACGTCATATGGACGGCCGAATTTCAATACATAAACACATGTTCATATATATGTATATATAAAAACCCCACACATCCCATGATTGACTTCATAGCCCTGCGCACGGCTAGAACTTGTACTAATGGGAAACTCCTGGGGACACTCGATGGCGGTGTGGCAGGAGATATTGTCACCCCCGCCCCGATGATACGGCGAATGGTGTAGAAACTTCATCGGATAGCGCCCTCTTTTGAATCAACTTCCTTCAGTCCGTGTTATTTACCGTATTCACACACACACTCCAGGAGACAACATTTCCTATGACGAGCGGCAACTATACATACCAAGTGTCGTTCTTAAAAAAATATACCTTTATGCACATGACCTCAATTGAGCAGGGCGCCCTCGGCTAAAGGTCAAATAAAGGTTGCTCGTTGGCCCACAAGATGGCGGCGTGAGAACGTCAATACATAAATACATGTTCATGACAGCATAACCAATAGACAAATATAGACCTTATGCATTGACGTCATCACGCCGCTATCATAGAGGTAAAACGATTATACAACAAATGTAAAACGCGCGTCTATGTATACGCGCAGCGTAAACGACGGGACAATGAGGCCAGCAAAATGCAAAAAACATTTCTTACCAGCGCAACTGCCACATGACCGAAAACCCACTTTAATTACTTGAATTCACTTAGTCCCCAGTGAGCCGAGGCCCCCCTCCCCACCCCAGTGAGCTCAGAACTATTTCCAAACCCCAACCAAAGACTATGGGATGCGACACTGCAGAGGTGCCCCATACTGATCGACTGAAGAACAATAGGTCTAGTACTTGGAGGCTGTGCATTTGACGACCAAGTTCAGCTTTGTAATAGAAAGCTCTACGATTTCCCGGAGCAAAGTTTCAGCTGTTGCTCGAAACGTTGAACCTGCTCCAACAATTCTCCAATCCTCGTATCTTTCTGAAAACGATAAAAAGGAGACAAACCATTCCTGTATGTGGTAGACCAAACAAAAAAATAGCCGTGTTAGTCTAATAAACTGCGCCAATAAAGTATCTAAACACTTACAAATGGTCAGATATATCGGAACCTTAAATAGTATGCAGAACATTAATTAATTAATCCGATGCACAGTTATCTTCTGCGCATTTTGATACCTCTTTTGTTGCGCTACGATGTTGTTTGGCGGATTAATGGGTACTTGAGTGTGTAAGGTCGAATTTCAAAAGTTGCAAAAGCCCCTATTCAAGCAAGAGCGTTGTACTGTCACGAATTATTGAGGACCATCTTCAGGATATCAGCAGTTACAGTTTATAAGATAAAAAGCAGAGAGTACCTTTAAGCAGTGAAGTTAGAAGTCGGAGGAGCTACTGCAATAAATTTCATGGTTAAGCAAACAGAACAAGTTTGTGTCTTTTGTCTTTATTTTGTCTTTGTGTGATGCTTGTGCGAGTTCCCTTCTGGAATTGGGGTGAATAGGGGTTTCTGCAACTTTTGAAATTCGACCTTAAGCCACTCAAGTGCCCATAAATCCGCCAAACAACATCGCAGCACAACAAAAGAGGTGTCAAAATGCGCAGAAGATAACTGTGAATCGAATTATTTAATTATTTTTTTGCATACTATTTGAGGTTCCGATAAATCTGACCATTTGTAAGTGTTTAGATACTTTATTGGCGCAGTTTAGATAAAACAAAGAAGGTAGTGGTAGCACAGACTAACTAATTACATAACAAAAACTGCAAGAGCTTTCGTAACAACAACTACTACACCAGACGCGAAGTAGTTGTTGCTACAAAAGCTCATGCAGTTTTTTATGTAATTAGTTAGTCTTTAGGTGCTACCACTAATTCCCTGTATGCGGTGAAAGTTGACACATCAACTAGAGAATGTTGAGGACGCTAAGGTATGTGGAGCGGCAGACTTTACCTGGTCAGATAGGAAATAATATACGCATCATGCCCCAAAAACTACGTAAGAAATTGATCAGTTGGCTTGTATCAGTCCAAACCGCGACTTAGGCACCGTCTCCTGCTCCGGGTTCCACTTGATGGTGGACACACCATGCACAATATACACTGCTTCAAAATTGATGACGGAGTCCGAACTAGAGGCGATTTTTTCCCCGTACCACACTAGAGCCAATGCATACACGCATAAGGTATGGGCGCTTTCCCGGATCCCTTCACTGTTGACCCCCTCTCTCAAGTGTGGTACGAAAGAAAAAATTGCGAACTGGAGTCGGAGTCGAATACGGAGATGGAAAAGGTCCCTATTAAGTCTGCTGCCACCTAGCGTTATAAAGTCTCCAGAAGCCATACAACCCGTAACTGCGGTATAGCCATGTTTTGTTGTTTTGTTTTTGATATCGTTATTCGAGGGTAAGAAAGAGGTTGGCGTGGTTCACGATCAATCTGTTTCATTTTGCCTCTGGATAGGAATAAAATGTTTTTTTGAACAAATAATCGTTACCTCTTCCAAATCATTTTTCAACTTCTCAATTTCCCTGTCTTTATCCTTCAGTTTGGCAACGTCTATGTTGAAACTGGCACCTGGACGTTGGGGAGCTATTTGGTTGTGCGTTGTAAACATTCTCTGTTCCTGGGATCCGTCTGATTGACGTTCGGACCACACTCCAATAATCTGTGATGTGGGAAAAAAAGAGAGAATGCACACAACAAAACCGGACGAGTCTTATGGCGAAAAAACGGTTCTTATGAAAGTAATAATGGTTGGAGAGACATTTAAAAAGTAGAATACAATAATCCACACCCCAAAATACCTCATCATTGTTTGGTTACTTCGTGAACTAACGCGGTCCGCCATTTTGTGGAGTCAAACAATTTGTTTCTACAAAATTAATAAAATTGCCCCCCGGCCTTCCCCAAAACGAAAACAAGTTGCCTTTGCCCATAGCTTGCCTCCACCCATATGAACATGTCTAGTTACGCCACTGGCCGTAAATATAGCCCAACTTCAATGACCCTGCCCATGACCATGTTTTTATGCTACGGCAAAGGTTACACAGTGGCCTAGCTAAATAGAGTTATATATATGAACTAGAGGGCGCACTGGCAATACTGCGTGCACAAGCGCGCCGGGACCGCAAGGAGACACTGGCGCCATTTTTTAGAGGGCAAAATTGAGTACGAAGTATACGATGTGCGTATGGTAAATGCACGCGCATCACGCGCTCGGTGTTCATGTTGTTGTTTTGCGTACAGTAAAGTAATGGTAGTGGTACTTAAAACATGGCCGCACCACCCGCGCAACGAGTCACGTAACTTGGCTAGTGCGCCCTCTAGTTCTTCTATATAACTCTATGCCTAGCTATGATCGCCAAATAGTCTCTATAGCGGTCAACAAAGCCCGACGTCAAATACCCCTCTCCCCCACCCACCCCGTCATAACTTGAGTAGGTCTACAACTAGTTTACCTTTGGAAGAAATATAAGGCAGTTTGTTACAGTTGTCCCGAAGGTTATGCACGCTGCGGTGAGGGTGTAGGTGACGCTGGGCTTTTCGATATCCAGCAAAAGAACCAGAGGGCTAATGATAACACTTGGAATAGCCACGTTGTAGATTGCAATCGCAATGAACTTGGAATCGTTGAGTTGCAGCATGGTCACCTTCCTATCGTATACGATTGAATGTAAACAACAATGGAAATATAAACACGGTGGGTGGGGGGCTCAATAAGTAGTTGAAGTTTGATCATAGAAATAGAACTCAGAGAATGCTGCGTGTAGTTATCTGTGCATCTATGAGGCAAGTCATGCGCGCTGCCATTTTAGCTGTATGGCAAATTGCAGCTCTCCCATTGGTTGATCTGGTTAATTTTGCCATACAGACATGTCACATGGTATTGGTACTCTATGTCCACAGCTGACATAGAGGGCGTGCACAGCAGACACAGACAACAATCGGGCTCAGCATTCTCTGTGCTCTATTTCTATGAGTTTGATACAATCCGTCTCACGTGCTTCACACATCATTGAAGAAAAACAGGCACGGTGAACAACATGGTCTTAATATGCTGGTATATCAAAAGTAAACTGTTTTTCTAAGTCGTTTTTATTTTCAAATTTACTTTATCTAAAAGTGTATTGTACTTGCCTTGTTTCCCACGCGAGGTATGCTCCATACATAAGAAGGGTTCCCTTATAACTGAGTATAACACCGGACCACAGCAATTTGGGAGAATTCGGAGAGTCGCATTTGTCCAACGTCCTTACAATAATCATGTCAGCATCTACATCCATCTGACAGTCCAAAAATCACAAATAATCTTTAGCAAAATTGATAAAGCAATGCTTCTTGTGACATCCTATCTTCAAGTGAACTTTAAACGTAATTTGTTTGTGTGTTTAATTTGACTACGTTAAACAAAATGAACGTCGCCAATCAAGACATTCGGTATTACGATTTACCTGATCTGCCAGGGTAACTTGGACGAGTTGACTCGGATCATAGGCTGTCCATACTGATATGATTATGACATCAACAACGACTAACACGCCTACAATCATGAAGAGATGGTAGTTGAATATCTACACAAGAAAAACACGTATACAAAAATTGTCTTAATACCACCACCGTAAGAAAGCAATGAAAACTCACGACAGGTTTTGCCTGCGCCGGTCTGCATTCTAACTTTGTGAGACAATATTGGTGAGTGCCGACAACATTTGTTGAGGTTTACACATTCTCAAGAACTATGGAATATAACATTATGCTGCAACACATTCAACCCAAAGTAAAACTACGGGGGAAAAAGAAACTACGGGGGAAAAAAGAAGAACATTCAGTCGTTCCAAGTAAATGACCTTATTCGAACCAATAATGGAAATGCTGAACAGCCGTTTTCATCGTGTTCGAGGGCTTTAAACCATTCATGTCATACCGGTGGTCACTGGCCCCTTGCACCAACGTCACACACGCTGATGTCTGCCACGCGCGCCATTTAGGCAGTGTAATGTTCAGACTGGTACGCTGTCCTTATCCGCAAGGATAAGGACAGGCACCGGTCTATTAGTCAAAGAGATGGTCACTGCTACTGGTCCCCTGTTCAACTGGTCCCCCTATCTGCAAGACCGCAATGGGATGCGAGGTCAAAGGTGCGTTTGTCAGGATTCCTATTAACGCTCAAAGCCGGTCTCTGGCGTAAAAAACGAGCCTCGAAGTGTGACGTCAGATGTTCGGGCTATGTAATGTTGAGCTAGGAAACACACGGACACCTATGACACCCAAAATGGCGCATCGACTGAGTTTTTTATGGTGTGATGATGACGTCAGGTGAAGTGGGTCAGTTTACGCGTGCGTCTTGAATTGAGGTCAATAGACCCATTGCACATCGCGCAGCGCACTTGCGCGCGTGTCTCCTGTCCGCCATTTTGGGTGTCAAATCGTACACTAAAGGATGGTACATGTGTTAACGCACCTCCGAACAATTTCTGCCTTTTTCGGGGAGTCCATTCCTTTCGTGCACGTTTTGACACCCAAAATGGCGGACAGGAGACTCGCGTGTATGACTTGTGTGCTGCGCGTTTTGCAATGGGCTTATAGGCTGGTGTTTTATTTCGTCTCTTTTGGGACCGAGTAGGCGTTTAGTGCATTATTCTTTATTCGCATTAATTGCATTGACACACACACATATCTCACGAACATGTTAAAGCCTAAACCCCAATAAACACACAAAATCAATCAATAACAGTTTTATGGCTGCATTTCCTCTTTATCTTGTCATCAACTTAAATGGTACAACAACTTGAGTTATTAGAATATTTCTCTCGGCATTGGACATTTTTGATTTTGGTGCGTCTAAAAAGCGGTATATTTGATTTCCCATATTTCAAAGCCTGTTAATGCTGACCGAAGTTATGAAATAGACATGCAAATAGAACAATATACACTGCAAAAACTGGGGTGTTAAAAGTGACACCGTGGGTGTTGTCACATGTAGACACCCAAGAGAGAATCAAAATTAACATCATGAGGAGTTAAAACAACACCAATTTAATTTTTTGGTCAGAAATCAGTGTTATTTTAACACCCTTTAATTTGGATTCTTTTTGGGTATCTATATGTGACAACACCCACGATTTTAACACCCCAACTTTTGCAGTGTAGGCTTGGGCCACTGCAGCCTTGAATTGTTATGCATGAAAACCCAATCGCAACCTGTACCTTGGTTCTCCTCGTTTTGTTCCTGAATATAACGTGGACTCTCCAAGTCTTGGCGAAAAGCCCGCCAAAGGCAAGAGTAAATGAAATCGGTAGTATCCAGACATGGGCCTGATGAGGAGAAAAAAAGTATAAAATAGGTTCACAAGATGCCACAGTTATTATGCGGAAAAGAAATAACTTAGCACGCGACGCTTGTCATGCAAATGTTTGTGCAATGGATTATCATATCTAACTGTGGAACTTAATCATCTCGGTAATGATTCCAAGACGCCAATCCAACGGTGATTGCCCTTAGATTAAGCTCTTGAGAATGAGAAAAGTTTTAAAGACACTGGACACTATTGGTAATTGTCAAAGACCAGTCTTCTCACTTGGTGTATCTCAACATTATGGATAAAATAACAAACCTGTAAAAACTTGAGCTCAATTGGTCGTCGAAGTTGCGAGATAACTATGAAAGAAAAAACACCCTTGTCACACGAAGTTGTGTGCTTTCAGATGGTTGATTTCGAGACCTCAAATTCCAATTCTGAGGTCTCGAAGTCAAATTCGTGGAAAATTACTTCTTTCTCGAAAACCATGTCACTTCAGAGGGAGCCGTTTCTCACAATGTTTTATACTGTCGACCTCTCCCCATTACTCGTTACCAAGTAAGGTTTTATGCTAATAATTATTTTGACTAATTACCAATAGTGTCCACTGCCTTTAAACATGAAATTGTAATTGAGATTTTTAGATTGTATTAAAGGGACACGGTACCTTCGAATTGGGCGTTTTGGAATAATATAAAAAGCCTTTGTTATGATATGAATATGGTTGGCAAGATGTTTTAAAAGTAGAATATAAATAACGATCCACACCAAATATCCCCCGAAATTGTGTGGTTTTCCTTTTACTGTATGAGCTAACACGGTCCGCCATTTTGTAGCGCCAAATCTTTGACTCCACAAAATTTTACGGACCTTGTTAGTTCACTAAGTAAAAGGAAAAGCACACAGTTTCGAGGGATATCTGTGTGAATCATTATATTCTACTTTTAAAACATCTTTCTAGCCATATTTCATAACATACAATTTTAATATCCCAAAGCGCCCAATTCGAAGACACTGTGTTTCTTTACGGAAGATCCATATCCTAGGAGCAGTGACAGAAAATCATCGATTCCCCACCAGTCGTGTTTGCCTCTTGCAATAAAAAACAAACCTGACTGAAGTTATAGGGACTAGGAACGCAACTTTCGCGCGGACAGGTCGTATATGATCAATATTATCAGCGAAGACCACGGTATACGTAAACCCACACCGTGTTTGTCGAGCCAGTAAATCGAACACTATACTTTGGTCACCCATTCAGATGGACTTATTTTTCGTTTTAGCGACGTCTCTATTGGTATCGGACACGAATGCGAAGCCAACACGAATTCGGTCAGTCCCAACACCTGGTTCTCTTTAGTTAAAGGAACGTTACAGAATTGGTAAGAAAAAAACTTGTAAAATATACTTTTTGATCACAGAAATTATATAAAACTTACACGGTCTAGGCCTAATGATGATGATAGTAGAAAACATCCCCTGAAATATTTCTGTCTGAAATGCCATATTTGATGAGAAATGAATAAACTAATTTTCCGATTGGAGTTTATCGCTCAGTGAGCGTTTTATTCATTTTTTGAGTCTATATGATTTCATGCAAATGTGTAATCGGTTTTTCACTATTTTCTCGTGACCCAGATGGCCGATCGATCTCAAACTTCTACAGGTTTGTCAGTTTATGTATATGGTGGATTACATAAAGTGCTTACACTGCCAGCAACTGTTTTGCTAGCAAAAACCAATTATGTAATGTTCCTTTAAAAGTCCTCGGTTTCATTGGGTATAAGACACGACAAATAAACATCACTTCGATAACCTTTCCGCTGTATTGGTTGACAAACATTCCCAACATCTTGTTTGTAATTTAAAGTCCCGGTGACTGTGATTAACCAAGGATCTGCAGTTGTTTGACAACTCTGCATCCATATTTACTTGTTCGAAATTGGATACGCCGAGAGCCAAACAAAATTCGGAATGCCAAATTGAGCATGCCAAATTGAGGTCCTAATAATATGGAGCCGTTTTCTCCCGTGGCTTTGATGAAACTTTGTTGACTTAAATTACTTCAAAATTTGAGTCTTTGCCCCTAATTCACAAATATTTGCGTTAAGTGTGAAAACATTGCGACTTTGTCCCACGTAGCAAATATTATTCGCGTATCGACGTGTTAACTGACGCCCGTGATGTTTGTTATGACCCGGCCGCCGAAGCCATTTCTCATGCTCATTTGAAATTCCATCGTGATTGATTTTGGCACGCTGAAGTTTTCATCTAGAAATGTTGACGGAAATATTGATTGTTAATACTTGACTCAAATGATGGTACCTTCGACATTTAACAACAATAACGACAAAGGCCTGTATGGTTTATCATAATTAGTGCCAATGAAAGTATGTGCCCATGGTGCAATTGCCCTTTGGTTTTGCATGGAAGGCAAAGTGAAATTAATGTAGGCATACTAATTTTTTCCCGGAAGCCAACTACGTTAAATTTACTTCAGGCCTACCGGTATATAATTATTTTGAAAATGGGTTACACTTCTATGATCACCAACAATATATGAACATCACTCTAAATAAAGAAACAAGAAAAAAGAGGCTAAGGTCAAAGTTTTTCAAAACATCTACTAAAAACACAATACAACCACTGTTATTTGCGATGACAAGCCATCCGCAATTAAAAAGAGCCTTCAACAAGTTCCCAAATGTACTCAATTATTTTCAAACGAAAATACATAATGTGTAGTACATCCTTTAAAACATTGTTACAATATTGCCACCTTTACCAAAAGCCATGTTGCAAGAGTCAATTTACATGTAACCAGTTCCGGGCAATCTCTAAGAAGAAAATTCATTCACATTTCATTTTTGTCAATATTTTTTTTGACGATAGTGAGAATGCCGAAATGTTTCTTTTGCATGCAGCGCAGTTAGTTGTCTCAAAAGTTGCCTGAAAACTACCCTGTGTGACAAGGCATTGAGGCTGAATATGAAAAAAAACCAATATTAATAATAAAAGAAAATAATAAAGTAAACATAAAAATAATAGTGATAATAATTAAATAAATACAAAAATAAATCACGAATAAAATAAAATAAATATATAAAATACAAAAATGTAGCACTCTTTGTGAAAACCGCTAACTATCGATGATTTTCATTTTATTATTGGTTGTATAAATGCATGATAGATGGGCTCAATAAAAGAACCTCGGTCGAGGCTTGGGCTCAAGAAAAGTACCTCGGTCGAGGCTTGGGCTCAGTAAAAGAACCTAGGTTGAGGCGTTGGCTCAATAAAAGAACCTCGGTTGAGGCGTGGGTCCAAGAACAGAACCTCGGTGGAGGCGTGGCCTCAAGTAAAAAGAACCTCGGTCGAGGCTAATATTATTGTTTTTTAAACCACTTACCAGACACATGTATCCCGCAGTATCTCTACCGACTAAGCTTTGATCCAAACCGGCTAAGATGACATCAATGTAGCACATACAGCATCCAACAGCAATCAAATTGTTCATACTTGGACAGGAGAGCTTCACTATCCTGAACGAAAATAATACACTAGAGTTATACAAAATGTGTGTGATTTTTATTTTACTGGTAAAGTTGTTTACATTTTATCGAGTACAAGGGCTGACCTACATATACGCATGGTGTAGGCTTTAATATACTTTTAAGGCTATTTAGTTTAAAAAAAATCTAATTTTTCCAGAAAAAACAGAATTGACCCGAATCCAGGTCTCACGGGGCTTGATCCATTTCTGGGTCAGTATGACCGGAATCTGGGTCAAAATAACACAGAAAGGGGTTAAAATGAGGCAGATTCTGAGTTAAAATCTCATTTTTTTAAACCACTATATCCGGGTCAGCCTGACCTGGAAGTGGGTCAGCCTGACCCGGAAGTGGGTCAGGCCCCCTGGGACCCAGAATTCATGTTAATTCTGACCCGGGAGTTTGTATAGGCCCTTTTCGAATTCACGGCTTCGGCTCCAAAATCGGCTCAGGCTAGCTTGGCTCCCTCAATTATTTTAACTTACGCATGCTTTGCGGTCAGGGTTTCAGACAAGAAAACTGGGCCTGAAGCCGAATCCGGAGCCGAAGCCGTGGATTCGAAAAGGGCCATAGTGTAAAATGAGTTCGATAGATGGCGCGGGTCTCCATTTTGTCACCTCCTATTTCTGAAGCTAATGTTGAATATCAGGAACGCCACTGTCATAACAATTCCTAGAGCTGCAAATGATGTGAAGATGGTGAATGTCGATGGGCCGATACCGAGGTAGACAACCACCCTCAATGGGCCATCTCTAGGAGTGGCACCCCCTGGACGGTTAAAAAAAAAGTAAGTTATAATGAATCGTATCGCTACGAAATGAAATGTCTTTTTAGTCACAATTCAGACATGGAATGTTAAAGTCTCGAGGAAAAATAAAATGGTTCGTGTACAACACGTGACCTAAATGTGTCCCCGGGAAAGTTTGTATATTTTGTATGCGAAATACTTTACATTTTCTAAACACAGCATTTCAAGTCATTTTTGTTGATGCAATCGTCGATTCCGGATTTTAAGAACTTTGTATTTTTTTTAAAGGTATTCATCTGATATTAGTTCTTTTAAATTAAACCTACATTCACTTCACAATAAATAGGTTTTTCAAAAGTTTTTTTGGAGCTGAATGTAGGCCCTATGCTTTACATTCACCTTTGTTGTATTTATCCATGGCAATTCAAAACAGCCCAATTAGCGCCTACCTTGATGAATAAGAAACGAGAAGACAAAATGTTCAGTTTAGATGTGGGAGGAAAACGGCAATGGGGAAACAGGAACGGTACTTAAAACACAATCCAAATACAAGTCTGATTTATTGAACAACAAACCGCTTTTCTTTTCTTTTTTTGTAACTGATTGGGGGGGGGTCTTTATCCCTTAACATGAAGTTAAAGGGAAGAGTTCCCATGCCACATAAGTCATATTCATTCACAAGTTAGTGAACTGGTGACAATTGGTGCTCGGTATGGAGCAGAGGGTACCCCCTATTGTGTCTTCATTGTGTGCTTGGAATCTCAGGAATTCTTTTGAGGATTTTGTTTGTTTGTTTGTTTGTTTGTTGTTTGTTGTTGTTGTTGTTGTTGTTGTTTTTTTTTTTTTTTTTGGGGGGGGGGGGGGGAGTTCTATACAAGAGGAAAATAGCGTGTTATAGTATGGGAACATTGGGGGACCCTCTGCCCCATATCGGGCAGGCTGTAACTGGTGAATTTGAAAAGACCAACAACTCTAGATTGGGAAAACTGCAATTTTGTCCGGGCTTATTGGTGACAAGTAACAATATTTGTTTCCAATCTTTACCGGTAAACAAGAGCCCGTCTTCTCGTGTCCACTTCAGTCCACCGTCCTGGAAGTATATAGCAACCGTTTTCTCAACTCCGTCTAGAAAAATAATCGACATATAATATGCACATCGAACAAATTCAATTGCATTCTATTGGTCGACATCACCCTGCCTTTGAAAGCGGCAGACACTCACACAGAAACATGTCTAACAAAAGACCTAGTGGGCTGAAATTCGATTAAGAAAGTAACGGACTACGTTCAACGAATGCACTCACCTATTAGTTGTTCAATTTTAAAAGGAGCGACACGATTTCCAGTCACATCAAATGAGACGGAACCCTGGAGAGAATCACATTATTTTTATTATTCATGTTTTATTAAAAAGTCGAACACGTTGCCGAGAGGCGAAATTGCAACGAAATAACATGACTTTAAAATGGTAAAAATGACAAAAGACATGACAATTATATTGTACAGGTTGAATAATTAAAATATACAACAATGTGGGAAAAAAGGACAACAAAACGGCTGGAGCATATCACCCCAGCTCTAATGCAGTTACATTGGCTTCCTGTTAAATATCGCATTATTTTTAAGGTGTGTTTGTTAATTTTTAAATGCTTAAATGGTCTTTGCCCTATGTATTTGTGTGATCTTGTTGCCACTAAGCCTATTGTTAGATCTACCCGTTCTGCAAGTGATGTTACTTTGCTGATCCACCCCAGAGCGAGGCTGGTTTCTGCAGGTGATAGAATATTCTCTGTAATTGGCCCTCCACTGTGGAACCAGCTTCCTAGGCAACTTAGGGAAGCCAACAATGTTGATAGATTCAAGGCTGGCCTGAAGACAAACCTTTTTAAACGTGCTTTTTTAAACAACTAAGTACATGTACCTATTTTGTTTAGCAATGCCAGGTTTTTGAATTAGTGCTTATCCTAACTGTTTTTACTTATTAGATTTGTAGTGTATATACCGGTTCTGCCTATAATTACCTTTTAACTGTATTTTCTCTTAGGTTTATAACTGTATGGATTTTAATGTTTTTAAATTGTTAAGCGTCCAGGAGCATGTTTCATGGATAGACGCTATATAAAATGTCATTTATTTATATTTTATTTATTTAACTTCAGTTAGAAGATTAACAAGAATTAGGCAAAATAAACTAAGAATCAAATAAAGGGAAATGCCAACGCATCAAGCTGTAAAAATACTCACGAGTCAGACCTAAATTTCATTTAAAATCTTCGGACAATAAAAAAAAAAAAAAAAAAAATCTTGATCCGGAGTCGTCCAGGGAAGTACAAAAGTATTTGTTTTTATATTAATAATAAAACAAAAATGTCATCAAAAAGATGTTTCTTCACATGCCCCTGGTCATAGTCTTATAAAAATAGGAGAATACTTATTTTGTTTTTAGATGTTTATCAAAAACAAATATGCCTTACCCCAACAAACAAACATACCAACAAACAAACAACAACAAAACATGCAGCCAGCAGACAACAACAAAACGTGCAGTCAACAAACAACAAGCAAACAGACAAACACACAAAAGAACAAAACAAAAAGCTAATTTTTCATCCTGCGTCGCATCATCTCGGTCGACACTAACTTACGTACAAACAGTCAGTGTTCACAAGAATTCACTATTTCTTTTTACTTCTTGACGAAAGAATGAAAAACTCAAGCTTGTGTAGATATTATGCATAGTTGGCCGTGACGTCATAAAACTCTTGAAACAATGTCCGCTCCATAGGCCCTACATTGTCAGGAATGCGAAATGTCAACAAAAAAAAGACGATTGAAAAGAAAACATAAAATGGCGGGAACCAATCCTTATTAGCTAAATAAACCTCAACGTTAGAAAGTAATTAAAGAGACAACATGTCAAAAAACAAACAAACAAACAAACAAACAAACAAACAAACAAACAAACAAACAAACAAACAAACAAACAAACAAACAAACAAACAAACAAACAAACAAACAAACAAACAAACAAACAAACAAACAAACAAACAAACAAACAAACAAACAAACAAACAAACAAACAAACAAACAAACAAACAAACAAACAAACAAACAAACAAACAAACAAACACCCCAACAAACAAACAAACAAACAAACAAACAAACAAACAAACGAACAAACAAACAAACAAACAAACAAACAAACGAACAAACAAACAAACATCATACGCCTCGTTGTTATGAAGTATTAAAGATCTGGAGCTATGCGGGGAAAGACCTCATCGCTGAGCGGATATTGTTAGTATTTTATTTTATTTTATAGAGATATACATTATAGTCTTTATTATTCAAAAATCCTGCTATTATTTTAAATTAATTGTAGTTTTTGTACGCAGTTTCACTTGTGAGGAAGTGTTAGGGTGGGAGTGGCCAGGGTTGTCTGGGATTGGTTGACAAACAACTATTTGGGGACCATAGGGTAGTTAGATCAGACGCCATCTTTTAAATATTGACATTGTTTTGTCAAAGCTGTGTTTCTTATAAACCTACCGTTATTCCTTCAAATTCAAGATTCGATAACTCCCCCACTAATCTTTCCCTCAAATGATAAGTGTTGTCGTAGTCGAAATCTTCAATTTTAACGGAGGAGTTTTCCGAGGCCAGCTGCTCTGCCATGCCGTGTAGGGCTAGAGCCACCGCCCACACGGCGTCGTAACCAAACGGTGCAAACTCCAACCCAGCATACGCCACCCCGTCTGTGAAGGTAGTATACACCTCATTGTATTGTCTTGCAGTCTGGGGACGAGAGTAGATGTGACGGACAATAATAATCTGACACAATAATATTACAAATCAAATGGAAAAATACCATTTTGGGAGAGTGTTTTTATGCAGTTTCTGATTCTTTAAAATGACATTTTAACAAACTTAAAGCTATGGTGTTTTTATACATAAAAAGGTCAAATCATATATAGCACTCTCTAAACTTTGAGTCACACACTTACAACAAACCTAGGTGGTAAAGTTTTAAACTGAAAGCAACTGTCAACGGTTAACGTCTTGGCGGGGATTTTGTGCATGCAAGATCATTGTGCTTATTTTGATCTGATGGCAAATCGGGGGAAAAAATAGAATAGATAGTTCCCAGTAGACGCCATCTTTACGGGCAAATTGCATTTTGGCTTGCAGGTGCGTCAAACGCTCAACTTATTAACGCAGCCGCGTTGTTCACTGACCAATCCTGCAATGAGTTTCATGAAATGCGCGCGTGTTGCACGCCGTTCTCACACGAAACGCACGACTGTTTGTTCTAAACTGCCCGTAAAGATGGCCGATTTACGTCATACTGCAACCTATCTATACAAACATTAAGCAGCTCTATGAAATTGGGCCCTGATCATGTGTTAATCCTTAAAAATGTATACAGACTTTGAGGAACGGGATGAAAAAAAAGAGTTTTATTACCAATCCAGATACGGTGTAGTTATTGTCCTCCCGGAGATCCAGAAACACTGTCCCTACGTAGTTCTTTGCCACCGCGTACATCTCTTCCTCGGTGCAACCGAATGTGACATTCTTCCACCAGTCAATACTATTCCAGCTCTCCAGCATCCAAATGTACTTGCTGCCGTACATTCCCATTTGGTACGCCTTGCAAAAGGGGGTAATGATTCAAAATTGTAATAAAGTCTATTAACAATATAGAGCGCCACCAATAGTTTGCTAAAAATTAATTAAGAGCGGACATTATTATTAGTTCACATGGAATTGTGAGAAAGTCTACATCATGTGCGACTTACAAAGTTTTCGTTAGTTTTAAAAGCAATTTTGAATGTTTAAGCGTTATTTGTTTCTGCGGGAGACGACATTCTCTCGGCATGGATTCTCTCAGGAATGCGATTCATTGAATATCGACAGCATTCTTGAAGATAACATTTCCGGGACAAAGTCTTGGCGGCGCACTGTATTACGAATTGCTCTTTATAAAGATCGTTATACACAATGTGTGAACCTATTGAAAGAATATTTCATAAAAATGTTATATTTATAGGTCACAGATCACCTGTTATAAACCATGATAAATTAATCATTTCGATGTGTATGGTGATACAGGGGTCCAGACTGTAAGCTAAGGCACGATAAATAAATTCATCCAGGGTCGCGAGACACTCGGTTCAGCCAGGTACGATATTTTGCTGTACATTGGCAGACAATAGTGTGACACATTTTCGTCCAAAAGTGAATTTTAAGTTCGAAGGAAGGTCACATGAGCAAACTCCACCCTAAAGTCGTGCGTCCTGCTCCCACACTGAGCCCTCGTACTTGGTATTACTTGCATCTGTACTTTGTGCGTCGGCAAACCCAGCCTTTTGTCAAGGCCTTCGTGGGCGGGACAGCTTCATAGAGCAGCGAGCGACTGGAAGGGGAGACCATGCGCGCCAGTCGAGTGGCGAAGCCACGAAGGCTTTTTCCAAGTCGATTTTTTTTATGGGGGATTAATTATTCATAAATTATGAAACTTGCATTATTCATAACCTGTATGCAAGTGCTGAACGATTAACCAATGTAAATTTGCGTAATTTTATAATTTATTCTGACCCACTGACCCCTGTCACTTCTGATTGGTTTGGAATTGTGCTACTCTTTTAGGGTAGCAAAAATCGAGAAACAAAGAGAAATCATTATTAGAAACCACAAAGAAGTTGAAAAAGCCCTCGCGGCTTCGCTAAGCGCGTGCGTGGTCTCACCTTCAAGTCACTTTGGGTCGTGGCTCTACGAAGCTGTCCAAGCCACGAGGGCCTTGACAAAAGGCTATATACGGAAAACCTACACCCCCGGTCTTTCTGGAAAGAGCCACAACTCCCGAATAAATACGATATAGAACCTCAGATTCAAAACAACTCCATGAAACTATATTACCATTGATAATATTTGACAGATTTCCGCCTTTCTCAACAAACAGATCAGAGTTTGTCGTTCAAAACATATGAGATGACGGATTGTTGACATTGGGTCTTCGACGAGCCATATCCCCACGGAAACAGCACCGAACCACGGTCCGTTACTCGGACATTCAGAACTTGCGGTTTGAAATTCCATCAACGATATTAATGTTTAACCAGAAGTGGAACACATGTCCACTTTAGTTATTTACTCAGTGATCTTGGGACTTATCTGAGCCAGATATGTCAAAATGACCCCGTTCTTTTCAAATTCCCACGAATCTGGCAAATTTGGGGGTTATTACAGTTTATATTATATTCTATTTTTGCAAGACCTTTTTTATATTTTGTTTAAATCACCATTGATGTCAACAACCCGCCCAAAGAGTGCGAGATGTCACTTCAACCAGTTGCGCTTTGAGAACCGAGTAACTCATATATACACAATTTCAATTTCGGTGGCGAATGTGGGTTTGAAGGTATTCGAATGAGAAATAAGCCTATAGAATTTTACTTAGAGGAGTACAAGCACGAAACCACGGTGAAAATAAAACCAGAATAACAATTAATCCGGAACTGATGTAACGGGCCATTATGTGCGTCATGGACTAAGTGTGTCTGACAACCGACTTGGACCCATTTTGTCCTAAAATCATTTCCAAGTCCGACCTTTTATACGATCAACAATGTCCGTAACAATTGTTCAAATACAAGCCTGAATGGTTTTCCCGTATACAATTGGGTTTTAGTGCATCACTGTGGTTTACCGGGCATAACGGTTCATTTCATTCCGCTATAAATGGCAAAATGTTTCCCACATAGTCAAAGTGCAATAAGCATAATAAGCATTCGAAAATAATTGTTACGCTTGTTCCTTGAACTTTTGTTTGCGTTGAGTATGCTCCGCATTTTACATATCGGGCTTATTTCGATCGCGGCAACGGTGACTAATTTCCGGTGCCTTCAAATGCGATTACCTCGGCTTCGACAATTTTTTTAGATGCATGAAAAAAATTTTCTTAAAGAATCGGAACCGTACGAAAGCCCATTAGTGCCATCGCAAGTACATATTCAGCAAAATCTTGTTTTTTGAAGTACACATTCAGCGATTCTTGTTTTTTTGGAAGTACATAATCAGCAATTTTTGTTTTTTTGATGTACACATTCAGCGATTCTTGTTTTTTGGAAGTACATATTCAGCGATTCTTTGTTTTTTTGGAAGTACATATTCAGCGATTCTTGTTTTTTTGAAGTACATATTCAGCGATTCTTTTTTTTTTGAAGTACATATTCAGCGATTCTTGTTTTTTGGAAGTACTATTTGGCGAGTCTTGTTTTTTTGAAGTACATATTCAGAGAATCTTGTTTTTTTGAAGAACATATTCAGCGAATCTTGTTTTGGGGAATTACATATTCAGCGATTCTTGTTTTTTGGAAGTACATATTTGGCGAGTCTTGTTTTTTGGAAGTACATATTATTTTTAAGTTAAATGTATTAAACTTGTTACTAGTTTTGAAGATAAAAGTCAGCTGTGCATTGTCTCTTTATAAATATCCCTTCTTTTCAGAAGGGATATACTTGGAAAAGTGCTCGGGTGGGGTATGCGTAAAAACAAATGGAACCAGTGATCAGGCAAATTTCAATTACGGAATTGTGTTTGTATTTATTTATTTAATTTATGATCAACATTACTTTGAAATACACCTTTAAAAAATACTGCACAGGCAGGTAGTATCAAATTGAATTGCTTTCAAAATGGAAATTGACAAAAAAAACAGCATAAATGGTTTTAATATAAATGTCTACTCTAACCAAGGACTGTCATTTCCATTATACAAACCCCACTCACCCTGTGTTGTTAGGCCCAAGCAAAGACCAAAACTATAAAAAACAAGAATCGCTGAATGTGATAAAAAATTCAAATAAAAACAAGAATCGCTGAATATGTAAACTCTGAGACCAAAAAAAACAAGGTTCACTGAATATGTACTTCAAAAAAACAAGAATCGCTGAATATGTACTTATAAAAAAAACACAAGAATCGCTGAATATGTACTTAAAAGAAACAAGAATCGCTGAATATGTACTTGCGATGGCACTAATGGGCTTTCGTAGAACCGTTATAATTTAGATGACTTAGCTTTCCGATCAAAATTATTGACACTTTCCTAATGGAATCCTGTGGGTTTTGTTCCCCTTGTACGAGTCTCTTACCTCACAAAATATCTGCTGAATGCCATCCTCGTACGCGCTTGCAACGATAATGCGGGCGTCTCTTTCCTGTTGTGATTTTCAAAAAGGGTAAAACATTGGTTTGGGGATAAGTGTCATCATAGACCATTTCATGGCAGAATACCATAGTACAGAAAACAGGCACATCAATATAAACCTTAATTAAGAAAGGGCTCCAAGGTAAACATTCACCTTTGTGATCCACTCATTTTTTTTCCCCAATAGATCGAGTCCTTACGAATATTAAAACAAAATTACAAGTCTCTAACCTCAGGTAAAAACGGTGTAAAATGCAAGTGTTTGATTCAAGTGCAATTTTTTTGGTCAAAATATAACAGCGTTCGATGGCGTCGTTTCAAAATATGGCCTGTACATTGGTGAAAAGAGATTTTTGTGTTAGTTCTTCTTCTTCTCGTGTCCGTGCTGCTCAAATACTATCCCTGCAGTAGTGTGCACACTGAAGGGCAGTGTCGATAGCCTCAGCCATCAGGTCATCAGTAGTATAGTTGCTGATTGAAGTAGGGGGCAGGTATAAGGAGACGATCCATGGGTCTGCCATGCTCTCCGCATTCACAGGTGCAGGACCTGCGTGTATCCCCACTTCACCTGGTTCGCTTCGAACCTTCCGAATCTTGTGCGCAACCGGATAAGAGTCTTCCAAGTGGTCTATCCAGTCTTTTAGTTCATTCCTGATTTTCGTTGATATTCAATCAAAACGGCATCGAATTTGACCCTTTTGAGTGCAACAAAATCATCTTCATAATGTACAGAATCATTTGTTGTTGACGTTCATTGACGTCACGTTTCAATAGATGGATTGCAATACGCGTCGTTGACCATGCACCATCTTTGATGAACTGGCACGCGTGAAGAGTTATCATAGGCTGAGAGTCGTGCGTAGCGCGTACACACGCGTGCACTTTTCCATCGTTTTACATCACAGATGGCAGTCAATGACGCGTATTGCAATCCATCTATAAAGTTGCTTACACCATTTTACCGTGAGGTTATAGAGAATCGATAATTTTACCATCTACCTGGAAAATAAGTGCAACACAAAACTGAACTTGACCTTGGAGAGAGTCTTTAAACAATGTTGACGTCTTCTTCGATACGTACCTTTATATTTCGGAGCTGGACCGTTGGCGTTTCTCCAGCATTAAAAGACTCTTTGGCGACTAGAGTTAAATTGTGTAAGGCTAAATCTTCGGAAATTATGATGCCTTATATTGATGACGGGATGGGACGGGATGATGTTGATGGGGACGGATGATGTGGATGGGACGGGGATGAGTGATTGATGGGGGACGGGGATGAATATGTGGATGGGGGACGGGGATGATGGATGATGGATGGGGGACGGGATGATGTGATGGGGACGGGATGATGTGAGGGGGACGGGATGATGTGGATGGGGGACGGGGATGATGTTGGGGACGGGATGATGTTGATGGGGACGGGGATGATTTTGATGGGGGACGGGGATGATGTTGATGGGGGACGGGGATGATGTTGATGGGGGACGGGGATGATGTTGATGGGGGACGGGGATGATGTTGATGGGGGACGGGGATGATGTTGATGGGGGACGGGGATGATGTTGATGGGGGACGGGGATGATGTTGACTGGGGGACGGGGATGATGTTGATGGGGGACGGGGATGATGTGATGGGGACGGGATGATGTTGATGGGGGACGGGGATGATGTTGGATGGGGGACGGGGATGATGTTGATGGGGGACGGGGATGATGTTGATGGGGGACGGGGATGATGTTGATGGGGGACGGGGATGATGTTGATGGGGGACGGGGATGATGTTGATGGGGGACGGGGATGATGTTGATGGGGGACGGGGATGATTTTGATGGGGACGGGGATGATGTTGATGGGGGACGGGGATGATGTTGATGGGGGACGGGGATGATGTTGATGGGAAGAGGATGATGTTGACGGGGACGGGGATAATGGGGATGATGATTAATGATAATGGAGAAAACAAACAAACTCATTATTCTTGCTGGAATTTTAAAACGATTTGACGATGTTATTTGCATTAAAACCGTCCCGGGCAATAGCCCGTATACAATGCGTGCATCAGTGAACATGACCGAAAGTTTGATAGTTAACCAACACCTTAAATTAGTTGTAAAGAAAGAAAACAAGAGCTCTTTCATTAAATAATTAACACACAACAGCAAGACCCCCCCAACCCCCCCCCCCCAACAAACAACATGTTGTTTCACAATTGAGACTTATGAAAAATAGTTACGCGCACGCTAAGCTTTCATATTCAAGGAAAAAGTAAAATAAAACTATATATAAACAAAACTATATTACAAAATGGCTGGCTCGTGACAAAGGCCGTATCCATTTTGACAGCTACAGCTACGGCTACGACTGTTGCTGTGGGTGTTGCTACGGACGTGATGACACGGAAATCTAGCCGTAGCCGTAGCTGTAGCCGCCAATTTGGACACGACCTTACGCTTGTCAAAATAGTACGGTTACCATAAAGTATTACACCCAAACTAAACCTTCGTCATCAGGGAATAAGAACAAATTAAACGGCTGACTTATGACTTACAGTTGTGAAGTACTCATTGTTGTCGTGTATGACAGCGACTCTTTCCCAACCGTACTCCTTCATGATGGCAATCCGGGGCACATTCAGTCCGGATTGGGCCGGATTGGTCCGGAAGAAATACGGGAAACGACCTCGGTAAGACAATGCGTCGGATGCAGAGCTTGAAGAAACCTGAGAGAAAATAAGTATAGGAATCGCAGGAAAAGGTCTGCAAATAAACGAACGGCCACAGAAAACATAATACAAAGGTTTTGCTTTGCTGGTCCCACGAACTGACCTATACCTGTCAAAAACCACTAGCAAATCGGTTTTATTCAAATTATCGACATACTCTATTACTGTTAACATTTTCAGCAAGTTTCAGTACCTAATACGTGATAGCTTTTTAATTACACTAAATAGTATGAACGAAGTTTCAATAGATTTTCCATTTTGGGTTTCCACGAAGTGACCTAACAAGATACGCCACTTCGTGATAGTCATGCTATAGCACGGTTGGAAACTCGTTTGTACGACCTTTTCATTTTCATGAAATTAGTGATGTACCTGTCACCTTATTGCAATTTGTCTCAATATGCCATGGTTTGTACACAATTCGGGCCAGACTCGTGTTTTTTGTTCTTTTTCGTTTTCATTAGAATAAAACATTACGACAGTTCTGTATGAATGAAGAAGTCAGCTTTATTTTGTTTTCTTCGTGGGACCAGCAACGATAAGCAAAATTAAACAATACATGAAGGACGTCCCAGCAGGGCCCCCTTTTCTTTTTTAACAGGTTTGCAGAGCTGTTTGGAATAAGGAGACCCGTTTTCATGTACATTAAAATAGATTTGCAGCACCTTTGTGACGGTGACAAAAATTTAGATCACAAATTTCAATGTCTCGTTTGATGGAATTGGGAAAGCAATACGCTTGAAAATTAAGGTTTTGCACGAAAAAAGAAGAAAATTATCCGCCAATGATGAGTTGTAGTTAAATTAAAAACTGAAAATGAATTATTTTTGGGATCCCAATTCATCTCACGTCCATCAGCATTGTTCAAGTGCATGTTACACGTATTTTGTGGCAAATGCAACTGTTTTTGTTTGTCTCTCGTTTGAAAACGGCATCATCTTCCAAAATTCGTTCAGAGAGCCAAAGAGAGAAGAAAAAAAATTAGTTCAGCAAATATCGGGGCTAGCCAACTTGAAGAATTTTCTAACCTTATAAACATCCAGGCTGATTTGACAGATAACTGGATGAAACGATAATGTAAACTTAACGTATAATACAAAGTAAATTATATTCTAAATATCTGCTGTTTTCATAAAACATGATGTGACATACTATAATGTAGGGCTACAAAGTTCCATGGAGAAAAATTGAGCGCCATTAATCCCTCTTTAATAGAAGCACGTGTTGTACACACGTGCCATTAAAAGACTCGTTAAGAAATGGCTGAACCGGTACTTCAGAATTGAATGAGGCATCGCAAGGACTATTTCGATTCGTCTTAAAAAGGGGAGGCTATGTGCTGAAGTGATTCCAGCACAGTTGTACTTTTGGACAAAATTAAGGTCTGCTTTACTAGCGGCAAAGACAAATTTATCAAGGAAATTGCGACGATAAGCCGCCATATGACAAACCACCAGTGATTCGCAAACCTTGTTTATCGCAAGTATATGTTTTGGCAAACCCTGTTTTGGGGAAAATTTATATCTTTCGCACAATCCTTTTTAAAAATGAAAGACCGCCAGGCGCTCATTAATTGTCTCAAAATGATACATGCAGCATTTCACTTGTCTTGTCACATCCCCTCCAGCCACGAGATCGAGGGAACGGACTTGAGGAGTAATTACTTGGTAACAGATCGACTTAATTACAGGGAGAAAACCCTCAACTCATCAAGACGAGAGGACGTGCTGAAGGAGCCGTGATGCACTCTGTACCCCCTCGAAGCAAAAATAGAAGAGGAGAGTTGTCCCGAACTAATAAAAGGAGCATAGGACCAGCGCGTATAGCCGGGGAGGTGGGGGGGGGGGGGTCTCCACCCCAACAAAAATTTCCACTGCCCCCTCCAGGTCCCCGCCCCCCCCCCTCTACGAAAAAAATTGCGATAGCGCTCACACACACAAAAAGGAAAAAAGAGGAAAATGCGTGTTTGTATAATCTAATGTAATGAACGATTTCGATTGGGATCATTACCGCGGCCGCAAAATGTCAAGAATATAAGAGGATGATGGCCCCCTGCATGCGCCCCCTACCAAAATAAAAGCATGACCCCCACCACTGAAAAACCCATTCCCCCTGCCCCCCCCGAACGCAATGCCCCCTGTGCCCCCAGTGAGTAAACATCTTTTGACCTCTAGCTGGGGGCGCCCTACTCAAATGACGTCATAAGGTCTATTATGAACTCTCACCCAATTGACCTTTCCCACGACACTTTACTCATTACAATCACGCATGCGTACAGACCCTACTGGTTGGCAAACGCCGTAGAGTTCACGCCACCATCAGTCCAATGCAAAAAGGCGAGATGTTCAGTGAGGAGAGTGCGCACGCGCGATGTTCAATTTACATATTTCATGGGAAGGGTCTATTCTGTGCACAGCCACCTGCTTTGATCGTGACAACACAGCCAATATAAACACAACGCAATGCTTTTTTGTTATGGAGAGCAGCTTATTGTCACAAAAGTCTGCGCTTCCAGTGCGATTCCTTGGGCCAAACTCACAGAACCCTGCGGCAAACAGTGCATAAAAATGGGCCATGCGGCTACAATAAAAGCAATAGATACAAAAATGTCCCACTTGCCAAAAACATGTGTTAAATGTCGGATGGTCAACTGAAGGTGCCAACCAGACCCCTAAGCATCTATAAGTAGAAAATAAAATGGCATAAATAGACCCCTTGCATTGGCCGCCATCTTCGATGACAAACAGTATTGGAAACGTACACGCGTGTTAGCCCGAACATCTGACGTCACACTTCGAGGCTCGTGTTTTACGCCAGAGACCGGCTTCGAGCGTTTGGAGGAATCCTGATAACCGCACCTTTGACCTCGCATCCCATTGCGGTCTTGCAGATAGGGGACCAGTCGGACAGGGGACCAGTAGCAGTGACCATCTCTTTGATTAATAGACCGACCGGTGCCTGTCCTTATCCTTGCGGATAAGGACAGCGGACCAGTCTACACGCGTGTACGCGCCGCGCACAACTATCAGCAAATGATTGGTCGTCATAGATCCCAGAGAGGGCGCTTTTGGGGTCTTATGACGTCATACTTTGAGTATACACACTAATTAAACCTACCTGTACCATGTTCCAGTGTTGACTAGTCTCCGCCACGGGTTGTGATACTACTGAGCAGCTTGCCCCAAGAATCATGAGCTTGGTTGGCTCCTCGTAGAGGAGCTCAAAGAAACCTTTCATTCCATCACCAGGCCGGCACTGAAAAAGAAAAAGAAGAAGAAAAACACACACAAAGAAGAAGATAATTTAAGGAGGGAAAAATTATCTGAGGAAATCAATATCTCTACGAACAGGGCCCAACCATAAATATTAGATGAGAGCTACTCAAGTAGGAAAGTTTACTTCATAATTTTTTTTCAAGAACTTTCCGGAAAAAGTCAAAGAGGGTAAAAGTTGAATTGCGCTTTGGCTGGTAACTTTTTTTCTGGTAAGCATACAAAAAATTGTGTACAATTGTTTTGGGTGCCGTTTTTTGTGGTCTTGGCGTTACAAAAAGTGCGCTCTGCTCATCTTCATCAGCGGAAAGCTGGACTGCTGCTGATCCTAGAGTCTAAACAGTGCTGCAGGGATAGTGGGAAGGATTCTGGTTGAGCTTGAAGTGGCTATTCCAAGACAGCATGCGACCGTCGAATCAACGTTGTTTGGCTCGCATGGTTAATTTTGTGCTATGATTAATTTACTAAACGCTGAATAAACGTTTCTCAATGGTTAGTAAGGTAAACAAACCGTTCAATCAATCTTTGATTTAGTTTTTTTTTATGGTTGGTCCGTTTTGGGTTGGTAAGGACAACAATAATTAACGTTTGAATAAGGTTTTCAGGTTTGCTCATTTTTCGGTTGATGAATTAAAAGTTAAATCAATGTTTGTTCTACATTTTCGTGGTTGGTCTGTTTTGGGTTGATACAGTAACGTTAAATCAACGTTGGATTTAGGTTTTCAGGGTTGATCCATTATGGTTGATGAAACAACATTGAATCAGACCGTTGAGTTTTCAGCGTTGGTCCACTTTTGGTTGATGAAATAACGTTACATCAATATTTGGTCTAGGTTTTAAATGGTTGGTCATTTGGGTTGAACAAAATTTACTTTGTTCTTGGGTATTTATGGATGAACAGTTTTTGGTTGATATTAAATTTAGGTTTTCATCGCTGGTCTGTTTCGGTTAAACAAATAAACGTTAAGCCTCTCGTCTATGCACCACCGAGTTTGCTGAAAAGGAATATTTAGTTTCAAAGACTCTTGCAAATTACTAGAATCGCGGTTCAAATTTCAAAAGATATCTATTTAAAGGTTGATTATTTACGTACGGTTTTCGCCCTTTTCATTACAATTGACATTGAATCACATGTTATCTCAAGTACGGTCATTTTTATGGCGATTACTTTTTACCAAGTAAAAATGTTTTTTTTAAGGCTTTTCCCTTGCATCAAATGATCATGCTGATTAATTGCTGAGGCATTAGCGTTTGGCAGTATCATCAGTATGATTTTTTATATTTTTTCATTATTGTCAAAGGAACATCACATAATTGGTTTTTGCTAACAAAACAGTTGCTGGCAGTGTAAGCACGTTATGTAATCCACCATATACATAAACTGACAAACCTGTAGAAGTTTGAGATCGATCGGCCATCTGGGTCACGAGAAAATAAACCGATTACACATTTGCATGAAATCATATATATTTAATATATGAATAAAACGCTCACTGAGCGATAAACTCCAATCGGAAAATTAGTTTATTCATTTCTCATCAAATATGGCATTTCAGACAGAAATATTTCAAGGGATGTTTTCTACTATTATCATATCATTAGACCGTGTAAGTTTTATGTAAATCTGTGATCAAAAAGTATATTTTAGAATGTTTTTTCTTACCAATTCCGTAATGTTCCTTTAAGAGCCAAAATATTTCATCGTCATTTGCGTTAACATTGATTAAGTCAACTTTGAAGGGAAATGTGTATGGGTGAGAAGAAGCAGAAAGCCTGGTTTTACGCTCAAACATCCTGATGGGAGGAACCAGGTCGGACACACTGGTGGCACATTTAGGGCCCACCCTGAAAATATATGTTGCAAAGACAGAGGCTGGGTACGTACCTACGGTGGGAAAGAGTTTGTAGACCTATACGGTGGAAAGAGTTTGTAGAACTACCCTGGGAAAGAGGTTGTAACGTTGACCCCCCCCCCCAACCCTTCACCAACAAAACAATACGCTTCCGCTCATATAGCTTCGATAAATGACAGACAGAAGTCCGGCCCAATAATGTGACAACAGCACGTTGATTTGGCAATGTTTAAATTACTCATCAATGCAATGATTTTGTTGAGTACGATTGATGATTGCTGGCATGTCTAAAACGTGTCCTTGTCTGCAATGTTCTTTGGGTAATTGTAGAGATGTATTGGGCAGCCTCTCTAATGTATATACACCTTGCAACATTCGCAGGGAATTCGATTAAGGTTGATGCCGAACTGTTGCTTGAATACTCTTCCTCAACTATTATTGTAAATATGTTTAGGAATAGTACGTGTCAGTACAAAGTGAATGGGTCCAATTCAGAAGTGCCCGCCTCGCTGGAGAAATTGTTTGCAAAAGGAATGAGAAGCACATTTATATAATCATGCACGGTTGAGATACACCACGTCCCACGCATAATTCATTTATCATTCTATAATGTCACACTGTCGCCTTTATGCTCTTGCAGTCTACACATTCGGAAAAGCAGCACCATTTTTGTGGAATTGGTTACCAGTCCAGGGGTCAATTTCACAAAACTCTTCCTAACTTAGGACTAGTCCTAGGCAATGCTAAGAGATAGGACAGTCCTAAGTTAGGACCATACTTAAGACTAGTCCTATCTCTTAGCATTGCCTAGGACTAGTCCTAAGTTAGGAAGAGTTTTGTGAAATTGACCCCTGATCAGAGCTATAACATAACTTGAAAAGTTTAACATGAAATTTACATTCTTGTTGGCGCTACCTGTATCATGTGGCACTAATTTTGTTCAGTGTATTTCTGTATTGCATATGTATGAGCATCCACTCTTCTTTTCTTATGCGCCTGTGAATAAAAATAACAAAAATGCTTGTTGTTATCAATGGTATTGTTAAAAGTACATACATTCCTCTAGTTTTGTTTGGATCATCGTCGTTTTTTTTTAAGGGTAAGTTCATTCACATCGTCCTGTTAAAAAAAAAATTAAACATACCGTTTGGGGTTTTTTTTTCGTTCGCGGTGGTCATTTTTTGTGAAATCGACGAAAAAAAAGGTTTATGTTTCGTCAGGCAGGGATCATCTCGAGGTCATTGGGCTAATTTCCCTAGCGGCAATCGCAATAACCATCGGTTTGATGTCTTCAAATTGTACTCCCTTGACTTTGTGACAGTTTTTTTCAGACGGACATGTTTATCTGTGGGACTGGTTTCAAGTTTACAACAGAAAAGAACTTTAGTTGATATCGTTAACATGCTTTGTCGATCTTCACCGATACACCATGGCCCTTTTCACACTACCTACCTTTGATCCGTGTCAAAGTTGCAACCCGTGTCAAAGTTTGCTTTCACACGGATTCAAGGTTCAAGGTTCAAGGTTCATTTATTTTCCACAGAATCGAGCAAAGAAACATTATCACCAGAATACAACTTAACAGTATAGATATAAAGAACATGATTAAAAAAACAATTATGACACTGCAGAGGGATCCATTTTAGAAGCAGAGCTTGTAGGCAATGGTCCCTAAAGACATGCATTTGCGCTGAGACGGATTAGGTGAACCAAAAGGTCCGTGGACGAGTCGAGCCACTAAGGGAAAAAATGGTTTAATATAGGTCTCAATGCACAAGCACGTACTCAGAAATATATTAAAGAAGATCACTTTAAAACAAACAGACGAACGGGACGAAAACGAAACAGTGGACTAAACTAACACAACGGCCTTGCAGGTCTGCCAGTAAAGTACCGACCGAAACTGAGTGATCACACCCAGGGGATCCCACGGAGGGAATAACATGCATGGAAATGGGCAATGCGGGCGAGGATCCCCAGATGGAGACCACCCATTCCCGGTCAGCACTGAAATACCAGTTTAGATCATAGTAGCATATCTGTACACTCATTCACAATAAGATTCTAACGCGTCAGATTTAAAACTGATCCGGGGTTTACTTTCACACTACATTATTTAACCCAGAGAAAAGGCAGAGTTCGGTGAACTCGGATTTAGGGTGTATATATCTAATGCTTTGGGCGATTTAAAAGTGATTGGGTTCTCCACAAAAATGTATTACACGCTAAAATCAAACTGACACTCAATAAATAAGTGAGCGATGGCGTAAGCCTGTGAGGTTTTGTTATGGTGTCACTCAGGGTTAATGGACGTCTGCCTTTCTGCATAAAAATGTTATAATTGGAATTGCATATAGTGCCGCATCGTGCCGATTGAACTTCTCAGCGTATGTAAGTTTGGAGGTAGATATCAAACTAAAAACCTTGACGCATACTGACAATTCATTAGTGTGCAAAACCATTTCCTAATACATATAAATAAGCTCATAAAAGGTTGATAATAAAAAAAAAAAAATTGTAAACCACTTCAAAACAACAACAACAAAACAACAACGTGAGCCTTTATGGCGTGTCGTCGCCGAGCGGTTAATGGTGCTGCATATGTTTGTTAATTTGAGCTTACTGATTGTGTTAATCCTATATCAATGTAGGTACATGCAATAAAACTAACCTGTGAAAATTTCACTTCAAAAGGTGGTCGCGTTTTTGAGATATCACCGACAAATCGGCGCGAATATTTCCCACGCAGGAAGAATATTCCCCATAGAGGAATACACAGCCTGAGATGCGTTTCTACAGAAACGCTTCTCAGATTCAAATTTTTGGGGAATGCAAAGTGTTGTATTTTCCATATACGTACTATAGGGCTACTTCGAAGTTAAAAGTTTCTCAAAATTCGTTATACTACCCAAAGGTGCTGTGCTTCTTACCAAGTAAGTTTTTTTTATTGCCATTAGTTTTCAGAGTCATTACCAAACGTGTACTGTGCCTTTAAGTGCACCGGACTCAAGTTCGGGTCCCAGTGCGGGTCCCAGTCCCGGTCGTTGCACTTGTGTCGTTGGGTAAGATACTTTACCATAATTGCTCTGTCCTTCTGATGGGACATTTAAGCCGTAGGTTCTGTCTAATAGGATTGAAAGTTCACGTAAAAGAAACCAAAAACACTTATCGTGAAAGAAGAAAGGTAATGCTATAGGATCCCGCTGTCGTGCGATCCGTTACGAACGCCACGATTTTGTTTTTACGGGACCTCACGCAATGACGATCATATCTACTGTAGCTGACAGCAATAACAATTTTTTGATCAAATAGAAATTATTTTTATTTTTTTGTATAGGCCTAGTTTATCCTCTTACCAACGCAAACAAACAGGAAAAATGTAATTTGTCTGAGAAACTTCGTCCAGCCTGTTCAGCTATTTGAATGCTTCGCCACAAGGCCTAGCTTTGTTTACAAATCCCTCAGGGCATATATTGAAGGGGACAAAAAGACAACAACAGCTAGCCTTTTTTATTTTATTTATTATTATTTTTTTTCTAAATGATTGATATCTGCAGACCCTCAGGGGACGAAGAGAAAATAGCTTCAAAAAGATTTAAAAACATGTTTTTGATTAACGTGACCAGCGTGTTTTCCTAGCAACTGTCAGCTATATACATGACCCTCTTTAGGATGGGTAATGAAATTAGATATCAATAAACTTGCAGGGTTGAGGGAAAGTACGGTAACTTCAGTGCTGCATCAAGCTGATCTCGTCCACGGCTGTCTCGGTACCAGTGAAAGCAGCCCCGCCGGGGGTGTCTGCTGCGGGAATCATATGCTTTTATTCCCTGGGTCTGATGCGACACAATCACTGTGCACTTCGCGCGAGAAGTTCCCTATTGGCCGTACTTCATTCTTGCAAAAAAAAGGACCAAGCGACATGCCTGGCCCGACAACAAAAATATACACTCCCTTAAAGGCCCTGTACACTATTGGTAAGATCGAAAAACACAAATTCACACATAACTTACATGATTTAAAGTAAGTAATGGTAGAAAGGGTTCCTTTAAACATTTCTGCCTAAAATGCTATCGTTTCTGAGAAATGAATGAAACAAAAGTTTTTATCGTGCGCGATAATAAACTCGATGTTTGAAAAACAGAAAACACATAAAAATCTCTTTTCACTATTTTCTTGTGACCTCCATGACCAATTGAGCTCAAATTTTCACAGGTTTGTAATTTCATGTTTAATGGTTAAACACACAAAACATGAACATTGTTTGCGACTGTTTTGTCAGCTCTACCAATCCTGTATAATACCTTTAATACTCCAAAGCAATGTTTTTAGTGTAAAATCATTCAATACAATCGGATATTGGTATCAGGTTCCCAAAGAAAACCTGTCGAACTGGAATTCGTTTGGAGTTTTTCAGGGAATTCCCAAGTTTACCGAAAAGTCACAGTCAGCAATAAATATCGCGGATAAGAGCACCGGATTCAAGCTCTGATGTTTCTGTTCAGCAGAGTGTGGGTTCGAGTCCCAGTCGTGACACTTGTGTCCTTAAGCAAGACACTTAACCATTATTGCTTCGTCCTTCGGATGGGACGTAAAGCCGTTGGTCCCGTGTGTTGTGTAATGCACGTAAAAGAACCCAGTGCACTTATCGAAAAGAGAAGGGGTTCGCCCCGGTGTTCCTGGTTTGATTGGCAGCATATTGCGCCACAGCACCTTGTAAACCATTACATTGTGCTATGTAAAAGGAATATGTCTCAAACTTCAAAAAGTAGCTCCACATATATACCTTGCAGGAAAATACTGACTGTTTAAGCGCCTTGAGCGTCACTGAGTGACGGATATGAGCGCTATATAAGAAGCCACTATTAATTAATTAATTAATATCACAAGAACAAGAGGAACACGATGTGATAGAGCTGCTTGCTTAGTGAACCCAAACACTGTTGTAAATTCATACTCCCAAAATATGTAACAAAGCATTCTTTAGTCTTTATCTCTCAATCTAGTATACAGGATCACGGCTTAACAATCTGTTTCATGAAACAAGGATTGAGCAATTACAAGAATATTAATCGTTCATGGAAACGAGTTCGACAGCCGGGATTCGGGTTGAATTTGGAAGAATTGCACCCCTCGTGAAATGGAATAGTCAAGATTCCACCTCGTGATTACCACGTTATTCTCCGACAATGTACTCATTGTACAATACTGTTTTTTTTTTTTTTTTTTTTTTTTTACATAAGATTAAGTAGAAATTAAGGAATAATGTGTTTTGAATTGAATTGATTGAATTGAATTGTACAGAATTGAATTACTCGGCCTAACATTCAACTGAATACAGCACTGCTTCTCACACAGCTCCAAAAGGGAAAGTACTTCAACTAATTCCAAAAGTACCAATGAACACTCTTTCAAACAACCTGGGAAAGTTTCATCAAATTCGGTAACCACCTAGGCAGAGAGAACAACGAATAACGGTTTGTTTATCAATGGGTTTGTGCACGATCATAATGGACTGTCGAAATAACCAACGGCGATTTGGAGGAATTGCAGGATTTGTGCAAGGTATGAACTCTATAAGCTATAGTGCATTGGAACTAGCAATAGTCCCACAATTATTACAAACTGTACTTGTCTCCAAGAATTAGTTTCAATGCTCTTTATTGAAACCGCTCTTTCTTATCATATTATATTCAATATTTGCATTGTGGAACCGCATATTTGAAGATGATCAGGCAAACTTTATGCACGTGTACGCTTCCAAAGGCTCCTCAAAGAGAAATCGCTGGACATAAAAATCGTGCTTTTCTTTTGATTTTCGTTTGCCCAAATCATTCTGAGAAACCGAAAATCCTAAGAACAGCACGATCCAGATTATTGTAGCAGGATAAGCAATCTGCAAAGCCTCTCGATAAATTGGTGGTGAAGACTTTTGTAATCTGCTATATCTTAAGATGGCCCAAGAAGATAATACTCGTTCAATTTATTCGATATTATTCGTTTTCTTTCTGTACCGTACTGTTCCCTTTCTCCAAAAAGAACGGCTCACAATTTCAATTAGTTTTCGGTATTTTGAAAACCTCTTGCCCTGAACAATAACACTGTAAGCTTACAAATATTATGGAACGCGTGCACCGGAAGTTTTTCTTTGCAATTAATTACAATCGACGTTTTCATTTTGTCATCTTATTCCAGGCGCTGGAAGTGAACCTTTGTCCGTTTGCAAAGCATTCAACACAATCAGTTCGAGGCATCCCCTTCAGCTATATAATTAATTACAATTGCGTGTCGTGGCCGCGCGGCACACCAAAACTTAAGCTCTGTTTTTTGTTTCCTATTCTGGTCCGGTCTTGACACTTGTGTCATAACTCCTTACAAAACCCTTAGGCCTGCGCTAAACGTCGCACGTTTGTCGTGTCGAACTCAAACAGTTGTGAAATTAGGAATTAAATTCGACAAAAGAGCGACGTTTAGCGCAAACCTTTTATTTAAGTTCGGCACTGCCGTGTAGCACGGCAAGCCCTGCCGTGCTACACGGTAGCGGCACGACACGGTGACAAACGTCGTGCTCTTGCCGTGTCGAATCGAACTGAAAACATTTGAGCTCGGCTCGGCAAAAGTGCGACGTTTAGCGCAGGTCTTATTGATTGGTCCATCAGATAGGACGTCAAGCCATGTGTTGTGCCTTCGCTCGGCCCCAGCGGCTTATCCAGGACCGCTGGGATGGGCTAATCAGCTTGCACAGATTCTTGTTCAAGAAGTACGTCATGCGTGCAGTGCTTGCAGTGTGAGTGTGATGCATGATGGGACTGAGCATTAATCAATGAGCGTGCTTGATACGTTTGTCCATCCCAGGGCCTTTGGTTTTAAGGCAAGGCGCTGGGGACGAGCGAAGTGTTGTGCCGTGCAGGTAAAAGACCATGTCGTTAAGAGAAGAGGTTCGCCCCAGTGTTTACTGGTATGGTTGGCTGCAGGTTGCGCCATCACAGCACCTTGTTAATCATTATAATGGTTGACAAGGTGCTATGTGAATAAATGTGTCAAACATTTTGAATGTTACACTGTGCATTGTCCGTACTAGCATAATACGACAGTTTTTCACACAATAAAGAAATGTAAAACACAAAGAATCAGCGAAAATTGGGCTATGTTACTTTAAAACGTCGTTGCGAATCAATTTTTGTCGATGTTTTCATTTAATTAAATTGTATACTTATTTTTGAAAGCAATTTCAAAAATGGAAAGTAGTATTTGCTTCACCTTGAGTAACTCAAGGAAACACACATCCAGCCCAATCGTCAGAGCAGCTGAAATTACACAGTGTTCACGGTGATGTGAACCGGGGAAGGGTTGGGGGGCTCAGAATCCTTGCCCCCTCTCACCCACGCCCCCCCCCCCCACACACAAAAAAAGGAGAGAGAAAGATCGAAATCGAAAAATGTACAAACGAACGGTCCAATGCATTGCCCCACCACAAAAAAAACACAATACTAACAAATAATAATAATAACATAGTAATAAATAGATAATAAATAAATAAATAAATAATAAACAAATAAACAAATAAACAAATAAAAATAAATAAATAAATAAATAAACAAATACAAAAATTAATAAAAAATAAAAAAAATAAAAATAAAAACTAAAAACAATAAAGAAAAATGAATAAAATAAGTAAATAAACAATTAAATAAATAAACAAATGGACAAATATATAAATACACAAATCAAAATAAATAAATAAATAAATTATGTCTTTACCCCCCCCCCACCCCATGAAAGTATCTGTTTACGCTACTGACCATTCGGCAAACCTGATCTAAACATCGAATTGTTACACCACCGGTTCTTTCTCGACCATTCGTCCCAATGGGAGATTATTCTCATGTTCGTAACAGCGAATCTTAGATTGCATCTACTAGAATAATACCAATAGACCTTTTGCCATCCGGTAAATAATTCAAACGGCCGGGATACTCTGTGGGCAATTTTTCTCTTTGGCATTAGAGTCTGGTTTTATTGAACAGAAAAAAACAATGCTTAAAGGAACATTACAGAATTGGTAAGAATTTTTTTGTAAAATATACTTTTTGATCACAGATTTACATTAAAATTACACGGTCTAATGATGATGATAGTAGAAAACATCCATTGAAATATTTCTGCCTGAAATGCCATATTTGATGAGAAATGAATAAACTAATTTTCCGATTGGAGTTTATCGCTCAGTGAGCGTTTTGTTCATTTGTTGAATCTATATGATTTCATGCAAATGTGTAATCAGTTTTTCACTATATTTTCTCTTGACCCAGATGGCCGACCGATCTCAAACTTCTACAGGTTTGTCAGCTTAAGTATATGGTGGATTACATAAAGTGCTTACACTGCCAGCAACTGTCTTGTTAGCAAAAACCAATTCTGTAATGTTCCTTTAAAGGGAGGGTATACCTTTGGTAATTACTCCAAAAAATGTATGACCATAAAAACTACTGCACTGCAGCTGTTGATAATGTATAACATTTTGAAAAACGATTTCCTTCTTTTAGGAACGTGGTTTAAGAGAAAATGATTTAAACAGAATTCCAATCTGAGAAAAGTTTCTCAGACTGTGTATTCCAATTACGGATTATTCTTCCTACGTGGATATAACCACTCCAGATTTTCGGCGATATCTCAAAAAACGCCACAAAAACGCCTTATGAAATGAAATGTTCACATGTTAGTTTTATTGTATATTTACAATTTCTATATAGGATTAAAACAATCGAACGAATCCAAAAGCCAAATGTTTACTTTGCCTTTAAAGAACTTGTAGGGAAAGTACATCATCAGAGTTAACCAACCGTACAAATTTCATTAATTCAATTTCATCAACTCAAACGTGTGCCTTAATATGGTCTTTTCTCACTTAGTATAATTGGACTGGGGCGCTCCATGACCATTATAATATCCTGTTACTATTTTGAGAAAAAACAATTAATAAGTATACACTATAGACCATGTTACATTTGTTTACAGAGTGGTGACCACGTACATTATAATGCTATTCCTGACGGGCAAGATGCGCTACACAGGCTCAATGGGAAAATTTATATTTTGTGTCATAGTTTTCACATAAATTCAAAATTTACAAAAGCAACAGCTGCACAGCTTTTGAGATGTCCCCCTTTCTTCATATCAAAAGTTGAGGAAAATCAGACACTGCGATCTCCATAAAACATAAGATTTGTTGTATGCTTCCATTAAGCTGTGTACAAAATGTGCCCGCCGGAAATCCAGGCTCTGTGGCTCTTTTGTAAACATGTGTTGTCACACTGGTCACATCGTCAATAGTATGCACGTCATGGATAGCACTAAACACATTGTGGGTTCCCCCAGCTCCTTAAAAGCAAGAGGCTTCAAAGCTATGTATACCTTTTGTTTTTTGAACCGTCCGATTGGTTGAATCCTATATCAATGTAGATATACAAAGAAACTAACTTGTGAAAATTAAATGTTAAAAGGTATTAACGTTTTCGAGATATCGCTTGAGCGGTCATGCTCACGCAGGAAGAATAATCTATAATCGGAATACACAATCTGACTGAAAAACGCTTCATGCATGAAACGTTTCTCAGATTGAACACTTTTTTTTAAAAGGGGAATCGTTTTTCAAAATGTTATACATTATCAACAGCTGCAGTGCTTCTTACCACTCCAGGTTAAGTGTTTATGGTAATCGATTTTTGGAGTGAATTACAAAAGGTATACCCTCCCCTTTAGCAAGACTCTTCTTCGTCTTCTAACATTAAACAGTGAGCTAGTTTTTTCTTTTTTCAGAATCTGAATGTATTTGTCAATGTTGAATTTCCAGTGTTGTAGTACTCGTACTCGACTGCATGAGTACGGTTTTGAAGGTAAGTGTATTACTCGCAAATAGCAAAGTACACTCGGTTCTTGACTTTGGAATTACTGGTAATCGAAGTCCCACACTCTATTTTCGACTAAAAATATACTCCGACTTGATATCAAAATACTCTTGGTCAATACCCCAATGCGATGAAGAACATGATAACCACAGAGGTCTGCATATAGACTTACCGTTTACCATCTGTAGAAAATGCTGCCCAAAATGTACAGTACAAGCAAAAGAGGGACGGTTTCCGATTGCAGGTATTTACACACGTGTGGGTGTATGTGGATGACGACTGTAGTTTTAAGTGCGCGTTTCAAAGTTCATGTGAACACAGTTTTTATATCAAGTCATTTTTGAAATTCTTTCGAGTAAATTTTCACCGCTTGAAAAACGCCACTGCATAATTATTCAGTTTCAGATGACGTAAATTTCATCAGTAATTGCTAATCACTAATGGTGATAATTACGTTTTGCGTTCACCGAAAACAAAGCATTTGTGCAAAACGGCACAAAAGGGCACAGTGTGTAAATTTTAGGTAATCCTCCATTCAAATATGCAACAAGTTCGGAACCAAATTTCGTCGAACGAAAAAGAGTGCTTAAAGGCAGGGTATACTTTTGGTAGTCACTCCAAGATGATGACCATAAAAACTCACTTGGCAAAGAGCACTGGAGAGTTGTTGATATTACAAAATCATTGTTAGAAACGACCCCATTTGAAGTAGTTTAGTTTTAGAGGAAGAGGTAATTTTCACCTCAAAATTTGAATCTGGAGAAAGGCTTCAGGCATGGAGCCTTTCTCAGGCATCTGAAAGCACACAATTCTATGCAACAAGGGTGTTTTTTCTTTCATTATTTTCTTGCAACTTTGATGACCAACTGGGGCCCAATGTTCACAGGTTGGTTATTTGTATGCATATGTTGGGATGCCCCAAGTGAGGAAACTGGTCTCTTTGACAATCACCAAAAGTATATCCTATATCAGTGAGAAAACCTCTTTCTCAAAAACTACATTACTTCAGAGGGAGTCATTTCTCGCAATGTTTTATACCAGCAGCTCTCATGTGCTCCTTACCATGTAAGTTTTTATGGTAAGGTTTTTTGTTTTTAGTAATTACCAAAAGTACCCACTGCCTTTAAAGCATCTCCATTACTAGTACAGAGAAGTTGTTTTAAAAAAAAACATGATTACAACTAACCCCTTTTTGAACACGTTCCAATTTGGTCACTTGCTCTTTTGCTCGTCACAAATTTACTGTATACAAACAACATCTACCCGATACATTGAATTATTTGGGGTCAGTCTTGCCAATGTTGAATTCATAATGGGGGAAAGCCTCGAGAGTAATTTACCCATGTCACTGGAGACACCTCAAATGCCCTCAAACTCCAGTATTATGGAATCCTATCACTGGCATTGAGTGGTTGAAGGAACCAATTTCCAAGAATTGGTTTGTTACAAAATGAGGCCAGGTTGTATCGTTGTCTTCATGGCACTACTGATTTTATGTATAGGTTTGTGTCAATGATAATATGCATGGACAAAGAAGCGTCTCTGTGGAAATGGTAAGACATGAAGCTGTCTTTGAAGTACCCATTTAAAACAAGATTATAAAATATGTGTATTTAAAGGCCCTGTACACTATTGGTAAGATCGAAAAACACAAATGTTCACAGATTCACACATAACTTATATGATTAAAAGTAAGTAATGGTAGAAAGGGTTCCTTAAAAATATTTCTGCCTAAAATGCTATCGTTTCTGAGAAATGAGTAAAACAATAGTTTTTATCAGTTTTTATCACTGGTGATAAAAACTCGATGTTTGAAAAAAACAGAAAACACATAAGGTATATTTTCACTGTTTTTCGTGATCTCGATGACCAATTGAGCTCAAACTTTCACAGGTTTGTTTGTTCATTCATGTTGAATCACACAAAATGTGGACACTGATTTTGAGCTGTTACCAAAAGTGTACAATACCTTTAATACACATCATCCACAAATTTGTCAATAACAAATAAATGTGTTTTGTACCTCATTTTGCAATACAATAGATTTCATTTTTAAAGTAACCGTACAACCAAGTACCTCGGCTGATGGACTCAACACTCATAATCAGAGTACCTTGGTACGAAAAAACGTGTACTCGTACCACCTACGCGTATTCGGCAGTACTTGCTACTTGGCTGAAAAGCAATTGACTACAATACTGATCATTTTCCCTTTGTATAAGGACTTCGATTCTTATGGTGTCTTTCTGGTAAAGAAACCAAGGATACCTCATAGGTGAACTTAATCACTGTAGCTTGCACGCCTGAGGAAACCCTTAAACAAGGGCGCTTGCAATGAACCAGAAACACCGGAGTTTTTCAATTTGTTTCCAATTGATACCAACTCTGTATTACACCTTTAAAGGAAACTTATCTGAAGAAATAAAACCGAATAAAACGAACGCTTCAAATTGTGTGTTGCGTGAATCGGTCTTACCTTTGAGTTCTTTGTATCGATGTTGAGCAAGTAGTCCGGCAGTAAATTAGGATCGCTGTTCACGTGCATCAACGCCATCTCAGCAGCTTTCAGAATGGCCGTACCGTCCCAGTCGGAGCCGGAACCCCCCAGGCTGAACAGACCCCCCAGTGTGATGTTGGTGAGAGACAGGGCCCCTGTGGTGGTGACAGTGAGAAGGGTCAACATGGTGAGGTAAAACCCTACAGGTTTAAGTGCTGCCTCCATGGCTGTATGTGTATAGTAAGCGTCCGTGTGACTGAGCTGCGTGTGCAGTGTCAATTTGGCGGGAAATAAAGGAAGGACTGTATAATCCAGTATACACTAAAGCCGATGGAACTTTTCTTATATACAATCTATACGGGACGGGGTAGGATGAGTTGTCACGTGTACTAACTGATCAGCCAATATACCGCGAGTATTTTTTTGTCAATATTATTTTAGTTAAATCAACCTCTCCTCTTAGAGCAACGGGTGAACTAAGCTGGCAAGATTTCCACTGCTTTTGTAATAGGCATTTATTATTACAACTAATCGGTGAACCCATTTTGATGGATCATTTCGCTTAATCGACAGAAACGAAAATAGCTATTATTATTGCATTCTTAAAAGGATATTCATTTAGAGATGCTATGTCCAATTTTGAGGGCCGATTTGACCAAAAAAACCAACATTTGAATTTGAAATAGCTATTTGTATAATTTGATAGATTCGAGAAAGTTATAACTTTCATTTTGATTACACAGGCCCTATACATTAATAATATTGTCAGGCATGAACAAACAATGCATGTTATATTTGTGCATTGTCCTTGAGATATGTCAAAGTTTGTGCATGTTTTTCATTTTGAAACAGCACCATTTGTCAAAATTCGATCACAGAAAAAAAACCAACAACAACAACGACAATCGGCGAAAATCGGGTATGCCACGTTAATGTTTTTTAAAGATAGTATCAGTGTAGCGTTCTGAAAAGAAGAAAAAAAAACTGCATGAACTAACGATTTAACATCTTTAAACTATCGGTACAATTTTTCCTTCAAAGTAAGCATTTCAAAAGCAGTTTTAGCCACAAAATACCCGAAACTAGTTCTGATGAATCCCGAAATCAAAATATTAAGACGGCAAAAGAAAATGCGTAAGCACAGCGCTGTTGGAACCACGTTTGTAATGTTGGTGCAAGTGAAGAAGTGTACTAAAATAAACAATAAATACATCAAATAAGCAATTCACGGTTCAAACACAATACGAGAGACCTGACATAACCATGGCCGTGTAAGCCTTGAATTTGAAAGGAAAAAAATAAGACCGATTTATCCCATTATCTGCAACCACGGCTGACGATGACTAATATTGATTCCGTGAATAGTTCTGCCATCTTTAGATTACTGAAAACATGTATGGGAATGTCGGTATACATGTGTCATCTACAGAATTATTTCTGACAAAACGTCTGAGATAATAGAGTCGCACGGATAATGGACCCACGTCACCCCGCCGCCATCTTAGAGGTAAAACAATGATACAGTAGAAAACGCACATCTAGGCGCGGCGCACAGGATGGACCAATGAGCGACCTTCTTTATACCTCTAGCCGAGGACGCCCTACTCAAATGACGTCATAAGCATAAGGTCTAGTCCCAAGTGTCGGACAGTGTTCCCTTCAAACTCGACTAGCCGACTTGTTTGGCTTCCATTTTTTTTGAAGAGTTAAGTATTAAAAAGCAGTTCGTGCATTCAAATGTGTAATCGAAATAAAAATTACCCCTGTTATGACAAACTAAAGAGTCCCACAGGGACAAAGGAAATATAGAGGGAACAAAACGTTTTGAGACTGTATTTCCCCTCTAAACGATAAATTTTTCGTTACCTTGAAAAATAATACCAAATTCCCTCGAAATTACAATTCGTATGAACTAGGGCCCAAGTAATATTGCGTGGGAACGAAATAAACATGTCGAGGTGTTCGGGGAAACGAAATTATTTTTAATACCAAGTAACGAAATTACTGAAAGGGATTAGTTAGATCAAAATAGTCCCTCGAGGGAATGAAATCTCAAATCACGTCTCAAATTTGTCCCTCAAGTTATTACTTCATTCCCTATCGAACTATTATTGCATCCCTATATGCTTTACCTATTTCGTTGGAACCATTATAGATAGGTTGCAGTATGACGTAAATCGGCCATCTTTACGGGCAGTTTAGAACAAACAGTCGTGTGTTTCGTGTGAGAACGGCGTGCAACACGCGCGCATTTCACGAAACTCATTGCAGGATTGGTCAGTGAACAACGCGGCTGCGTTAATAAGTTAAGCGTTTGACGCACCTGCAAGCCAAAATGCAATTTGCCCGTAAAGATGGCGTCTACTGGGAACTATCTATTGTTACTCTTAGGGAACGAAATATTATCCCTCAAAATTATTCAATCACTGCCATGGATTAATATTTCTTTACCTCAAAAAAATTATTCAGCTGGTGAATTATTGGAATATAACTTTTTCGAGAATACCTTTCCGAGATCGCAGTCACACTGAGAGAGTAGTTTTTATCAAGGATGAGAATGAAAAATCCTGAAAATTTGATAACAGGCTCAACCTTGGTATGAATGAAATTCCATAAAATGTCAGAATGGTGTTTACAGAATCTCTATGTATATACAACGTACCAAATAAACATCTCTGAAGCTCTGGTCATATTAAAAAAGGGCCTATTACTTAGGCTTTCATCTCTGTGGTAGTAACAAGTTTGCCTCTTTCATGAAAATCTGAAAAATCCTGTCATCCGGAAAATGCCTGCTTTCTTTAGTTTGTTTTGGCCGTTTGATTCACCTACCAATAAATCCCAGCGGGTATAGAGATGTGAACAGAAGTTTTACGGCTAGTGTTGGCTTCCCGAATTTGCAGATTATTGCTGTTTTACGGAATGTTTGGCATCCGGAATCGGATTACCGTTTTAGCTAATTTTGGTATCCCGGAATCGGCAGATAATTGCCGTTTCGTCTAATTTTGGGCTCCCGATCCCGGGATCGATTGCTGTCGTCTTGATGACACAATGGCGGTTATAAATGGCGTGTTCAAAACAACTTTCCAGTAGATAACCTACCATTCTTTTCTTTCGGAACACATTGTATTTGTCTCTTTACTGGGCTCTTTGTATTTCAGCAACCTAGATGGCAGCCATCTTGGAATGTTGTCTTGCTCGTATGTGTTTGGAGAATAATGCAGTGGCCATACCCATGAAATATTGTATGGAAAAAAAGAAGATTTATACTAGCATTAAAGGATGTGCGTACATTATTACTGAAAATAGAAGCAAAAGCGGCCATTTTTAATTTAATGCAAATTAGGCAAGTTTCCCCTACTTCCTTGTCTACTTTTTCTATGTTTTTTCGGGAGGGTTTCAAGAGACACTTGTTAACTATTGACTTAGAATATTGACTAGACTTGACACAGATTGACTAGACTTGACACAGATTGACTAGACTTGACGCAGATTGACTAGACTTGACACAGATTGACTAGACTTGAAACAGATTGACTAGACTACTTGGAAATAGTATGCCGATAAATCAAACAGCAAATCGAAAGCTCCGTTTCAGCTAATATTAAGGTAACAAAATGATTTCGATTAACGAACAAATGATTTATTGCTATTCCTCAAAATCAAAACTCGTTCGAATAAATATTTTGAGATAAACTTGATTTCTCCGGAAAAAAACAACAGTTTGAGGTACAGAAATATTAGCATAAAAAAGGGATAGATAAAATTATTTTGATTGAACAAAATTTCGCAATGTAATCACCCATCCTGAATGCGACAGTGATACACCTCGTTTATGTATGCATGAAGAATATTCCGCGTGTTCCCTTCACCACAAATGTCAAGGTTAACATGATTTAATAATGTGTTGTATAATTTCCTACATTAGTCTGCTTGAGGTGTGCGAGTGCCAACCGGCCGTGTGAGTGCCAACCCCGGCCGTATGAGTGCTCGCGCCAACCGGCCGTATGAGTGCTCGCGCCAACCGGCCGTATGAGTGCTCGCGCCAACCGGCCGTGTAAGTGCTCGCTGTAAGGGTCAAGTTGGACGGCACCCCTATAAGAGTTAAGTTGGACGGCACTACTCGCATCGTTATGGGTAGCCATGACAAACTCAACAAATGGAAACAGGTCAACTCGCACCCAGGTCAACCCAATTTTGGCCGTGTAAGTGCTCGCTGTAAGGGTCAATTTGGACGACACTACTCGCATCGCGAGGCCTTAACAAACTCAAACAAATGGTACAATCGGAAACAGGTCAACTCGTACCCAAGTGAGCCCGTACCCGAGTGAGCCCGTACCCGAGTGAGCCCGTACCCGAGTGAGCCCGTACCCAAGTGAAACGTACCCAAGTGAACCCGTACCCGAGTGAACCCGTACCCGAGTGAACCCGTACCCGAGTGAGCCCGTACCCGAGTGAGCCCGTACCCGAGTGAGCCCGTACCCGAGTGAGCCCGTACCCGAGTGAGCCCGTACCCGAGTGAGCCCGTACCGAGTGAGCCGTACCGAGTGAGCCCGTACCCGAGTGAGCCCGTACCCGAGTGAGCCCGTACCCGAGTGAGCCCGTACCCGAGTGAGCCCGTACCCGAGTGAGCCCGTACCCGAGTGAGCCCGTACCCAAGTGAACCCGTACCCAAGTGAACCCGTACCCAGTGAACCGTACCAGTGAGCCCGTACCCAAGTGAAAACGTACCCAAGTGAACCCCTACCCAAGGGAACTCGTACCCAGGTCAACTCGTACCGTCTATTGTGCGTTGTGCCGACACGGAGAAGTTCCCATTGATCTAAATTATTTATACTGACCAGTATCATGTAGATCAATGCTCGTACCCAAGTGAACTCTCGTATCACAAGTGAACTCGTACCCAGGTCAACTCGTACCGTCTATTGTGCGTTGTGCCGACACGGAGAAGTTCAATGCGGCGTGTGAATTCCCCCCCCCGTCTACATGACGATCTCAAGTTCGAATAAAATAATAGTAAACCATACGGAATAATGTTCTATCGTGCAAATTTTAATTTCGTTTGTAATACCATTTGATATTATTTGATGTTCACCTTTTTCTGCTCAAAACGGTTTATTTCTTTAAATGTTTTACCGTAATATTGTTGTTTTATTTTGTTCAGCCTGTGGCTGCGAATACATTTTTATTGCATTAAACCATTTCAAATAAACAATACATGATGTATAAAACGCAAACGTCAATGCTTCTTTTGTGCTTTTTCTGCTTAAAATAAAGGGTTCCTCAAAGAAAAATGATTTCAACCATTTCCTTCATTACCTTTTCCACCAAAAGAAACGTTTTGCGTATGTTCTGATTAATTTCCGAAAGAAAAATAACAAAATAATTCAAACATTTCCTTATTATACCTTTTTTTCCATCACCAAAGAAAAGAAACATTTTGCGTATGTTCTGATTAATTTCGCGAAAGAAAAATACAAATTAATTCAAACATTTCCTTTATTACCTTTTTTTCCACTCAACCAAAAGAAAAAGAAACATTTTGCGTATGTTCTGATTAATTTCGCGAAAGAAAAATACAAATTAATTCAAACATTTCTTTCATTACCCTTTTTTCCACCATGCAAAAGAAACATTTTGCCTAAGTTCGATTATTTTTCAGAAAGAAAAATACAAATCAATTCAACCATTTCCTTCATAACCAATCATTACAAACCGTTGGTGGTATCACAAACAAAAAATCACACTATAAAAAATAAAGCTCCTTCAAAAAGCGGTGCAAAGTATTAATCTGTTTCTAAACTCATTTATTAAACATCGAATAACATTAAATTTGTAAAAATACAACAAAAACGTTAAACACAAAATTACATTACAAATGAAGTATTCAATTTTATCAAAAACTATAAATCTGTAACATGCAAAATGGATATAAAATATAAACAATTTAATGCAGCTTTCTTGGTGAATAACAATTAACTTTTGGCATGCAAAATGTCTTTAAAAAACTGGTGGAAAGTGCATAAAATGGTAAACAAATGACATGGTCACAATGGAGGTGTGGCCAGCATGTGACTCGCATCGTGTGAATTACATGTGACTCACATCAAGAGTTAACACGTAACTCGCAAGATGTTATTAACACATATCTTGCATGATGTGATAAACATGTATTGACCAATGAGTTGAGTTGAAAGTCAAAGACAGCGTCTTCTATCACAAAAGTGCACCCCCTGGAACCCCAAAATGGGCAACAAACCTGTTATAAATCATGTAGTTAGAACGCATTGAACAAAAATGACCCGATTTCATTAAGCTTTTTGTTTTTGCCAAGCCAATAATGTTAAAGGCACAATACAGAATTGGTAATTGTAAAATATACTTTTGATCACAGATTTACATAAAACTTAACACGGTCTAATGATGATGATAGTAGAAAACATCCCTAGAAATATTTCTGGCTGAAATGCCATATTTGATGAGAAATAAATCAAACTAATTTCCGATTGGAGTTTATCGCTCATGAGCGTTTTATTCGTGCATTGTATAACACATGCAAATGTGTAATCGGTTTTGCACTATTTTCTCGTGACCCAGATGGCCGATCGATCTCAAACTTCTACAGGTTTGTCAGTTTATGTATATGGTGGATTACATAAAGTGCTTACACTGCCAGCAACTGTTTTGTTAGCAAAAACCAATTCTGTAATGTTCCTTTAACAGAGAACTAACTATAAACAATAGTTGGACCCTGCATGGCAAGTGATGGACATGAACACTCATAACAGCGGATGCAGGAACACTTTTACAGACTTAAAAGCATTTGAATTGGCTGTAGTGAAGATATAAAGGCACGACAACGTACTTTGTGACGAAGTTCAAAAGAGTTGAGCAGGGTTGAACACTCTGCAACCGTCACAGAAACAATGGAGTTGGTCTCTCAAAATTGGTTCAAGATAAAATATACAAGTTTTTTAGGCCATGTTTTCAACTTCGAAAATATACTTTTGTACAATAAATTTCTCCATTCAACATTTCAACACGAACATTTTCAACATACCAAAATTCAATATTGTATAATAAGCTCAACACGGTCCCCTAAGAAATATTGAATACATTTCTAATGAAGGTCAAAAAGTCAAGTGACCTTCTGTTGTCCTCCCAATTGAGGACAAATTTACGTCTACAAGAACAGTTTGTAAAAACACAACAAACTACAATTATGGCAATAGTATGAAACATTATAATTAAAAACAAAAATGGATTTTGATGATTACTTTTTTACCTCTGACTATCAAGATGAGACGGGTCAAGAAGATGGACGGATCAGAAAGCTACTTCTTTGAAAACCTGATGATAAATAAAACAACGAAACTAATATTTACTCAGTATTACACAACCACAGGCAGAATGCTTGAAAGCGAAAAAGGTATTTTGGGAGTGCACTGCTTATGGACAGTGTTCAATAAACATTCTAAACATGTACAGCCTGGGCTCCTTGGAGTTAGGGTTAATTAATCTAGTTAATTAATTAATTTTTTTTTTTTTTTACTAAGCAGCTTAATTTTTTGACTTACTTTGATGCATTTACGATAGCTAGTACCATTTTTTAAATTAATGTATTCCCATTTTCAGGTCCTTTTTGAGTTTGGCTGTTTTGGTTTTGGGAGTGTTGCAGAATACTTGAATGGTTTTTGTGGCATATTGTGTGGGGGTGTGGTGCATGCGTTTGCGCTTGTGTGCTTGTTTTTGTTCTTTTTGTGTGTGTGCTGGTGTGTGTATTTTTATTTATTGATGTCCTTTTAATGTAGTTTTATCTTTCAATGATGTATTATACTTGCAATTCAGTTTTTATACTGTGATGACTATTGTGAATAAACCTTTTATCTATCTATCATCTGTCTATCTAGGGTTAGGCTTAGGGTTCAGTGCACTGAGCCAGCAAGTGTTTGCCATGAGGCTTCGCTCGGCCCCACCGGTCTCATCCAAGACGGCTGGGATGGGCTGATGAGCTTGCACAAATTCTTGTTTAGGATGTAGTAATGCATTATGGCACAATAATTGGGTTGGGGTGTACTGGGGTTGTTGGTAGAAGGGAGCGTAGGGTTGATGGGGGAAGAAGGGGTAATAGAAGAGGGCAGACATGATAACAAAATTCCCTTTTTTACTTTTCTAGATAGTCCTTGACACTTGTATAACCACTCTCCCTGGCGAGATGAATGAGGATGCCAGTTGCGTGACGTCCTTGTTTCTTACGGCAGAAACTACAGTTGCATATCCCGCGGCATGGCGGGCACACCCAATCCTGCACATCAAAACAACAAAACCAACAAATATGACTTCACTGTGCACAAAGCTCATAAGAAGATACCTGTAAATCCTTGGTAGCCCCCAAAAAATTGCAAACAAACTACTTCTTTGAGCAGGTACACTTTTGTGGTCATCAACCCATACACTACTACGGAACTTCCCTTCGAACACACAGACGTTGTAAATGCCTACTCGCGAGTAAGGTACATGTATTATCTTTCTTCCGAGTCCAGTGCGCTTGACCCCTCCGCCTTGCCATGCATCAACAGCTCAAGCAAAAAGACTAAAATGATGTAAAATGACCAGTCAGGTGGAAATATGTAAAGATTGTACATGTAGTGATACATAATTTGGGACAAAAACAGTTTTTAGAGCAGTTTTATTTACCCAATATTGCTGGCTTCTCAACCATTTTTGCATTAAACCGTTCTCTCTAAATATTTGTGACTGTACCTCTGTATTTCTGAGCAGTCTTTCGAATCAGTGTTTAAAGGAACATTACAGAATTGGTCAGAATAAAACTTGTAAAATATACTTTTTGATAACAGATTTACATAAAACTTACACGGTCTAATGATGATGATAGTAGAAAACGTCCCTTGAAATATTTCTGTCTGAAATGCCATATTTGATGAGAAATGAATAAACTAAATTTTCGATTTGAGTTTATCGCTCAGTGAGCGTTTTATTCATTTGTTGAATCTATATAATTTCATGCAAATGTGTAAGCGCTTTTTCACTATTTTCTCGTGACCCAGATAATCGATCGATCTCAAACTTCTACAGGTTTGTCAGTTTATGTGTATGGTGGATTACATAAAGTGCTTACACTGCCAGCAACTGTTTTGTTAGCAAAAACCAATTCTGTAATGTTCCTTTCAGTACACTTTTGTTTATCCATGCCATTTCAGTATGGGCTCCCTTCCTCCCCTTTCATTCCTAGTGTATAAATTATTGTATATCTTACCTCCTACCACAGCTGCCCCACGTATGTTTTTAAATATTTTTAAAACCTCTTTACCAAATTTCCTTTATGTGTGTACAACATCATTTGTTGTGTGTTCTTTGTGTGTGTGTCATGCGTTCTGATCGCTCGTTGCTTTCTTGTCATCAGTTGAATAAATCATTAGAGTAGCAGCAGCCGAACGGTGAGCTCATCCTCTTGAGTTTTTAAGCGTCAATCTACAAATGTGTTTGTTGCTGAGCAACCTAGAGTTAGTTTGAGAATCCTTTGACAAGCGTCCGAGGGGCAGCAACTTTAAGTGCACTTCAAATAAAATTAAAAAGGCCTGATGACATTTCCAGCTGAGTGGTACATGTAGCTAAAAGCTTCCAAACTGAAGTTGTACATGTTCTTCACTACTCATTCATCACAAAATGGACAGCGTGTTGACAAGGTGACTTCAAACAAGAAGCTGTTAACTATTCAGACTTCAAATACAACAAATTTGGTAAATTTTCTTTTTAAACAAAACTAGAAATTAAGTGTTCATCAAAACGAACACAGAGGGGTTTCAGTTAGTGGAACAAAGAAGATACTAGACATTACATGTTTGTCCTTTGGAGAAACATAGAGTTATTTTACTATGATTATACTATCCACCCAGGCCCTAAATTTGAGGCAGTACCCTAATTCTAAAATATACAAAATATTTGACTCTAACGATCACCCAAAACCCTAACCATTGAGCTAATTTCGCTTTAAATTAACTTATGATTACATGCACACGATCCAGGCCCTTAAAGTTAAATAAGGACCTGAAATATTATTTTAATCCAATGAAATAACATTTTGAGAGAACAAAATATTATTTCAAGAACACAAAATATTGTTTTTAGGGAGCAAAATATCTTTTCCAGGACAGGACTTATAATGTCGAGGACGCGAAAACAAATTTCAATCGAGCAAAATAACATTTTGAGGGAACAGATTATGATTTCTGGGAATGGGAAACAACCATTATGATTTCCATTGAACAAAATAACAGTTCTAGGGAACAAAATATTATTGAGGAAACACAAAATATTGTTTCGATCAAACAAACTAACTAAGAGAATAATTTTGAAGACTTGAACAATCATGTCGAGCGACACAAAAATACCATTTCGATCAAACAAAATAACATTTTGAGGGAACAAAATATGGTTTTGAAGACACAAGACATTGGGTACTTGCGATGGCAGAGATGGTGTGTGCTTAGTCTGCTACATACTTGGCAGCACAGTCTGTAACTCCCAAGGGAGCTGAGATGGTTTAAGGAATGAAAATATGGCCCAGTGACCAGGGGTAATTATGTTCAAAGCACAGTGAACTATGATCAATAATAATAATAATATTATTATTTATAAAGGGTTCAACAAGCACCAACACTCAAAAATCCACACCATGGCTAATTTTTACAGTTCATGTAACTCATGATACATTGACAACAACCGTCAGAAATATGGTTTTTTCTAAATGTTCTGGGGGGGACGTTAAATGTTGACAAATTATTAGGCTAGAATCCATGTGTCTGTCATGGTTGTACGAAATGCATAGTGCGCAATGTGTAAAAATGAAAATACTTGCCAAGCAATACATTAATTCCATGTACTCAGATTGGGTACTGCAAAAAAAAAAAAAAAAAAAAAAAAATTGACAATGTTCACGTATTTAAGTAAATAATAGTCAGGAGGGAGTTTGGACTTGAAGAACTCATCAGTCAACCTTGAGAAGTATGTAATCTGAAAAACTCTAAACTGCAGGACTTGTTTTGTTTACCATTACTGGCTTAATGCTCTGGCCTTTGTGCGTTCCGAGCCCTTGCCCGACCATAACCACCAAGAGAACAAGGGTCTTAACAACTGCACTTAACATTTTCTGAAGAAAAAAAATCTCTAGAGAATGACACAAAGTGACATCTCCGAGGATTATACTGTTATTGATGAAGCCCAAAGGATGCTGCAAAAGTGCCCTTATAGGTTTATAAACTGACAAAAAGAAAGGGACATGCATCAGTGTTTCCTTGATGAATAATATCCTCATTCGATGAAAATGTTTCACTTAACCAACATTCAGGTTTGGGAGATGACCTAAAGCCCTAAGGACTGGTGCGTAACTGCTTAAGTTTATCATTTCCAGAAAGAAAGATCTTCAAACTGAGGATAGAATGCGTTTTTGTTCAGAAAAAGGAAACGTTGCAGGATAGGATACGTGCATGTGTCTGTCAAAAAACAAAAATAATTAAAAAAACCTTTGGGGAGTTACATGAGACTTGGGAGTGCAGATTGTCATTTGATCTTCCTTTCACGAAGTGCTGCACTTCTTTTATTTGTGCACTGAACTCTTCTATCAACAAAAAGTATGGGAGGGAAAAAAACAAAAATTGTTTCCTGATTTCCAATAAACTATCTGGCATTATCAACTCAGAAAATACATGACTCATTAGAAAGTCTCTTGCACAAATCGAAAACATTAAAACAAATAGAATGAAGACTAGAAAATGTTCTTTTGCAATTCTACACAAAACTCTTGAAAATATAAAAAATCATAGCAATTTGTAAAAAAATAAATAATAATTGTTCATATCATTGAAACAAAGTTGAAACTTGGGCTGAGGATGCCTATTTTTTAGAAACCCCAATTGCCAATCATGCCTGAGCTTGTGCGACCATTACATAGGTTTAATGATAACATGAATGCCAGTTGGGCAAAATTCCTAATTGTTTACAAGTAAAAAGGAGGTCAAGTTTTATTCTGGTTTTCTTTGCCGATTTGTTAAATCCATTTTACTTTCATATTATTTCGTGGTTAAAATTCCCTTTCCCAACAATGATATGTACAGCCATAATCTAAAGTAGTCAGTAGAAAAAGACTTGGCGCACACGTAAAACTCATAGTGTTAGCCAGAGGGGTGTCTGGGTGTCTTTTGGACACCCCGTTTTAAATTTGGACACCCTGTTTTATCTGTCATTTACATGTACATGTATTGAAAGGGAACAATTTGGACACCCAGTTTTTAAATTTCAAGCACATTTGGACACCTTTTTACCGAATCCTGGCTAAAACCTTGGTAAAACTTATTAAATATTAAGTTTTCCAAGGTTTTAGCCAGGATTCGGTTATGATAATATTGTCAGTCCTGAACAACTTGGTCCTGAAAGTTTGAATACACGCGAGACTTGCACAGTCTACTCTCAACTCAGAAAACACACGACTCATTAGAATGAACTATGACTTGCAGTTTTGCCAAGGCGAGATGATCACGGAATGTTCATGAATATCCATGAATGGTTCATGAATATCCATGAATGGTTCATGATTGTTGATTGACATCAGTTCACGAACTGGCCATCAAAATTCTTCATGATGCGCATGAACAGTTCATGGATGTCCTTGAACAACAAATGAGCTCGATGAATTTTTCCAGATTATTTTCAGTCCTCTCAGTTCATGGTTGTTCATGAACAATAAAATTGAAGAAAACTTCATGAACTGTCCAGAACATGCATTCCCAGTTCACGGTTGCTCGTGAACAATCTTGAAAGTTCACAAAGTCATGAACTTCATCTCGCCTGGGTGGGCTGAAAAATATTTCTCGATGTCATTTGATTTTTCATGATTCTCAGTGTTGCACATACAGTAGTCGCTAGCACTGGAGACAAGAACTTAAGTCTCCAGTCTGACTAGAATCACACTTTTTGTGACTCGGGTCAGATCTACTCGAGTCCCATCAGAAAAAGACCAAGAATAAGATTATCTAACAACAAAATCTGTGTACAAAACCTATGAGAAAGGCCGTTAAGAAAAACAACAATAGTAGTGAAAAATACTAATAATCTGGACGAAAACAATAAGCATTTCGGCTATCAGGCCAAAACCCCCGACAATGAAGATTTGTATGATACCCTTGATAAAGACTTATCCATTATGCTCTGCCCAACAATGAATTCCCCAATCCTAATTGTGAAAGTCAACACATGGTGTGTCATCGCTGAGCTGTCAAGCACACTGGACTCAAGCTCGAGTGTTTCTGATCAGCAGAGTGCAGATTGATCCTGCTCCTGACACCCGTGTCCTTAAGCAAGACAATTAATGAAGATTTGTATGATACCCTTGTTGTAGACTTATCCATTATGCTCTGCCCAACAATGAATTCCCCAATCCTAATTGTGAAAGTCAACACATGGTGTGTCATCGCTGAGCTGTCAAGCACACTGGACTCAAGCTCGAGTGTTTCTGATCAGCAGAGTGCAGATTGATCCTGCTCCTGACACCCGTGTCCTTAAGCAAGACACTTAATTATCATTGCTTCGTCCTGTCCATGGGAAGTAAAGGTGTAGGTCCCATGTGTTGTGAAATGAACGTAAAAAAAAAAAAACCCAGTAACACTTATCGCTAAGAGAGGTTTAGCCTGGTGTTTCTGTAAGTGGCTGCTGAATGCGCTGCAGCACCTTGTAAACCATTATAAGGTGCTACATAAATGGGTCTCATATTTTAAAACACAGCTCGGCTTATCCTGTTGAGAAACAAATAATGAGCACATTGGTACACCCCTAGGGATGTGATAAGGCGCTACATGAGAACCCAGTATTATTAAAAGTTGCTCATCTAAAGTGGATAAGACCATGTCATATGCATCACCCACGAGGGGGACATTGCCTGGCAGCAGCTATTGCATAGACCTTTTCGCAAATACAGGTGTGAACGCGTTTCCCATAGAGCTGCAGTGCATGCTGGTCTAGCTAGTGATCAATTTGATCGCTAGCTAGACCAGCATGCACTGCGGCTCTGTGGGAAACACGTGCACACCGTGTATTTGCGAAAAAGGTCTTTGCAAGGCTTTGTGGATCGGCCAATCAAAGTAAGCTGCACTTTCTATACTATCTTACCGGTGAGATCAGAGCTGTTTTGGCGTCTTCACCGTAGCGATTTCGTAGGCATGGCCCGCAGAACTGACCCCTGACCCCCGCACAGCCATCAAAGCGGCAGATAGTCTTCATATCAAGTGTTTTCTGTCGGCACTGGTGGCAGGTTGTGCCCTGTCAAAATAGGAAAAAGAAAGACACTTCAAATTAGCATTTTAATTTCAAATATAAAAGCATCATTTTATGGAGCTCCATGAGTAGGTTTTGATTCGCTATCTTGGTTGCACACAAGGCACAACTAAAATTTATTTTAGAAAAACGACAAAAAAAGGGGTTAATTGTCTAGCGCACACAAATCTCTGTTAAAGTTTTCAAATTATAATTATTATTAATTTTTGGGGTCAACGTACAGACCTAAAACAAATATATATATATATATATGAATATATCAAAATAAGAACTAAAAATGTTGGATGATTTTCATAAAAAAAGCGGGAGCCAACCTTTGCTAACATATCTCTACAAAATCAGATGGAACTGCTGACTCCCGGAACATTTGAAAAACATTGATTCCATTGATAAGTTTAAGATTGCTTTAAAGACGCACTTATTTAACATTTAATTCATGCATTTTTGTTTGATACCTAGTACATCTTGTATTTGTATTTTGTTGTCGTTTTTCTCTACAGCGCATAGGGACATGTTTAATCACTATGTGTTATGCGCTATATAAAAAATGGTTTATTACTATTTATTATTATTTAGTAGCACTTGTAATTGTATTCATTATCCTCTCCGTTCTGCTGCATCAACCCGACTTATTGTACCTAAATCTCGTACCACCCACTATGGCGACCGTGCATTTCCATACATTGCACCAGTCTTATGGAGCAAGCTACCCAACGACATCAGAAACACTCACTCTCCCAACACATTTCAAACTCTCAAAAAAACTTCTGTTTACTGCAAGTTATTGACATTCCCGTTTTGGTGTGATTTTTCTGTAGAGAGCTTGATACTTTAGTAATATTTTTTCGGTAGTGCCTTGAGTAATTTTTATTAGAAAGTGCGCTTTTTTAAGTTTGTGTTATTATTATTTTTGTATACTACGCCAAACCGCAGGGGTGTGTCAATCATTCTCTGTGCGTATGACCATTGACCCCAGTGGTCGGCGCGAGTCCGTTGTTATGAATGAGATTTTCCTGGAAGATAATTTCGCGATGATGTCATTGTTTAAGAATAATCGGGACTGGTAGAGGCTACAAAAACTTCAGTGATTGTTTTTTACAACTGGTCATGGAAGAGTTCTGAGAGAGTTCGTTTTTGACCGAGTGCATGTGAAGAGCTGAATATAATTCCTGAAGGGACCTTTTTTTCCAACTAACTCTACAGTTTAGTATTTTGGGGTCTTCTTCCCCATTTGTGATGGGAGTCAGTCTAGTTCCCGTTATTATTTCTATTAAAGATTGGTTTGTAAGTGTACATTTGTTTAAATTAATGATTGTACACTTATTAAACCCAATCGCTATTTGAAGTGGTCGATAGTTTCATCATTAAATCACTTTGATTCATTGTTCTGTATCCCTCTTGCTGTCTGACCATTCAATACCATTCACTGTGGTTTTGAATGATAGATAAACTATGCCAGCCTGCAATATGATACCATGAGGGAATGCATATGTACACAGTACACAGTTAGTTCTGTGCACAGTTGTGCTACCGTACACAACCTTGGCAGTCGAATGGTTTCAAATGGTTGGTCAACTCACTGGAAAATGTTGCCAAGAGTCACTGACAGTAGGAGGGTTAAATCAGTGTCACCTTGTTTGATTTCTTTGGTACATCTGAGAAAATTCAGGCTTTTTGAGTGATTTATATTTACGGATAGTTTGGAGATTATCGGATCGTAGCACCGTGTACAAGCAAATCAAAGTGGCAACAATCTGATTGAGCGTTGACATAGTTCATACAGCCCATGACCTTTGACATACCACTTCAGCATTGTATTTCTTGTCCCTCACACACTCGGCAACCATATCCAGTTCTTCCTCCGTGATATCTTCCGGCTGTCTCATGACCGCCCGAGCCCGCTGTCCCTTGCGACGCTTCGTCGGTGTGGGCAGACACTCCTCTTCCTCGTCCTCAAAGATTTCAAACTCTGGGTCGGAATCCTCATCGGAGGCGTGCGCTTTCTTGAACGTCGGGCCGAACTTGATTATTAATTTCTACCAGAAAAAGAAAGAAACATTTTTAAATGCATTATGTACAACTGACCAGAAAATTTGTTACAAGGCCAGAATCAAAATGAGAAACAAAACTGTCTTTGAGAAACAGTTTCACATTTGAACTATTTTTATTTGAACAAGCACTAAGAGAAGATTTAAATCTCATTTGTCTTGTATGGGTAAGACTTTAATACTGAACAAAATTGAAAGATGTATTTATCAGGCTCACAACGTCAACAATTGAACAACATTTGTTTTTAAAATCAACAGTGAGGTATTATCATTCAAAAACACAAGACCCCCCTGGCCTTGTCTGGTTGCAAGTTTACTGGCCTGACACTAAAACCACTGGCCTCGGGCCTGCATTCCAGTACAAGTTTCGAGCCCTGCTTTACAATAAGATAAAGAACCAATTGTAAGAAAACTTGGGGGTGATTCTTGGGGACTAGCCACACTCACCTCTCCTTCCTTGACTGGAAACAAGTCTTCATCATCAACGTACACCTTCACATCATCGTCTTCCGCAACCTCCGCCCTTCTTTTCTGGCCCCGAGTGCGGATTCTCGAGGCGCAGGCAAAGAGTGGCGTACTGAGGCGTGCCTTACGGGACGGGTTCCTACGTCTTGAGATAAAACTACAGTCTAATGTTTTCCTGGTCTTAGGTGATCTCTGAGGAAGCAAAAATCGAGGGGTTGTGATTGCATTAAAAATTTGAAAATCCCGGGAACCATTTCCTCAGAGATAGAGAAGCTCAGAGATGCCAACATTGAATTCCCCAAAAGAGTAGCACCGCCGAGCACTGAAGTTTCAAGTTAGGCATACAACTCATCGAGCCGTAAAAAGAGGAATATTATGACATTTATGGTATAAACTAATACTTTCAGCGAAAATCGCTTATTGCAAAGCGGCCTTGCCTAAGAGGTCAAACAATTACGAATTTTATTCAAAAAAAAAAAAAAAGTATAAAAAATAAAAAATAAAAAAAATGTATCGGACGCAATTTGCACTAGCTTGTGCATGAAGAGAACCTTTTCCACCTCAATTCAACAAAATGCTGTGGTTTCTGTCCCATTGTTTATTAAAATAGTAATGCTCACGTTTGCACAGAAAATAGTAAAACAAACTGACAAATGCTTCACACCACCTGACCACAGCAGGCCATCAAGTCTTCAAACGACTTCAGCAAGAGCAGTTTCGTCAACTGGCCTTTCCAACCAATTCTATTTCCACCACTGCATTCTTAACAACTTTTTTATCAACAGTTTTCATCAGGTCTTGGCCTTGATTGTGATCGATCAAATATTTTCTTTCTGTCACTTTTATTTTAGTTGATATGCAGCGATCGCGATGTTTCAAACAAACTCCACACCGTGACCGTCGCGCGCTAATAATAACTTGCGAATTACATTGCAGATAAAAGTTATCACAGTGTCTGTTTGCCGCCGCAATCCAAAGACGTGAAGCATTAGAAAAACTGCGGAACCAGTCTCTACAAAAGCGACTGTAGAATGTATGCTGTACAGGGAGCTTGTGGCTCTGTGTCATACTCTGTGCTACGCGTGTGTCAGGTTGGCAAATCCCGAGTGCGATAGTTTACGGGATTGGTACCTCCTAAATAAACACAAAAACGTGTGTGAATTCGCCGCTCATCACTTTTAACCACGCGGCGGCAGTCAACATTTGTTATAGTTTTTTAATTTTATATTTTTAGGTTTAGTTTTTATCATGATACATTGTTTGTAAAAATATTTACACTGGGCGGCTTGTTTATCGTATTTAACGGAAGTATTATCGTAGCGGCGTAGTCATGGCCCAAAATCGTATTTGCTACGCCCAAATCGTGTATGTTGGTATCTCTGGAAGCTGATCAAACAACATTTTATTCTGAGTTCAGATAAAAGTCTGACATTGTCAAATGGGTTACCCCTATCCCTGCCAAATACAACAAATTATGCCAAATGATAAAAGTTGTATTTTGTGGCATATAGCAGTCAACTCAAATCTCATGCTCTGCTACACTGTGCTGCATTTAGAAGGGTACTAACATGGCCTTGACATGTCCATGAAGTGCTAGCCTCGCTACCATGGGCAGCGCGCCGTATCGATACCTCTTGTCACTAACCCCTGGTAGGGATGCACTGAAAAACAAGTATTTTGACGAGATTCCAATTCAAACATGTCAAATGAATCATGTTTATACACTGTCACACTAAACTGCATAGGGTTAGACATATCACAAGATCAAAGAAGAATGAGAGAGGACCAGTTGCTCTTTAACTTCAGGCCTCCTTTGCGGGTTACCATACTTGAGCGGGCACGTAGAGTGGAACTAAAAATGTGCTGGATTTGAGCACATTTTAATGAACCAATTCCACTATTGTTTTTCATTGTAATCTCAATCAACGTAATGGGAGGTACGAGTGGTCTGAGATTCCAGCATACCATGGAAAATTACCAACCAGGGCTTACAGCCAAGAGTTTGCGATTCACAGTGAATGCATGATACCATGTTGTCTCGAAAGAGAAACAAAACATTCTGGGGTTATTTTATAAGTATGTTTGTTGTCTTTACTTTATTTAGTCAGGGTTTCACAGTCACAAAAACATTCTCAGAAACAAATCATTCCGCCGCTGAGCGTAACAAAATTCTACAAACCCTGGTGCTAAGTGGTTAATAAGTACCTTTGGTGATTTGGAGCGTCGCCGTGGTAGCCCTGGCATTACTTTCAGGTCTGCAAGTAATTGATCAAGCTGTAATCAAACGAAAGAAAGAATCAGTATTGGGAGTGTCCACGTCAGCCTAACGGACTACAAGTACAAGTTCATTGATCACTAGACTGATCCATTAATAAGTTCAAAAAACTTAGTTAGTGGCTTGACGTTTCGACCCTAGCAGAGTCTTTCTCGAAGGCTAAATGACAAGGACATGCATACAAGGGTGACAAGAGCAGTCAAGAGGAAATACTCTCTCTATTCATGTAACGTCAGGCCACTAACTAATTTTTTGCATTAATACTACAGGTCCGTTTGGTTGGTAAGCAGTTTGCAACAGCTAATTCTATTTTCCCATTAATAAGTTACCACTTAAATTTGAATTCCTTAGCCTATAGAGACTGTTGCTAAAATGGTTCGAGGCAAGCTTTTGTCCAAAGCGACCAGATGAGCAAACCCTGGTACCATTGTGCCATACACATGTCATTCCAAATTGTGTATGGGTGTTTCCCGTCTCTTACATAACTATGCAAAAGCTTGCCCCAAATCATATGACACTGTATGACATGGCAACTGTCTCTATGGTCCGAGAAAATTCAAATTAATTTTAAGCGGGAACTTGTGACTAAGCAAGTCATTGCACCAGACATTATTCAAATCTAAACCCACGCAATCAGGTAGGGACTGAAAACCCAACCCTCACATAGTGCCCCCGGAGGGATTCAAACCGGGGTCTCAGAGCCAGAGGTGGAAGGCAAGGAAAGATCCCACTACAAACCCAAACCTGAGTTATTGATGTTACCCATCCAGCACTTTGAAACAAATCACGAACTGCTTGCTGGCAACTGTGGACAAGGGCAAGACATGGCGTGCTGTGGCCGAGCAGATAAGAGCACCGAACTTAAGCTCTAGTGTTTCTGTTTAGCAGAGTGTGGGTTCGAGTCCCGGTCGAGACACTTGTGTTCTTAAGCTAGACACTAAAACCATTATTGCTGCGTCCTTCGAATGGGACGTAAAGCCGTTGGTCCCGTGTGTTGTGTTATGCACGTAAAAGAACCCAGTGCACTTATCGAAAAGAGAAGGGGTTTGCCCCGGTGTTTCTGGTTTGATTGGCTGCATATTGCGCCACAGCACCTTGAAAACCATTACATGGTGCTATGTAAAGGAATAGGTCTAATACTTCAAAAATACCTTGCAGGAAAATACTGAATGTTGAAGCGCCTTGAGTGTCACTGAGTGACGGATATAAGAGCAATATAAGAAGCCACTATTATTATTATTATGAAATACCGTGATGTGATTTTTAACAAGCACAATGTTTAAAATTCAAGGCAGAGTAGAGATCCTGTGAACAACAATTTAATTGTCAAAATCATGGACCTCAAGCTGGCAACTGTATGTGGTCAACAAGGTGAAACTTGATGAAACTGGTTAAAGTTAGGTAGAGTGGCATTTATATGTAATTATCCAAGTAACAATTTAATAAATGCGAACAACAATTTTTGTCAAAATCATGAACCTCGCTGGCAACGGTATGTGGTCACCTAGGTGAAGCTCGATGAAACTGGTTAAAGTTACGCAGGCAGCATTAATTATATGCATAATTATCAAAATAATTGGACGTATCCTGGGTACATGTACAACTGTGTGATCAAGACAACTCAACTTGCATGTAGACACATGCTTGATTTTGGCAATCACTGGCTAAAATAGATCGGCGATGCAGAAACCTACACTGTAATTGTTGGTCTTGCACAGTAATTACATGGGACTCAAATCTAGCTTCCGAGTGTGACAAGAAAATAGACAGGGTGCTCTTCCCGATTTTGACAGGTAATGCTGGATACGATTGATTGGTCACATGTTTGCTTGTCAATCTTCACGATAATTTGTCGATTCAAAGGGTCCCATGCCAGCTCCTGTACACATGCTCAGAAGGGCTCCGAATTTGGGGAGAATTGCCACAAGAGCACAGGGCCTGTAGCTTAACAAGTTTACTGGACCATTCTACAAGACCAGAATCAAAATTAGAAGAAGAAAAATTCTGTACAGTTTAAAACTATACATGGTATACTAGGCCCCCCGAAAAATTGTTTTAATAAGCACAAAGAAAATATTTAATCTCATTTGTCCTACTGAAGGTATTAATCAAAATCAACATTTGATTTTGAACATAATTTGTTTTTGAAAACACAAGACCGCCGGACTTGTCCAGTCATGAGTTACTGGCCCGACTCTAAAACCACTGGCCTCGGGCCAGCGTCCAGTGCAACATTCGAGCCTGCTCTGTAGGCAAATTGTAGAAGACTCGATCCCACTCCCTGCTCGGCTTTTGTCAAGCAAGGTTGACTAAATTGTTTTCAAGTGTTGAAGAAATTTTCTTACCATCGCCTTGTTTTCCTCAATGTTTTTTTGTCGGCGTAACTCATAAGCCACATCTTCATCTTCTGTCTCTACCTGAGAAAACTTACGTCAAACAAATAAAAAATAAACAGTTAAAAAAGTCCAACCAGAAACTTTCCATTGCAGCTGGATAAATTTTAATGAAATAATTTATGAGATGAAAACAAATTTGCTGTTGCAAACTCCTTATCAAAAGGAAATAAGATATAAATGTGAAAAATTGTTTGTTACACTTTTATACAGTAGTACCTGTTTATGTGTGTTGTGTTGTCATTTAGCCTTCGAGAAAGCCTGCTAGGGTCAAAACTACAGGCCACAAACTTTAAAAAAAAAATTTATATGATGACTTTTTTCACAATATTGATTGTAGCCAACTACTGTAATGAGGAAAATTAACTGCATAGCCTAGGAATCTAACTCGACGAATTATCCTTATCTGGAAGTAGCCAGCCCCTTGTACATACAGCAGATGTCTGCACATGTGACGTTTTGACATTACCAACAGGATAATTCGTTGAGTTAGATTCCTACATTACCATGCATTTTATTTTCCTCATAATACAGTAGCTGGCCGCAATCAATATTATCATCACATAAATCAATTTAAAGAAAAAGTTAATGGCCCGAAGTCTCGCAAAATTCTGGCCACGGCATGCAGGGCATTTGTCACAACCCCTGCACAATCCCGGCCCTGGCATGCCTGTCCTGTCCTGTCACATCACTTCCACAGTCCCACCCCCCGCCCGGTACCAAGGCATGTGGTTTGCGGGGCATGGTAAAAAAAATTGTACAAGTTCCCGCTAATGTTCCTCTTTTTTAATTAATGTTTTTAGGCCTATCGCTTTTTAAAGTTTTATGTTGTTGGAGACCGACACTTAAAATCATTGTAATTGTATGTTTTTATTTTTATGAGCATTTTTATCTGTTTATCTTAAATTGTTCAGTATTTCTTAATTTGTCCCCCATTTATTTGTAACCTCTGTAAAGCGCCTCCTCAGGGACCCTGTTTTGGGTTGAGGGCGAAAAAAGAATAGCCATTTATTACTATTATCTTATTAATAACTTATTGTCCTGGGGCGGGGCACAAAACTGTACAAACATCAAACATTGGCAAAGTTCCTATTTATTACTCTAAGCAGTAGAGTGGGGCAACAAAATTGTACAACCTTTGCCAAGTCCCCTCTATGTCCCAGTAGGGCAGGGAAAATTGTACGACCTCTATACCGACTAGACAACACATGATGATTGCTACTTTTTGTACAGTGACTAGAGTATTGCTATTTTTGGTCGGTGGATCGGAACTAGCCCACCTTGTTGGGCTGTCATGGCTCCCTTTTAACATCGCCATCGGTCAAAACTTATATGACCGATGTTAAAAGGAGCCATGACAGCCCAACAAGGTGGGCTAGATCGGAACAAGACGAAAATCACCAACTATTCATTCGATGGAGGGTGCAAGATCAGTCCATAGAGCTTTGGTCAGTCAGCCCATGGAAAAAAATATCTTGGCGAGACCATTGAGGGAGAAATACACGTCATACATAAACACATCATTTACTGCTGCTGGACAGACAGAGAACGTCGTAGTCAACGAACGAGAACGTCAACAACACCACACATCACACAGGCCAGGGCACACGGACGTAAAATGTACATGAGCGGTTACCCGCAAGGGCAGCCCACCCCCCGCGTTCGCACTCGTCTCGCAGACGGCAAATCTTTCAACACACGTTTTCGCCACAATTTTCACACACGGACATAAAACAGAGTTACGTCTCAGCACTCAGTTAATAAACGTACCAAAGTATTATTTGGTTATATAAGTTGAACATTCTTACCTTGCGTAAAGAAGCCATTTTTAAAGAGCTGTTTTGTTAGAGTGTGCTGACTGCGCCTTCGCGGTTTAGTATGCACACGTGGGTTAAAAATCCGCGGGTAAGTTGGTTAGTCTGGTCTCCATCATGACCCTACCAAAATCATAATACTTGATATGCAGTGATGCAAGATACCAGACAAAACAAATATCAATAACAATTCCCAGGGTGCAACAACAAAATAATATTGCTCGCCCCTGGATCGGCATGCAAAGTGAAGCTGAGGAGTTGGGGTGCGGGGGGGGCACGATGTCGAGAAGGGGGAGGGTTGTCTACGATGGTCTACTTATTAATTTCCAAATCAGCCAAATTGCTACTCCAGGAATGCTATTAGATAGAACAGTATTAGGTTTATAAGTCGCTAGCTCCACATCCCAGCCTATCTGAAAATCCATTCAAAGTTTGAAGAATGCAGATTTGAGGCACACTTTCGGCATGTAGGCCGAGTAATGGCAAAAAATAGTAAATATTAGTCCCTAGTGATATTTTTTTAAAATGATTGAACTTTCCTGATAAATAGAGAACTTGGGTTTATACTTTTTCAACTATTCTTACTTAGAGCTCAGAAATTTGTAACAGAAATACTGTTGACTTTTGACTTGATTGTTTTATTTTATGTTTTTAATTATTTATTAATTTATAAAAGAGTTAAACAAGTAACAATTACAGGCCTGGAATGTCATCTTATTTGAAGAAACATTTTCACAGGTTTTTTTTTGAGATTTCTTTGAAAACCAGAGAGAGGGTCAATAACATTCCACAAGTGCCTGGGAAAACCAGATGCGACCAACTCAATCCCTGATCTCCACAACTCCACCCTGATCTCCACAACCTCCATCCCCTGTCTCCACAACTCATCCCTATTCACAACCTCCATCCCCTGATCTCCACAACCTCCATCCCCTGTCTCACACTCATCCCTGATCTCCCCAACCTCATCCCGATCTCCAACTCAACATTCAGCACAATAGAAACAATCAACAACTTTATTTTTTTATAGCTTACTTTGTAAAGTTTATTTATCCCATAATACCAACACATACATGTAATAAGTAATATAATCCATTTGGAAGAAAACATTTGCTTTTTTTAAATTGAAGCCAGACCAATTATTAAAGCCATACTTGTGACATCAGAAATAAAACATACATATTCTTTTCCATGAGCTTATTTTTCACCTAATTGTGATTCTTGCATGGTGGCTAACTTTTCCCTTTAGCTAAAAAGAAACATGACATTGCCCTTTCCCATGTCAAGCCCTTTCATGGGAGGGGGCTCCCATGGGTGCTCCCAGCGGAGGGGGAGCTGAAAGACATTTTGCCAAGAGGGGTGGGGAACTTACCCCCTTCCACACCCCTTCCGGCATCTGAATCCACCGGTTGCCTTAAGGTGACCAGTGATATGGCAGTTTCCAATTCAGTCAGCAAGCTTAGTCACCAGAAAGAAAAAAAGTGACAGGCACAGCAAGAATTAGTACTGTATTTTTCAGTTTTCAATCACATTGCTGAGAAACCCCAAAATGAGAAAAACGGTAGATCAGCAGAAAAGTTGCTGGTCAGACATAGACCTATTTCTAATATTTCACTCCACTTTCACCACATATTTGTTTATACTGTTATCTTAAATTGTTGGTTTTAAACCATATACCTCCTAAATATACAAACATGAGCTCTGAAATTCAGTTGTTAAATTAAAAAGTGCTTTTCAAACACCACAAACAAATCTAAAATGTGAAATGATACAAATAAGATAAATACACTGAAAAGATACTGTCTTCAAAAAGATATACTCAAATAAATGAAAACAGTACATTGCTTTTCTGCATGCTTTTCAATCCTGTCTAAAAATTCTATGGAATTTGAAAACAAAAGTACGTAGTACTAGGCATAACGAGGTATGCAAATGTATTGCTTAAAGGGAAGGTATACGATTGGTAATACTTTATAATAACAATTTATGGCAAGAAAAACTTACTTGCAACTTTCGATTAGGATAAAGCATTTTGAGAAATATTTCAATTCAAAATAATGTGGATATGGAAAAAGATTTCAGTTTTTATCCCCCAAAATCTGAATCTGAGAAGCGTTTCTGTCAGAAACGTTTCTCAGATAGTACAATCCTATTAGGGATTATTCTTCATGCTTGGGGACATAACTGCTCCAGATTTTGGGCTATATCTCAAAAACGCTACCACCTTTTGAAATGAAATTTTCATAGGTTAGTTTTATTGTATATATCTACATTTATATAGGATTAAAACAATCGAACGGTTCCAAAAAATCCAAAGGAATACTTTGCCTTTAAAGGCCATGTACATTATTGGTAAGATCGAAAAACACAATGTTCACAGATTCACACATAACTTAAACGATTTAAAGTAAGTAATGGTAGAAAGGGTTCCTTAAAATATTTCTGCCTAAAATGCTATCGTTTCTGAGAAACGAGTAAAACAATAGTGATTATCGCGCGCGATAATTTGAAAAAACAGAAAACACATAAGATCTCTTTTCACTATTTTCTCATGACCTGGATGACCAATTGAGCTCAAACTTTCACAGCTTTGTTTGTTCATGCATATGTTTAATCACACAAAATGTGGACACTGATTTTGAGTTGTTACCAAAAGTGTACAATACCTTTAAGTGTAACGCCCATGCCAAAGTCGGGCACCTCTTAGACGTAGTGAAATTACATTAAATTGAAGACAACCAAAAACATCAGCACTGATATCAATGGGATGGGATGTTAGGCCTTCTTCTTTCGAGTCCTTACACGGTGGACATCCACTGAACTGCACAATTTTGTGCCCCTGGGGTGTTCTGCGCTAGGTCCGTAGCAGTACAGGGCCCAATTTCATAGAGCTGCTTAAGCACAAAAAGTAGCTAAGCACAACCAAATAATGCTTACCAAAATAAGGTTACCAGTCAAACTGCCATATCTCATGCACAATTTGTAACTGGTACCCTGCTCATTTCTGCTGAGCAGGCAATTGTTAAGCAATATTTTCTGCTTAAGAAGCTCTATGAAATTGGGCCCTGGGGTCGATTTCACAAAACTCTTCCTAACTTAGGACAAGTCCTAGGCAATGCTAAGAGATAGGACTAGTCTTAAGTTAAGACCAGTTACTGGTCCTAACTTCAGATAAGACTAGTCTTATCTCTTTGTGAAATCGACCCCAGGTCTCTTCCAATAGGGGACTAGATAGGGGACTAAGAGATAGGACTAGTCTTAAGCTAGGATCAGTAAGTCCTATCTCTTAGCATTGCCTAGGCCTAGTCCTAAGTTAGGAAGAGTTTTGTGAAATCGACCCCAGGTAAACTTTGCATCTTCCCACACCAGTACGAAGCCGGTTTAGTTATTTCCAGTATGTCCAAGATTCATTCGCCCCAGATGTTAGGCAATAAATCATAACTATAATACTTGCTCTTGTGGTAAAGTGTACATTGGCGAGACTTGTAGAGACCTTAATACAAGGCTGAAAGAACACAAAGCCCATGGCCGCAGAGGGGAATATGACAAATCTGCCATTGTCAAACACCCTGCTGTCTAGACCACGTCATAGATTGGGATCAAGCTCGAATCATAGCTCCTGAGAGACATTGGTGTACACGTCGTATCAGGGAAGCTATTGAAATACACAAGCAAAATGCATCAAGATATCGGCTGCTTAATCAGCAGCATTTGGCACACAATCCTACCATCCTACTCTACTGATATCCCACAGTCTACAAAATCTACACAGCAAAGTAGATAAATTATACACATGGTGTTACCGCAAACCGAATATACAACTATAATAAAATAACATACTCAAAAACTCAACACGACAATGTCATAAAAACTACACGTACCATATTAACTAAAAATATAAAAGTCACAGTTAAACTTACAGATTCTCAAACAAACAATCTGAATAAAATTGATGCCGTGTGTAGAAAATATATACTTTGTCCGTAAACACACAATGCTCGTTGTTTTTCAAGGCACTAAACTGTAGGTAAAAGCTCCCATACAAAACCCAATCTGAATAAAATAAATATTAAGTACTGTTCAATACATTATCTATATTATCTATAAGGCACAAGAAACAGGCCACCCTTTCAAAGGAGAGTGTTAATGGAATATAAATGGACCGTAGACAATTAACAGATATACTTATTGCATTGTGGATAAAAGCTATTCTTAGTTTGTATATTATTTGTGTTTTTACAGTATACCGTCATGTGTTAAGCACTGTATACTCTGAACTTAATTTCCCCCGGAAGTCCACTTTGTGTGTTTAAAAGAAAAGTAGTGAGTTTTAAAGCATTTTTACTAGAATCCATCCCTAACCCAACACATTCCAACAGCTTATACTACCATGCGATTGGAACTGTACCCAATCAAACAAAATGAACCAGTCTGCTTAGGGGGACGATACACAACCTAACAAACTCCAACGGCCTTTTTTGTTTGATTTTGTTGGAGTGTGTACACTTGGCATGCTCAAAATTTGATCAGTGAAATCACACACAGTACCCAAGTAACATAATCAAACAACTATCTTTACACATCATTAGACCATGGAGGAAAGAGCAAAGCCAGACATGTACATTTCACACATCCACCATACCCACTCAATCAAATTCCAACACCATTACTCGGCAGCAAGGATACACAATCCCACAGAATCAAACACCCAATCCTAACTCCAACGTACTTAGAGGTACACGTTGCCTTGGATCGGTCGAGTTGGTCTATAAAAAGCATTTGTAACCGTTCGTTATAAAATGCATATGGTTAGAAAGATGTTTTAAAAGTAGAATACAATGATCCACACAAATATGCCTCGAAATTGCATGGTTTTCCCTGAGCTTTGCGAACTAACACGGTCGGCCATTTTGTGGAGTCGCAATTTTGAGGCATATTTGTGCGGATCATTGTATTCTACTTTTAAAACATCTTTCTAACCATATGCATTTTATAACAAACGGTTTACAAACGCTTTTTATAGACCAACTCGGCCGATTCAAGGCAACGTCGGTGTACCTTTAACCTAACAAAATTAAACACTTTGCCCTGTTTGAGTTTGTAGGGTTAGGGATTGTTAGGGTTTTATTAAGTTCTGTGACCGTCAACCTACTTTTATTCCAGACAGGTCATAGTTCTTGGTGCTTTATTTACTGACCCGAGGCCAAAATTCTGACTTACAAAATTAATGGGGGTCTCACAAGAAACCCAACAAAACGCAGCCCCCAGTTGCAACAGAGTTTTTCCCATACACCTATTTGAAGAACCTTGGACTAGACTTAAGTGCCTTAAAGGCACAGTACACGCTTGGTAATGACTCTGAAAATCAATGGCAATAAAAACTTACTTGGTAAGAAGTACAGCAGCCTTGGGTAGTATAATGAATTTGGAGAAACTTTTAACTTCGGAAGTAATACTGTTATGGAAAATATATCACTTGTTATTCCCCAAAATTTGAATCTGAGAAGCGTTTCTGTCTCTTAGACTGTGTATTCCTATGGGGAATATTCTTCCTGTGTAAAAATATTCGCTCCGGTTTTTCGGTGATATCTCAAAAACGTGACTTTTTGAAGTGAAATTTTCACAGATGAGTTTTATTGTATTTACCTACATTTATATAGGATTAACACAATCAGTAGGCTCCAATTACCAAAACATGTACTGTGCCTTTAAGGTGAAGTACAACTGCAAAGTACAAGCCCTGTACAAATCACAGATCTATGTGTATGTAAAGGTTAAAGTTCGTCATGCTCCACCTCGACCGGTACAAATGGTACGGTTGGTTGGTCTAGGATTCGAGCGAAATCTTTCAGTTTCTCGATGTCCATTTCTTCAATTTGTTTCCGGGTTATGTATCCTCTTGATTCGGTGTCAAAGAGTGCAAATATCTGGAAGAGGAAGAAAGAAACGCACATATAATAAAGTCTTCCTGAGTGGGTTTGTGATTAATGAGTAATAGAATCTAAAATCATGGCGTGTCATGGCCGAGCAATCCAAGTGCACTGGACTCAAGTTTGGTGGCTAGGTATATCCTGGTGTGGGTTCAACTAAGTCCTGGGCCCAATTTCATAGAGTGCTTCAGCACAAAAAGCAGCTACAATAAGCACAACAAAATTATGCTTACCAGAATAAGGTTACCTGCCAAAACACCTAGTCACATGTATCGTCTGTGACTGGTATCCTGCTTATTTTTTGCTTAATTGAAAATTTTCAAGCAACATTTTCTGCTTATATAAAGCAGCTTCATGAAATTGGGCACTGGGTCCAATTTCATGAAGCTGCCTAAGCACACACAAAAAACAGCTAAGCACAACAAAATTATGCTTACCAGAATAACGTTACCAGCCAAACCACCATGTCACATGTGCAATTTGTGACTGGTATCATGCTCCTTTCTGCTTAGCAGACAATTGTTAAGCAATATCTTCAGCTTAAGCAGCTCTATGAAATTGGGCACTGGTCATTACATTTGTGTCCTTGAGCAAGACACTTATGATTGCTTCTCTTCACCCAGGGGTAAATGGGTACCTGGAAGGCAGTAGATGAGGGCAATGGCGTGTCACGGACTTAAGCTCTGGTGTTCCTGTTCAGCAGAGTGTGGGTTCGAGTCCCGGTCGTGACACTTGTGTCCTTAAGCAAGACACTTAACCATTATTTGCTGCATCCTTCGGATGGGAGGTAAAGCCATTGGTCCCGTGTGTTGTGTAATGCACGTAAAAGAACCCAGTGCACTTATCAAAAAGAGAAGGGGTTCGCCCAGGTGTTCCTGTTTGATCGGCAGCATATTGCCCACAGCACCGTGTAAACCATTACATGGTGCTATGTAAAGGAACAGGTCTCATACTTCAAAACGTAGCTCCGCATACCTTGCAGGAAAAAATACCGAGCCTTTGAGACACCAATTGGTGTGAAGAGCGCTATTAAAACTAGAGTATTATTTACTAATGTGCTACATTATTGGTCTGCACAGGCTGTACATTACCTAGGGAACGTAGTTGGTTTCAGAAATGAACCAAATAGCTCCGTGACCAGAGTCTAATGTTCAAGCGCCATGGTTGTTAGCCCCCATTTATCCCACGGGTACCTGCATCCAATACACAATGTATCCATACCTCATATGATTCTATAGGTATGTGCTCGTGCTCAGTGGCTACTTCCTCGTCCTCCTCATGGGTGATTCCTTTGAAGAATATACCAAACTGATAGGCCGATAGCTTGTCCGTCTCCCTCAGAAGAGAGATAAGATCTTCTCGGATTCTTTCTGCGTCCATGTAGCCTACCTCAATCAGCTAGAGGGAGAAAAAAAACCATCAATATCAGGCCATTCTGTTTTAAAGCAAGTGAATGCCTCGTTACGTTGGCTGTATATTTCCTGGGCCAATTTCATAGAGCTGCTTAGGCAGCAAATATTGCTCAACAATTGTCTGCTAAGCAGAAATGGGCAGGATACCAGTCACAAATTGTACATGTGACATAGTAGTTTGGCTGGTAACCTTAGTCTGGTAAGCATAATTTTGTTGTGCTTAGCTACTTTTTTGTGCTGAAGCAGCTCTATAAAATTGGGCCCTGAACAACACCACAATGTGCACAGCGCAGCACATAAGGAAATGCAACAAAAAGTAGAGCATCTTTTTATGCATATATATCCCTCTTCTCTTCCATGACAAGTACAGTTTGAGTTTACGACAGTCAGCAATAGACCGTATTGAATATGACACCACCATTCAAAAACATGCCCTACAACATGGCGTCTGTGAGCGTGTACGTGTACGTGTACATGTGCGTACGTGTGCCGTAGAAATCAAACCGGAAACGCTGCGCGCTTCATTGATGTACGCGTTCAGACGCGCATACGGTTTGCCCTGCAAGATGGCGACTTTCATAGCAACAAAGGGGTTATTCAATACGGTCTATATGTTACGGCACTGGATCAACTCCTTGGTTTGAAGTTGTATATTCATTAGTTACCTTGTCTCCCTTCCTATAGGTCCACATGACCCTGACCTGGGACAGGTTAGTGTACTCAAAGGCAGCATCCTCACAGTCCGATTTGTTGAAATGTGGCTCTGATGCAAAGAGGATGGTGGCAGAGATGCTACGCGAGTAGGAACGCACCTGATGTAGATAACCTATGGTGACACAAATTATAACGAGTTCAAAATCTTGATTACAAAGCATAACAAAACCTAGACTGGTACCCTGTCCTTATCCTTGCGGATAAGGACAGGCACCGGTCTATTAGTCAAAGAGATGGTCACTGCTACTGGTCCCCTGTCCAACTGGTCCCCCTATCTGCAAGACTGCAATGGCATGCGAGGTCAAAGGTGCGTTTGTCAGGATTCCTCCAAACACTCAAAGCCGGTCTCTGGCGTAAAACACGAGCCTCAAAGTGTGTCGTCAGATGTTCTGGCTAAACAAAACCTAGTCTTGATTGGCGATGCTGTTTTTTGTATTAGCCACCGGTAGAGGGCGCTACATTGTTTGTTTGGGAGTCTGACTCAGAAGGACTGGGCAAGTTTATAAATCTGGATCGAAACCCAGATGTTCGTGTGATACAGATATCTCTTCTCCAGTAATTCGTGTTGCGGACAGTAATTCGTGTTGCGATATCGCACTACGTTAAACAAAATGAACGTCGCCAATCAAGACTAAACAAAACCAAGAAACAGTTTCTAAACGCTTATGGTTTGTAACATGAGCATGAGGATAAAGTATATATTTTAATAGCGGTTGGAACATCTGGGATCATTTTCATGGCACCTCTTAATAGTAAGCAAATTTTTATGCTTACCGTATAGCAGACAAATTTGCTTAAGCACAAGCGTATTTCACAGGTTAGCAAGAAAATTGGGAGGCCAGTTTGCGTGTTCACCATGGATTTACATTCATTTTTATACAGTAAGCACTGGAAGGTTGGCATGCCTTTTTGTTCGCTTATGGTTTAGTAGTGCTATGAAAAGGAAGCTTGCACAGTAAGCACAAAATCGGCCGTTAAGCATTTCATAGAGCTGCTTAAGCACAAAGACTAGCTAAGCACAACAAAATTATGCTTACCAGAAAAAGGTTACCAGCTTGTATCCTGCTAATTGCTGCTTAGCAGTATTTGTCTAAACAATATTTTCTGCTTAAGCAGCTCTATGAAATTGGGCTCTGATTTAATGTCACAACACACTTTTCATCTTGTTTTCTTGCTTCTCTTTTGTATTGTGTTCTCTGAATGTAAGGCAAAAATGCACTACTTGTAACTCAAACTCGCACCAGACAAGTCACATTTTGTATGACTCAAGACACTTTGACTCGATCGTCAAGACTCCGACTTGGGATGCGAACTCCAACTTCGGAATCGGCCTTAACGTTTTGTGACTCGGGGACTCAACAGAAAAAAACTTAAAGGGGCACTGTTATCATGATCAAATAGGCCTGTGGCTGTGCTTGGAAATATGAACTCTCAGCCAGTTACAGCACGCGTGTGAGTGTGCTCTTCCTCCGTATTATATCTATGCCCAATGTTGCTGTAATTGCCACATAGCCAGGGATCACACCCAAGTTTTTTGATACGGGAAGCGACAGCAGAGAGATCACCTTAAAGACACTGGACACCTTTGGTAATTGTCAAAGACCAGTCTTTTCACTTGGTGCATCTCAACACATGCACAAAATAACAAACCTGTGAAAATTTGAACTCAATTGGTCATCGAAGTTGCGAGATAATAATGCAAGAAAAAAACACCCTTGTCACACAAAGTTGTGTGCTTTCTGATGCTTGATTTCGAGTCTAAAAATCAATTCAAATAAATTACTGCTTTCTCAAAAACTACGTTACTTCAGAGGGAGCCGTTTCTCACAATGTTTTATACTATCAACAGCTCTCCATTGCTCGTTACCAAGTAGGTTTTTATGCTAACAATTATTTCGAGTAACTACCAATAGTGTCCAGTGCCTTTAAGGGGATGCAACTTTTTCTTTCAAATATCAAGAAAAATCTCATTTAAAAATTAAAAGAGTACCACGTCTCGTTAAATCACACCCTCACCTCCTGGAATGTAGATGCAGTCTCCGGGTTTTAGCGTCGTCCATCGCCACGGTACATTACCTACATCGCGGTGTTGGAACAAGTTGATCTTGTCTACATCCATCTTGGAGAATCCTGAGCCGGTCATCAGATGCTAATGAAGATAAGGAACCAAGTTATGGACTTAAAGGGGGGGACTGTTTGGTTGTCACGATCACGGCAGGCCTGTGGCTGTACATGAAATTATGACCTCTTTACCCAGTTACAGGCCTAGATTTACCTGGAGGCAACGGAGGCCATGGCCTCCGTTGCCCTGCAGTTGGCCTTGGTGCCCCTTCAAAAAGTTTCCTTACGATTTTCCAAATGGAAGTGCCCTTTGCAAAGTGAACATGGCCTTGCCCTCTCAAAGATGAAATTCCAGGCCTGCAGTTACCACGCTCGCCAGTGGTCACATCACAATCAGCGTCCCCCTTATTATGTAGACCCCTTGCATGACATCACACTCTCAAACAGCGCCCTCACTGAGCCAAAAGGAGGCAGATCGTTGGACGATAGCTGTTCTTTGTGCGTAAAAATATGCACATGACCTCAGGGTAACAGCAGCGTTTCGCATTATGCAAGGGGTCTGTTGTAATGTTCCGGCCAGCTTGCTGAGAAAACAGCAAAAAAACTGTCACAGAATTTTCACACGAACGTTGAATCCATCCACGTTAATAGCGAGTTCACAGAGGGTACCCACCCCCATGTCTGGCCCCAGAACAGGCACCAAACCTCAGAAATCTGAGAAACAATTCATGCACATGAATCTTTTCTCAGATTCAAATGTTTTTATTGTTTTCTAATCAACGGGCAGGCCTGATACTTCAAGAAGGCAACGGAGGCGATTGCCTCGATGCCCCCTGGTCATTGCCTTGGTGCCCTTGAAATGCTCCAATAGAAATTTACAATTTCCTCATAGGGTGGTGCCCTTTACCCAGTAGAGAATGCCTTGGTGCCCTTTCCCTTTCTAGAACGAAGCATACAGGCCTGAACGGGGGCATTTCAGATGAAATATTTCCGCAGGATGCTTACTACCATAACCATCTTTATAACAAGTAAGCTTTCGGAGAGAATGTTCTACAAATTTTTCTTCTTTTCGGGGTCAGTACCAAACGATGACCCTACCTTTAAAAAATTTGCATACTGGTCCCTGATAATACATTGTATACAAAGATCTGCAACATAGATAGGTTGCAGTATGACGTAAATCGGCCATCTTTACGGGCAGTTTAGAACAGACAGTCGTGCGTTTCGTGTGAGAACGGCGTGCAACACGCGCGCATTTCACGAAACTCATTGCAGGATTGGTCAGTGAACAACGCGGCTGCATTAATAAGTTGAGCGTTTGACGCACCTGCAAGCCAAAATGCACTTTGCCCGTAAAGATGGCGTCTACTGGGAACTATCTATTGTATCTTACCGCGTCTTCAACGCCGAGCTCATGGGCATATTTGGGATCGATCATGATAAAGTCCTTCCTACCGGCCAGGAGGCAGTGTACGTTATGATCGGCATCATAGTGAATGAGGGAGGCGGTTCCACCACTGCTCATCCACAAGTTGGTTTCCAACAAACGATGTCTGAATGTACCGCACAGAAGGCTTTCATGCACCTGTGGAGGATTGTTAAAGGAACATTACAGAATTGGTTTTTGCTAGCAAAACAGTTGCTGGCAGTGTAAGCACTTTATGGAATCCACCATATACATAAACTGGCAAACCTGTAAGAAGTTTAAGATCGATCGGCCATCTGGGTCACGAGAAAATAGTGAAAAACCGATTACACATTTGCATGAAATCATATAGATTCAACAAATGAATAAAACGCTCACTGAGCGATAAACTCCAATGCGGAAATTTAGTTTATTAATTTCTCATCAAATATGGCATTTCAGACAGAAATATTTCAAGGGATGTTTTCTACTATCATCATTATTAAACAGTGTAAGTTTTTTTCTGACCAATTCTGTAATGTTCCTTTAAAGATTTTGGGTTGAACAACAACCATATCCATGAAATAACAAACCTGTGAAAATTGAAGCTCAATCGGTCATCAGAGTCACAAGAAAAACAGTAAAAGGCCCCTTTAATATGATTTCACACCGTTTCAAACATTGGATTTTTATCACTGTGATAAAAATGAATTGTTTTACTAATTTCTCAAAAACTATAGCATTTCAAGCAAAACTATTTCAAGGGAAGTTTTCCACCGTGACCACCTTCATGTGCAAATATGTGAACATTCATATTTTTAGTCTTACCAATGTTGTACACACCCTAAAGTTTAATCCTATATCAATATAGACATATAAAAGTAACCTGTGAAAATTTCATTTCAAAAGGACAAGCAGTGTTTTTAAGACATCCCAAAAATCTGAAGCGGTTATGTCCACGCGAGAAGAATATTCCGCACTTGGAATACACAAACGTTTCTCAGATTGAAATGTTCCGGAATCCTTTTCTCTAAAACAACATTCCTTTGACTGGAGGGAAATGTTCCTCAAAATGTTATATTATCAACACCTGCAGTGCTTCCTACCAAGTAAGTTTTTTTCAAGGTCAAATCTTTTGGAGTAATTACCGAAGGTATACCCTCCCTAAACTAATCATTTTCTTTTCACAATAAGTAGTCTACATCTCCATGTATTTTGTCTTGAATGTCAGCTGTTAAATCCAATCTATCCAAGTTTTTTGCCAGGATTTGGTAAAAGGGTGTCCAAATTTGCTGGAAATTAAAAAAAAAAAAGTTGTCCAAATTGTTCACTTAGAATACATCATGTAAATGACGGATAAAACAGGGTGTCCAAATTTAAAACAGGGTGTCCAAAAGACACCCAAACTCCCCTCTGGCTAACACTGTGAATCTATCTTGCCGTGTCTCTGAACTACGTTGTAAATCAATCTGCACTGATATCCAATCTCAAATTTTCACCGTATTGCAAAATTGTCAGTCATATTATTTTGTACACGTGTTTGTATGCTGTATTTAGAATTATAAGTAAGGCTTTTAACAGCTGTTTGGGGGAAATGATGCCTTTATGCATGAAGATTATTGATTTATTCTATGGCAACAGTAGACAACAGGTGTGGAGGTACACGTGGCAGTGGCAAACACAGATTATTATGCACTATCAATTGAGCTAGTTAATTAAAACCATCAGTGTATTACAATGCTGGTAACTTTTCACTGTTTTTTTTTTTTAAAGATCACCATTTTAATCTAATTTTTATTTTATTCATAATTTTTTGGAGGAGTATAGGAAATTAAATGTTATGTTATTCAACTTAGGACCAATATTTAAAAATTAGCAGGTTAGTTAGACGAGTCATGAGATTAGCTAATTAACCATTTAATAGAGACCATAGCGGCCACAAGCGACTTGTACCGAAACCTCCATAGCGGCCGCAAACGGCCACAAGATTTGACCTACTTATATGCTCAAACAAGAGCAACAGAAAGAGGTCAAAGAACAAGAAATTGTCTGAATTAACAAATTTCTAATGTATCCCATGTCAAAAAAGAATCTACAATTCTAAAACAAACTGATATATTTCTGTCTCTTATTTCCTGACATTTTTCCTGAAAATAATGGAGTCAACAAAGAATCTACAGTTCTAAAACAAACCGATATATTTCTGTCTCTTATTTCCTGACATTTTTCCTGAAAATAACGGAGTCAAAAAACACGGGCACGGAATGGTTATTTTGAAAATGACCCTGGGGGGGGGGGGGGAAACCTGCCCCGTATCAGCAATGGTATAATTTGTTATGATACATGTAAGGTGTCATGTGTACAGCGTTTCTATGAATGGCGAGATCCACATACACTATAGACCGTATTGAACAACCCCTTTGTTGCTATGACAGTCGCTTATGCGCGTCTAAACGCGTACATCAATGAAGCACGCAGCGTTCCCGGTTTGATTTCTACGGCACACATACACGCACACGCTCACAGACGCCATGTTGTAGGGCAGGTTTTTGAATGGTGACGTCATATTCAATACGGTCTGTAGGGACTGCGGTGCAATTTGCAGCGAATCACACGCCAGAAACACTGAGGGAGAAGCCCCTTGAAAACAACAAGAGACTGAGTTCATAACTACACAATGTAATGATTTGTAAACGTACCTTGACTTCATGCGACATCTCCTGAGGAATCAACGACACTATGTAGTAACTCTCCGTCTGATAGCGTTTCAAGAATTCGGCAAACTTCATTCGCTTCGGTCGCACCTCCCGGTTTTCTTTCTTCCTCTCGACGATAACATCTAAATCTCCATACCTTTACAAATTTTTGAAATGAGAAGAAAACCAAACAGACAGACTTAGACTGGTGTGTTGATTATCAATAGCAAACTTTGAACGCGACACATGGACAAGTTGGCAAGCTACACATCCTGATGTAATGGATCAGCCTAGAGAAAGACTAATCCATTCTGAAATAAATTCAAAACAGTCTAATGCCCATCCCACTTAAAGGAACGTTACAGAAGTGGTAAGTAACAAAAATTTTAAGATCACAGATTTCCATAAAAACTTAAACGGTCTAATGATGACGATGGTAGAAAACTTCCCTATAAATATTTCTGTCTGAAATGCCATATTTGATGAGAAATAAATCAAACTAATTTCCGATTGGAGTTTATCGCTCATGAGCGTTTTATTCATGCATTGTATTAACACATGCAAATTTGCAATCGGTTTTTCGCTATTTTCTCGTGACCCAGGTGGCTGATCGATCTCAAACTTCTACAGGTTTGTCAGTTTATGTATATGGTGGATTACATAAAGTGCTCACACTGCCAGCAACTGTTTTGTTAGCAAAAACCAATTCTGTAATGTTCCTTTAAGGTTCACTTTATGAACTGCACTAATAAGGCTTTTGGAGAGATCGCTGCCATGTCTGTATGTTCCTCCAAACTCATGTTTATGGGCATCTCAACATACCAACATAACACGATACAACCTGGGCCCAATTTCATAGAGCTGCTTAAAAGCACAAAAATATTGCTTGACAATTTTCTGCTAAGCAGAAATGAGCAGGACACCAGTCACAAATTGTACATGTGACATGGTACTTTGGCTGGTAACATTAATCTGGTAAGCACAAATTTTGTTGTGTTTAGCTACTCTTACTTGGAATTTAATGTTAAAAGGTTCAGTACCCGCTCCAGTAATTTTTTCTTTGTTCAATCCAAAATTAGGTTAGAGACCTTTAAATTTTGTCCACTTTTTGAATGAGGACTCAATATTATTGGAATGTGGGTGGAGCGCAAAAGTTAATGGGGCACTGTTATCGCGATCACAGCGAGTCTGTGGCCAGACACTAAATTCTGAACCATCACCCAGTTAATGCACAGGTGTGCGCGCGCTAATAATGACAGCGCCCTTTTAGTGATGTGACGGTCAACGAGCGCGCGTGAATTATCTGGGGGAGAGTTTGTAATTACCATGTCCAGCCACATGCAGAAATAGACGATCATGACAACAGTGCCCCTTAAATTTGACCTAAGAGACCCCTCTCTAAAGCATTGCCCTTAAAGGAACATTACAGAATTGGTTTTTGCTAACAAAACAGTTGCTGGCAGTGTAAGCACTTCATGTAATCCACCATATACATAAACTGACAAACCTGTAGAAGTTTGAGATCGATCGGCCATCTGGGTCACGAGAAAATAGTGAAAAACCGATTACACATTTGCATGAAATCATATTGGTTCAACAAACGAATAAAACGCTCACTGAGCGATAAACTCCAATCGGAAAATTAGTTTATTCATTTCTCATCAAATATGGCATTTCAGACAGAAATATTTCAAGGGATGTTTTCTACTATCATCATCATTAGACAGTGTAAGTTTTATGTAAATCTGTGATCAAAAGTATATTTTACAATTACCAATTCTGTAATGTTCCTTTAAGGCCAAGTAAAAAAGAATACCAGTTGATCGACCAGGTTTTTTTTTAAAAGAGGAGGATGAGGGCCTTTTTATTTTTTATTTCTTTTGAAGGTGGCCGCCAAGCATTTCAATTCAAACTGGCCACCAATTCTTCAGTTTAACGTCGCCACTTACTTTCTGTAGTTACAAGTTCGAAAAGATTGGTAAGTTTAATGAAAAATACACAGAAAATGTGTCTTTTTGGAAAAAAAATAGTAAAATAAAAAGTAATAACAAAAAGGATGCGGCCTCAAAAAAAAGGATGAGGGAGGGAACGATCAACTGGTATTTTTTTTTATTTGGCCTAAAATAACGGCATGAAGGAAAACTGTAGCAGCTCACTGACGTACTTCTCTTGTAAATATTCGTCGGTCCACTTTGTTAGCGCCGGGGATTCCAGAATGGCTTTGCGAAAGACGACTGGTTTTTTTTTGCTCACGTGGGATTCATGAAACTGAGCCGGATGAAGGTATTCATTGTATTCGAAGACCCTTCCCTCAGGCTTTCTCTGGTAACCTGAGCACACAAAAATAAATAAAAGAATTTTAAAACATTTTTTTGGGGGGCGAATTCTTGAGCCCGTTGCCGACAGGAAAAATTCCACTGACAACTCTTTCCAGCAGAGCTGCCAACATTCGTATCTTGCAATCAGGGAGAATTTGTAAATCAATCAGGGAGCTATTTAGAATTATATTCAACTTAGTAGGGACAAAGTTTCCATATTCAGGGAGATTTTCAAATGTGTTCACCATAACATGGAAAGATTGGTTGATTTTCAGGAAACTTTCTGCAGAATCAGGGAGAGTTGGCAGCTCTGTTTCCAGGCATGCAACTGTAACTTCACCCCAAAAAAAAGAAATTACAAAATTTCAATGATTTTATACAGTAATTTTTCAATTTTGAACGGTAAAACTGAGAATAATAAAAGAGGAAATCAGCTGATCCGAGGAAAAGTTGCATGCCTGTCTTTCACTGGCAGTTGAGCCCAAGTCACACACAGATCCAGATTTTTTTTTGATTTCAGGGATGCTTAGTTGTAGCAGCCACACCAGGGGTCGATTTCACAAAGCACTAAGATTCATCTTTTAAGGTGAGTTATCAGTATTACCATAGTGATTTGTATTGTGACATCACTCTTTGCTAAGCAACTGCGATGGATTTGCAGTTACGATCAGTCTGAACTCTTTGTGAAGTCGAGCCCAGGTACATGTACATCACATTAAATGGTGTTTGAAGCTTTGCATGGTGTGGAGAATAAGAGAAACTATAAATATAAATATAAATATAAATATGAATAGTAAACTTGCGGGTACAACCATGGGTAAAATGTCTCTTTTGAAGTAGTGGTGGCTCTGAAAAGAGCCGGTTTGGTCTCGACGTTTCGAACAGTATACTTTGAAGACGAGCAGAGTATACTGTTCGAAACGTCGAGACCAAACCGGCTCTTTTCAGAGCCACCACTCCTTCAAAAGAGACATTTTACCCATGGTTGTACCCGCAAGTTTACTATTCATATTTATATTTATATTTATAGTTTCTCTTGAACATCACATTGTTTTTGTCATTTTGAACAGGTGCGCATTCCCCCAAAACAATGGACACTCCTGGCACCGAATTATCAAATCTGGTGGGAATGTTTTAAATCAATGATTTTGTGAGCCAAAACAACCAAACGGCTTGAAAGGGATATGATACCAGCTCCTACAATTCATTTTTCCCACTGAGAACTGTCATCTGGTGGAACACACTCCCAGGCAACATCATTGCCTCACCTTCAGTTGAGGCATTTAGGGGAGTGGTGGCTGCACACATGTAAGCAGCGCTGAGTTTTTACTTGCACATTACATCCAGACTTATGGATCCTACTGAGTATTCAAGTAGAAGTAGAAGTAGAAGGTGGTGCATATTGCTGCCAGACCATGCAAGAAACACCGGTGCGACTCACTGCAAGCCCTAGACCATCGTAGACGGTCATCCAGTAACTGGGGCGCTGTACTTTTGAAAAAAAAATTTAATATCTGCGGTCTTACTAGAAATACGACCTCAGATGTCAAAAGTGTTGAGTACAGCGCCCCAGTTACTAGGTCTAGGATTGGCTGCGAGTCCCACCAGTGTTTCTGGCATGAGTACGACCACAGATTTCAATTTCTTTTTTTTAAAGGAGTATTTTTTAGTGCCGTGTCATGGCCGAGCGGATAAGAGCACCGGACTCAAGCTCTGGTGTTTCTGTTCAGCAGAGTGTGGGTTCGAGTCCCAGTCGTGACACTTGTGTCCTTAAGCAAGACACTTAACCATTGTTGTTTCGTCCTTCGGATGGCACGTAAAGCCGTTGGTCCCGTGTGTTGTGTAATGCACGTAAAAGAACCCAGTGCACTTATCGAAAAGAGAAGGGGTTCGCCCCGGTGTTCCTGGTTCGATTGGCAGCATATTGCGCCACAGCACCTTGTAAAACCATTACATTGTGCTATGTAAAGGAATAGGTCTCAAACTTCAAAAAGTAGCTCCACATATATACCTTGCAGGAAAATACGGACTGTTGATGCGCCTTGAGCGTCACTGAGTGGCGGATATGAGCGCTATATAAAAAGCCACTATTACCTGTACAGCGCCTCAGTTACTGGGGTATAGAGCTTGCACTGGGTTGTACCGGTCATTCTAGCATGATCTATGACACATGATCGATGCAGAAGTCAATTTTGTTTTTGTTTTTAAAAGGAGTACAGCGCCCCAGTTACTGGGTCTATGTACAGGGTTCTGCCCACAGTGGTCGGTGCCGGAAAACCCGCCCGGCACTCAGGATTCCCCAACCACCACTGGCAGAATTTTCTCTGTTTCCGACACCACACACATGTTCCAAATTTTTTAATTACACTTGCAATTACCTTTCAAAGGTTTTCAATGAAATGTAAAATTTTGTAATTTACAAGTAAAAATGGTATCCAAAGCCATTAGTTTTGAGCACTTCTTTGATCTGTATCTATTTTTATGATCTATCGTGTAACTGATCCATCTCGCAATGGTTTCCAGGGAAACATTTTTCCACCACTAAGGAAATCCTGGGCAGAACCCTGTATGTATTGACATTGTAGTTAGCCCCTTCTCTTCCGATAAGTGTAACCTGGATTCTTTTACATGCACAGGTCGACCTACCAATCCCATACAATTTTGAATTATACTTTTTATAGCTGCAACTTAACCAGTGAGCAAGTTACTTTACCAGACGACACTCTCCTGACCTCCTTGTCAAGTTTCCCCTGCAGGCGCTTCAGGAGGATGATAAACTATACCAACCAAGAACCAAGAAGTACATGTACGGCTTTATGTCCCATACGAAGGACAAAGCATTATTGCTTAAAAAGTGTCTTGCTTTAAAAGGACAAAAGTGTCATAGGCCGGGACTCGAACCCACACTCTGCTGATCAGAAACACCAGAGCTTGAATCCGGTGCGCTTGAGACGCCATGACACAGTAACTCTGCTGCCACAATGTCCCCAAAAGTTTCTCATTCCAATATTAAAGAACTCTCTATCACTAACATTAACACTCAGTAGAAAATATTGCTTTAAATTTGTAATGTGCTGTGCAAAATTTAGTATTCCTAATCTACATCAGAAATGTAAAACCATGTACATTACGCAATATTTTGGCTAGTAACCCATTTTTGGCTGAGAAATAGTTTTCTGTGCTTATTTATTACTAGTTAGTAGTAGTAGTAACAGTAACAAATTTGTGTAACTGTTATGAAACCGAGACTTCAGTGTAACATGAAAACCTAGCCCACCTTGTTGGGCTGTTAGTGTTAGTGTTATGGCTCTCTTCTAATCGATCTAACACTCAATGGTGAGTGTTATAAGACCGATGTTAAAAGAGAGCCATAACAGCCCAACAAGGTGGGCTACATTATATACATGAAAACCATTTACAAATCAATCGTGTGAAGGTAATCTTTCACTTTCAGAATCAGAGAATCTCTGTCCTCACCAAAGGGTCTGAGATGTCCAATAGGTACAGCGGAGCTGGCTCGTTGCTTTGGCACCTTTGGAGGAAAGTCAACTTCTCGTTGGTCTTTGGGAAATTCAATTCCGCTCACTGCATCGTAGAAAAATGATAGAACCACCGGCACGGTGACTAAGAGCAGTTCAAACACACGGAGTTCCATTTCTCATTCGTACACAAATGTCGAGAAGATTTGTGGGAAAAACGTGTGAGTAAAAAAAATGGAGCGGGCTGGTCTTGTTCTTGTCTGGGTGTAACGTCACCGTGAAAACACTGACAGTAAAAGTCCTCTCATTTCAAATCATTATATCTGATCTCTAAAATATTAACAGATCGATAAGTTCATACAACGTCCATTCCTGAATCCACACGTGTCGTTCACCACGGCACTGATTGAATTGAACTAGGACACCACATACAATTATTTTGTAGCGCTGTGTTTTAACAAACATGTGTTTTTGTTGATTCACTCAGGCAGCAGAGTGCAGCTGCTGCATGGTCCTGTGATGGTAAACACTCCCACTACTAGTCTACTACTAGTAGTACTACAGTCCGAGTTGAATCCACCTAGTCTTGGTTGCAGACCTTCGTTTGTTTTCCATGATCTACCGTACATACGCTGAAGCAGCTTGAATTAAAAGAGGGCGCTTTCAGAAGAAAAATAATTTGACGTATGCGAATTTGTTTTCTTCCCAGCGCGGTAAAGGCCAAAATTTGCACACATCGCTCCCATTGGCTGGGGTCTGTAACCATAAGCTTCATTACACTATATCAAAATAGCAGCTGCACGGAATCGCTCACCACATAAATGCACATAAACATAAATACACATAAACGCTACAGAGGTGTTTGTTGCTGTAAATTTCGAAAAGTTAAATTAAACCAAACAGTTTGAAGATGGTATTAAAATATCCTAGCCCATTTTGGCTAACTGCTGCCTTGTCCAACACGACTTGAAAGCGATATATACTGGCCGTCGCATTATTATCAGAAAGTATTAAAACTAGTGGCAAATAATTAAAGACACTGGACACTGTTGCCAAAAGACCAGTCTTCTCACTTGGTGTATCTCAACATATGGATAAAATAAACCTGTAAAAACTTGAGCTCAATGTTGGTCGTCGAAGTTGCGAGATAACTATGAAAGAAAAAACACCCTTGTCACACGGAGTTGTGTGCTTTCAGATGGTTGATTTCGAGACCTCGATCAAATTCTAATTCTGAGGTCTCGAAATCAAATTCGTGGAAAATTACTTCTTTCTCGAAAACTATGTCACTTCAGAGGGAGCCGTTTCTCACAATGTTTTATATTGTCAACCTCTCCCCATTACTCGTTACAAAGTAAGGTTTTATGCTAATAATTATTTTGAGTAATTACCAAAAAGCACTGCCTTTAATTAGATAAAAAAAACGAAAAAAAAACCACACGATGTAAATGAGAAAATAACAATATTACACAAGTCCCCCTTGGAACAATACAAAAATGAGGAGAGTCAGGATAAGAATAATCTTGAAGGATAATTAGGATAAGTTCAAGGGTTTCTTGAGGGGGGGGGGGTATGTCTAGATTTAGAAAAGATGTCACAGAGAAAATATATTAAAGGAACATTACAGAATTGGTAAGAAAAAAACTTGTAAAATATACTTTTGATCACAGATTTACATAAAACTTACACAGTCTAATGATGATGATGGTAGAAAACATCCCTTGAAATATTTCTGTCTGAAATGCCATATTTGATGAGAAATGAATTTAAACTAATTTTCCGCATTGGAGTTTATCGCTCAGTGAGCGTTTTATTCATTTGCTGAATCTATATGATTTCATGCAAATGTGTAATCGGTTTTTCACTATTTTCTCGTGACCCACATGGCCGACCGATCTCAAACTTCTACAGGTTTGTCAGTTTATGTATATGGTGGAATACATAAAGTGCTTACACTGCCAGCAACTGTTTTGTCAGCAAAACCAACTCTGTAATGTTCCTTTAAAGATCAGTGACATATCATTTCCTAGAAGGTCGGATGAGGTAATGGTCAACAATAGGGGAGTAATGGTCAGTACTGGGGACCTTGAGGTTATCATATCCTAAGACTATTGTGTTTGCTGAGAAATGAGAGTGAGCCTTAAAATGACGGAGTATTGGCCGCCTGTTGGCATGTTATGATTATTGGGGGAATAGTGAATTTTGTAGGAAATCAGCCTTATTAACATTCAATTTGTTGGCTTCAGTTTTGGATCATAAACCAAGTAATCCTTGTTCAAAGAAGGACGACAGTCATCTGCAATGAGACGTATACACTCACAGTCCATGATCGCAATGAGAACTGTTTTAGGTAGGCCGGTGCGCGATTTTTTTTCTGCAGCATACTTCGTCAATACAGTCAATAGTTAAGAGATTGAAAATTTAATCATCATAAAACACGGTTATAAACCGTGGTTTATAAACCATGGTTTAAAAACCATGAAAACTGAAGCGTCATAAAACGTGGTTTATAAACCATGACAAATTAAGCACCTTCAAAACATGGTTTATAAACCATGAAAATGTAAGCACCTTAAAAACATGGTTTATAAACCATGAACATTCTAGCATCATGGATTAAAAATCATGGTTTATAAACCATGCAAATTGAAGCATCATAAAACATGGTTTATAAAAATTGAAACGTCATAAAACTTGGATTATAAACCATAAAAATTTAAGCACCTTAAAAACATGGTTTATAAACCATGAAATTTCTAGCATCAAAATAATGGTTTACAAATCATGGTTTATAAACCATGAAAAGTGAAGCATCATAAAACACGGTTTATAAACCATGAAAAATTGAGCACCAGAAAACGTGTTTATACAAATCATGGTTTATAAACCATGAAAAGTGAAGCATCATAAAACATGGTTTATAAACCATGAAAATTTGAGCACCAGAAAACGTGGTTTATAAATCATGGTTTATAAACCATGTTTTGAAGGTGCTTAATTTTTCATGGTTTATAAACCACGTTTAATGACGCTTCAGTTTTCATGGTTATAAACCATGGTTTATAAACCATGTTTTATGATGATTAAATTTTCATGGTTTAGCTTTGATTGGTATATTCATGGTATGTAAAACATAAGAAAAAATTGACATCAATTTCTATGGTTTACATCTAATTGTTACAAACCATGGTAAAACAGGTCCAAAAAACGCTTAACAATTAATTGACAAACGGCGCCTCATACGTCCGCACAAAAGTAAATAGATCACGATGCACTAGCACTGCATGCGCGTGCACGTTGTGTAACATGTACTGTACATGTACATATTTTGCAAGTACATGTACATGGTAGGCGAACACGGAAGGGCTTCCCAACATGAATAATTCCAGCCAATGAGAAGCAAAAATGCAAATGATGGCCTTTACCGCGCTGGGGAAAAAAATTCGCTGGCCGCAAGGCACACTGACACCTTCGATCGCCCAGAGCTTCCAGAGGCGCTGGGATGGCCTTACGCAGGCACCCCATAATGCGCATTGGACCATTCCCCTGACCAAATAACCCCCGTTCACCTCTTTTTTTTAAATTTTTACAAGACTTCTATTGTGTAAATCCATTGTTAAATAATTATTGACACTCGAACTTCCTTGTATACTAAAAACAGGGCTCGATCGCAACTCATGATGATCAAAGCATCCACTGTGCAGCGGCTGTACATCCATCCATGGAATTATATGAACTTTCACCAAGTTACAGCACGCGCTCTCCAATATGATACGTCATGTGCATAAGGTCTATTCGTAAGGGGGTGTGGTCATCTCGCCCCCTAGCAAGCTCGCCCCCAACAAAGTCGCCCCCTGACCGGCTCGCCCCGGGACTTTTCAAAGTCGCCCCCTGACAATGTCGCCCCCTGACAATGTCGCCCCCTATAGCAAAGTCGCCACTGACAATGTGGTAAGTACTGTATACAGCCACAACCCATCTCGCCTTTTGTCAAGGCCTCCGTGTCCTTGGAGCGGCCTTTTTCTTTTGGATGTCGGACACTTCGTACCTTTGCCACTTCCTACCCTGGACACTTCGTACCTTTGCCACTTCCTACCCTGGACACTTCGTACCTTTGCCACTTCCTACCCTGGACACTTCGTACCTTTGCCACTTCGTACCCTGGACACTTCAGACCTTTGCCACTTCGTACCCTGGACACTTTGTACCTTTGCCACTTCGTACCCTGGACACTTCGTACCTTTGCCACTTCGTACCCTGGACACTTCGTACCTTTGCCACTTCGTACCCTGGACACTTCGTACCTTTGCCACTTCGTACCATGGACACTTCGTACCTTTGCCACTTCGTACCCTGGACACTTCGTACCCTGGACACTTCGTACCTTTGCCACTTCGTACCCTGGACACTTCGTACCTTTGCCACTTCGTACCCTGGACACTTCGTACCCTGGACACTTCGTACCTTTGCCACTTCGTACCCTGGACACTTCGTACCTTTGCCACTTCGTACCCTGGACACTTCGTACCTTTGCCACTTCGTACCCTGGACACTTCGTACCTTTGCCACTTCGTACCCTGGACACTTCGTACCTTTGCCACTTCGTACCCTGGACACTTCGTACCTTTGCCACTTCGTACCCTGGACACTTCGTACCTTTGCCACTTCGTACCCTGGACACTTCGTACCTTTGCCACTTCGTACCCTGGACACTTCGTACCTTTGCCACTTCGTACCCTGGACACTTCGTACCTTTGCCACTTCGTACCCTGGACACTCCGTACCTTCGGGACACTTCGTACCGTAACCAAATTGGTAACTTCGTACCGTGGGCGAGGTACGAAGTGACCATCAGCTGAGTCACTTCATGCCTTCAGCCGAGTCACTTCGTACCTTCAGTAAAATGGGTATTTCCTCAATAACAAATGTTCGTTGAGATACTCAATGAATTTTCATTTTGCTTAATTATGTGAATGTCCTTTTTAATCTGAATGTTACTATTTTTATTGTATCAAAATATCTTCAAAATAGCTTTATTTTGTCCGTGTTTTGTAAACCCTATATTTTTGTTTTTATGTTCTCATTGTCTCGGCCCGCAAATATGATATTGAATACCTTCAAACTTTTTAAATGATTTTAAAATGTTTCATTTCAATGGTTGTTTTAAAAATTGGTTGTTATAAAGTTGATCTAAAAGTGTACTGGTTTTGTATTTGGGAAACCCTTTATATTTTTGTTTTATGTTTTCATTTTCTCGACACGTAAATATGATATTAAATACTTCCGATGCTGAACTACAATTGACTTGAACTCAAGTCTAGTGACAACGAGCCATTACTCAATTTAAGCGGTGTGACCCTAGTGTAAATGATGCAGAAATCCTGAAGGTACGAAGTGTCTTGTGAGAAGGTACGAAGTGTCTTGTGAGAAGGTACGAAGTGTCTTGTGAGAAGGTACGAAGTGTCTTGTAAGAACGTACGAAGTGTCTTGTGAGAAGGTACGAAGTGTCTTGTGAGAAGGTACGAAGTGTCTTGTGAGAAGGTACGAAGTGTCTTGTGAGAAGGTACGAAGTGTCTTGTAAGAACGTACGAAGTGTCTTGTGAGAAGGTACGAAGTGTCTTGTGAGAAGGTACGAAGTGTCTTGTGAGAAGGTACGAAGTGTCTTGTGAGAAGGTACGAAGTGTCTTGTAAGAACGTACGAAGTGTCTTGTGAGAAGGTACGAAGTGTCTTGTGAGAAGGTACGAAGTGTCTTGTGAGAAGGTACGAAGTGTCTTGTAAGAACGTACGAAGTGTCCAAGGTACGAAGTGTCAAAAGGTACAAAGTGGCCTGACACCCCCTTTTTTTATATACACTTCCGTAGTAGCACCCCTAGAAATTGGAGTTGTGTAGAACTCGCGTATAGGACATTTTGTACAAGCCTTTTACGAGCCAATTAAAGTGTATTTATAGTGTAGGCTTTGGACCACGCCCAACGTATGACAACACACAAGCGCACACTAAACCTTCTCAAAATATTTACCATGACTCAACACAATGACATGAAGAGTACCAGGGCCCAATTTCATAGAGCTGCTAAGCACAAAAATTTGCTTAGCATGAAATTTCTTCATTGATAAAAACAGGATTACCAACCAAATTTCCACGTGATTTTCAGGATAAGCAAACAACAGCTGAATACCAGTAACAAGCAATATGGGAATTTGGTTGGTAACCCTGTTTTTATCAAGGAAGAAATTTCATGCTAAGCAAATTTTTGTGGTTAGCAGCTCTATGAAATTGGGCCCAGGTGTGTAGGACCATGAATACGTAGCTTGGATTGCCAGTCATCTCGCCCCCCGGCAAAGTCGCCCCCTGCAAAGTCGCCCCCTCGCAAACTCGCCCCTCCAGGTACAAACTCGCCCCCTCACAATGTCCTCCCCTACAAAGTCGCCCCCCGCCAGAGTCGCCCCCGACAAAGTCGCCCCTAACAAAGTCGCCCCGACACAGTCGCCCCTAGAAATATTTCTGTCTGAAATGCCATATTTGATGAGAAATAAATCAAACTAATTTCCGATTGGAGTTTATCGCTCATGAGCGTTTTATTCATGCATTGTATAACCATAGAGTAAGGACAGAGACCACATGCAAATTTGTAATCGATTTTGCACTATTTTCTCGTGACCCTGATGGCCGATCGATCTCAAACTTCTAAAGGTTTGTCAGTTTATGTATATGGTGGATTACATAAAGTGCTTACACTGCCAGCAACTGTTTTGTTAGCAAAAAAACAATTCTGTAATGTTCCTTTAAGTGTATTGCTCAAGAACCGACCGAGTCTCGAACCCACATCGTGTTGACTCAGCCACCACAACTTGAATTCGGTGCGCTTGACCATTCGGCCATGACAACACACACACACACAAGTACGCAACATCATTATGCCTTGTTATTTCTTCCCGCATTATCTTGCAGCAAGTGACAGATTCGAATACAACCTCGCTCGCGCGGCGGAATCTCTGATCACTATGTCCCTCTGTTGTTGTTGGCGAATATATTGAATCTATAGAGGTAGAGGAAGACGGCCCGAGAAGAGCCGGTAGATCAGAGGAAGCCCACGGGAGAGCCAGTTTTCCTTCATCCACGGTATGGTAGAGCGAACAACAGCAGTGCAAAACATTGATATTTTACACAAATATCTCCATTAAAGTAAACCTCATCAGCTCTCTGGGCAGACAGCCCCAACCAAGAGAGATGTCCACAAGAGTTATTGCCGTGATGTTAATGTCAGCCGCTTCGATCATTGTATATTGTTACAGTAAGTACCCTTTTTATTAGGCTTCGAGACCCGTTTTAAAGGCATTGGGCACTTTTGGTAATTACTCAAAATAATTGTTAGCATAAAAAATTACTTGGTAACGAGCAATAACGGAGAGCTGTTGATAGTATAGAACATTGTGAGAAACGGCTCCCTCTTAAATATTTGTTAACTTTTCAACCAATCTATAACCAATTATAACTAGTTCAACTAATTTAGTGTCTGATCATGCATTGTTATTATAATTAGTTACTTATACAGTTATTCAATTTATGATACGAACTAAAAGCTTTCTGCAGTCACTACAATCTACACAGGCCTATACATCCTTCTACACTGCATGTCTTGTATTTATATATAGTCCAGGATCCATTGACTTTCCACTCATGGTTTACACCTTTTCAACTGTTTAATTCAAGTGTTATAATTACAAATGTTTGTTTGCCTTTGATAACTAATTTCAACCAAATTGTAAAAAAAAAAAAGGAAGGTAGTGGTAGCGCTTAAAGACTAACTAGTTATACATACAAAAACGCATGAGCTTTCGTAGCAACAACTGCTTCATCAGATGCAATGAAGGGGACAAACCAATACAAGAAAGTAACGGGTGAATGAATCCAATAACAAAAGGTGGAGTCAGTGACTAGAGTAGTGCTGTTTTGGTCACTCCTCGGGTTCTTTTGTTCAGAAGCTTCCCTTTCAAATCTGTCCCGAAAGCTCTCTGCTGAACAATAGCCACCTTGAGGGGATGCAGGGAACGGCCAGGCAAATTGAAGTGCTCAGGTACTGGTTTCTGTATGTCATTGTTTCTGATGTCAAACTTGGATTATTCATTCGTTGTCGTAGTGACTGTCCAGTTTGTCCAATGTAAACTGCTGAGGGACAATACTGACAAAAGCACCAAATGTTTACCACATGCTACTTTATAATACTAACCTAAGCTTTGCATTTTTGATAGGAACCAATTCCCCAAGGTGCATTATGGCTGCCATCTTTGATTTTCAAGATGGCCGCCATGTTAAAACCAAAATTTTCCAATATCCCAGCTTCTAAGTCACTTAAAATCATAACTATGGTGTGCAAACAAACATTTTCATGGTCAAGGAGTACAACTGTACCACTAAGAATACCAGCAGATGTTTCATTCCTGGATAGCGGCCCTCTTGTTTTTTTTTTAGGAGGGCCGCCATTTAAAAACCCATGTTTACCAATATCTCAGCTTCTAAGTAACTAATAATCATAATTAAGTTGTCTAAACATACATTTTCATGGTCAAGGAGTATAACTGTACCACTTCGAAATGCAGGAGATGTTTCATTCCTCTTTATAGCGGCTATCTTGTTTTTTCAGCATGGCGGCCATGTAAAAACCCATATTTAAAGGAACATTACAGAATTGGTTAGCCTTGATATCAAGGCTGTGTAGACAAGTACTCCGCCTAAAACCATAGAGCAAGGATACTAAAACCTCAGCCGCCCGAATGCCATACAACCCCAGTCCCCCGACTGACTCTAAAAAAAATAGGACACCGCACTCTCACCATGCACACACACAGCGCATGTACAGTACACAGCCCCACACCACACACACACCGCTATTGTCCACACACCGCTATCGCCCACAATCCTAGCCCGTGAGCCGTCAGGCTCACAGCCTTGACGATCTTGTAAACCGAGTGTCTTATGTGTTTCATTGTTTTTCTTCGCAAATCCGTGGAAAATGGGGGGGGGGGGGGGTGAGTGGATATGCAAAGAGCGCACTTATTACCATAACCGCAAGACCCGGAAATGTACAAGATCGTCAAGGCTGTGAGCCTGACGGCTCACGGGCTAGGATTGTGGGCGATAGCGGTGTGTGGACAATAGCGGTGTGTGTGTGGACCTGTGGAAACGAGCGTTTGTGTGCTTCCTTGGGTGAGAGCGTGGTGTGCTGTTTAAAGACAGTCGGGGACCTGAACAGGAGTTGCATTGCATTCGGGCATCGCATTCGTGCGGCTGTGGTTATGCACATTTTTAGCTTTATAGTAAGCAAACACAGCCTTGCAATCAAGGCTAGTTTTTACATGGCGGTCATCTTGGATATCCAAAATGGCCGCCATAACGTGTCTTGAGTAAGTGGTTCCTATTAAAAATGCAAAGCCTAGGTAATAAGTAGCATGTGGAAAAAGTTTGGTGCTTTTGTCCGGAGTGTCCACATCCATCCCAAATAATATAGCCATAGATGCCTGACTAATAAGTTAACGACACCACGCGCACATTGCGAATAACTCCATGACATCAGAAACGTATGCGCACATAGAATCATCTCGCATGGCACATGCAACAGTGATTGTTCTTCACCCGCATGACTAAATCTTTGTGTTTTGTTCTCCTACATTTGCATTAGTTTTCTGGGATGGCGAGTCAGTGATGAGAATTGGCAGAACATTTCTACAACAAGATGAGTTTGGAAGGTCGAAAGTTGCACAACTTTTACACCAGGGTGTTAGGCCTACTGGAACAAATTCTTCAAATGTTGATGATGAGACAACATTGCAACTGCATGACATAGACCGCAAAAAAGCACCGCCAGCACTGGTTGACATAGACCATGGTGACGTGAATCTGGACGCCCTCTACGAGCGGCTTGTGATAGTGACGGCAGTATCCGATAACCACGTACAAGAAGCGATGGGAATGATCAAATCGGCACAAACTCACATGCCTGATAAACACATTTATGTTTATAATTTGGGACTCGATCCGAACAGCATCAAAAGGGTAATTTATTGACTTTTAAATTCTTCATCTGAAAAGAGTAAAGCACAAATAGTTGATATTACCTTTATTATTTTGTCATTATTATTTAAAGAGAAGGCCGTCATTAGTATTTTAAAGAACTTTCTGGAAGATTTAAACTATTCTCAGAATCCAGTTTTACATGACTTTATGCATTGACATCACCACGCCGGCAAAACGAGGATGAAACAATGGAAAACGCACATCTATAATTATTTGTTACGCGTGGGCACACAGAAACAGCCAACGAGCATGCCTCCTGACCTTTGGATGAGGGCGCCCTACTGAAATGACGACCTGTGCATAAGGTCCGACATTTTTTGCACACTTTAATTTTTGATGGCCTTTTCAGGGCAAACACAATCTGGCACTGCGTATTGAGAATATCCTGCTTTAGTTGCTTATGTTATTATTGACTCGTTGTTGTGTTGTGTTGAGTTTTAGGGTTTAACACCAGAGTAAGCCATGAGAGTTTTTAAAGGGGCACGTTGCCTTCAAGATTGGGCACTTTGGGCTATAAAAAGCGTTTGTTATGAAATGAATATGGTTGGAAAGATGTTTTAATAGTAGAATATGATGATCCAAACAAATATGTCTCGAAATTGTATGGTTGTCCTTTTACATCGTGAACTTTAACACGACCCGTCATTTTAGGGAGTCAAAAATGTTGTTCTACAAAATAGCGGACCGTGTTAGTTCGCGTCGAGGTAAAAGGAAAACCACACCATTTCGACGCTTATTTGTGTACATCATAATTCTACTTTTAAAACATCTTTCCAACAATATTAATTTTATAACTAACGCTTTCAAACGCTTTTTATGGCAAAAATCGCCCAAACCAAGGCAACGTGTCCCTTTTAGGTGTAATTATTGAAAAGCAGAAGCCCGAAAAACGTGTGACAAACTGTTAAAATCATGGGTTCACACACAGACGTAAAACGGCGAAACGAGAGGTCGAACTAACAACCGTCTTTGTGTGTTTGTTTCCTACCGTATAGTTGAGGTCCGTTTGCAACGTACACGTGCGTGACTTCAACTTTTCCAAGTACCCACCTCACACGAAGAAACTGGTCACAATGACGTGGAAGGTTATTATACTCCGCGTAAGTAAAATAGTCCCGGTTGTTTCGGCTCGATTTTCATTAAAGGCACTGGACACCTTTGGTAATTGTCAAAGACCAGTGTTCTCACTTGGTGTATCCCATCATATGCATAAAAATAACTAATCTATGAAAATTTGGACTCAATTGGTCATCGCAGTTGCAAGAAAATAATGAAGAAAAATCACCCTCGTTGCACAAATTAATATTATTGTGTGCTTACAGATAGCTAACAAAAGGCTTTTATTAGCTGAAGTATTTTATTATGTGAGTGAGAAATAACCTCTTTCTCAAAAACTACGTTACTTCAGAGGGAGCCGTTTCTCATGGGATTGGGCCTTGCTTGGATTGTGCGCTTTCAGCTATACAAAGCGTTTGAAAGCGTTCGTTATAAAAAGAATATGGTTGGGAAGATGCTTAAAAGTAGAATATAATGATCCACACAGATATGCCTCGAAATTGTGTGATTTTTTTCTTTTACTTCGTGAACTAACACGGTCCGCCATTTTGTGGAGTCAAAAATTTGGTTATACAAAATGGCGGACCGTTTAAGTGAACAAAGTAAAGGAAAACCACACAATTTCGAGGCATATTTGTGTGGATCAATATATGCTACTGTAAAAAATCTTTCTAACCATATCATTTCATACCGAGCGCTTTTTATAGCCCGAATCGCCCAATCCAAGGCAACGTGCCCTGTAATTGTATGCGTCCAAAAGCGATCGGGATGTGTGTGTGTGTGTGTGTGTGTGGGGGGGGGGGGGGTGTCCTGCTTCCCCCTTTTCTGGTTCACACCGCTGACACTGTGCCTTGCTCTAGTTTTGGTCCACGATGTTACTGTTTGTTTTTTATCACAACACCAAATACTACCAAAGTGAACTCATGTGAACTTCGTTTTTTTCCGTAAAATGGAGAATTCGGTTGGAACATCTAATTCCATTCATTTCCCTTGGATGATATAATTACAAACAGTAGAAACATTACATAACAACACGGTCTCAAACTGATTCACTGTGCGTGTAAGTGATTCGTCAACAAGATAAATGGCTCTGGACTCCTTACCGCATGAGTTAATAGAACATGGGAAAGATCTCTTGAAAATACCCCTTTAAGAATTTAGGACTTCGTGATTGTTTTCTGGAACCGTCGTAAAATAAAATTTTGAACGATGATGATTATGATTGACTCGATGAGAATGTGGGATAATATTATCTCTGAATGCAACCAGTTCGCTCGAGATAATATTATCTAGGTCCGAGACTTGGCTAAGGCTGAATCTGAGATAATATTATCTCTGAATGCAACGAGTTCTCTTGAGATAACATTATCTAGGTCCGAGACTTGGCTAAGGCTGAATGGAGCATTTATAGATACATTACACACTTTGCAGACCCTGACAAAAATGTACTTCCAAGTTTACTACGAAATAACTGACTTGACTGGAAGTCCATATTATTCCAAAGAATCCTGTGAAACCGTTTCGCCAGGTGTAAATATTTTATTATAAACGCAAGTGACCGTTTGAACTTGCTTCTCTCGGCAGTCACGGACGCTCCAACAAGTCGTTGCAACGATGTTGCATACGAGATCATACACTCTACACAAATCCACTTGTTCTCGACAAAAATACAACAATTACCAATGATGTAACTCTTTCTTAACAAAAATCAAAGAAAGGGGACAAAATAAAAGGGGAAAAACAAATTCAAAACCACGTTGAATGCGTTTCTCATTGTAGAATGCCTTCTGTCAACTTCAAGAAAAAGGTGCACACGATGATAACTGTTTATTTCTCCTTTACCCGCCACCTTGATAAATTACAGGAAACCTTAGCCGAGTTTGGGGTGGTCTTCTATGGGGATGCATCCGTGCGCTTCAAGAGACCACTGGCTAAAATCATCCCGTATCTGTTCCTCCATCACGGCTTCATGGCGCACCTGTTCGGCTTCGACCCAAAGCTCCCCGGTGAAATCCAGCACTACTACTACATGACCCACCCGGGCATGTTCAAGGAAATGGGCCTGGACAAACACGAGTTCTACAAAGCCACCAACGCCGATGCACCTTATTTCAGCTTTGGGCGGCTCCTGCTCGCCAACACTTCGGCCATTTGGGAAAAGCTTCTGAACCCCGTCTTAGAGTGTGCATTGAAACCGGAGTGTATAGCACCAGTTGGCTCCGGCAGGGACAACCACCACTATGACCAATCTCTGGCGGGTATAGTTATGTATGAAAACATGCGAAATGAGTGGACAAATGAGACTCATAACACCGTGGTATTTGATCAATTCGTTGAAATAAAACGGACGAAACAGATGGCGGTGGAGTTAAAACATGCTGAAGGAATGCGCCACTGATTTAAACTCTAAAAACCTCATAAGTGACCCGGATTCCAGGCCAGCCAGCCCGAAAACCGGTTTAAAAAAATTGAGTTTTGACTCGCATTCAATTCACATTTATTTCCATACTGTCCAAAAACACAGCATTACAAAACGCATATACAATGTAATAACGAACAGAGTAGTTTAAAGGAACATTACAGAATTGGTTTTTGCTAACATAACAGTTGCTGGCAGTGTAAGCACTTTATGTAATCCACCATATACATAAACTGACAAACCTGTAGAAGTTTGAGATCGATCGGCCATCTGGGTCACGAGAAAATAGTGAAAAACCGATTACACATTTGCATGAAATCATAATGATATAGATTCAACAAATGAAAAAAACGCTCACTGAGCGATAAACTCCAATCGGAAAATTAGTTTATTCATTTCTCATAAGACAAATAAAAAACAACAACAACAAAAACAGTAAACTAAGCACAAACATGTTGTGTAATCAACATGTAAGTAATTTAAAATTATGTAAATAATTTAACCTTATGTAAAACTACCACTTTTAACTGTGGAGTAGGACTATTTATCTTCCAGCTGCATTAATAACAACAGCCGACCCATTTAGGGGAACTGCTTTTTTTTTTTTTTTTTTTTTTTTTATTTTTTATAATAACAATTTTGACTCGATTCGTCAGTTTGACACAGTTTCAGTCAGTTTGACCAAGAAATGGGTCGGACCCAAGCGACCCGGAACCTAGGTCGATTGCGACTCGGGATTTTTTTAGAGCACAAATTCCTACCCTACCTTGTTTGAAAAAAAAATAAAAAATTTACCTTTAGTGTTTCTTTGTGCACTTTGCCTTAAAGGTATTATACAGGATTGGTAGAGCTGACAAAATAGTCGCAGACAGTGTTCATGTTTTGTGTGATTCAACATATGCATGAACAAACAAGCATGTGAAAGTTTGAGCTCAATTGTTCATCGAGGTCACGAGAAAATAGTGAAAAGAGACCTTATGTGTTTTCTGTTTTTTCAAACATCAAGTTTTTATCACGCATGATAAAAACTATTGTTTTACTCATTTCTCAGAAACGATAGCATTTTAGGCGAGAATATTTGAAGGAATCCTTTCTACCACTACCATACTTTAAATCATTTAAGTTATGTGCGAATCTGTGAACCTTTGTGTTTTTCGATCTTACCAATAGTGTACAGGGCCTTTAAGATTAAATCCCTGCTATGCCATCTTCATCAGACGCCCTGCAGTAAAGCAGCCTGCGCTGTCCGTTGGGGGGAAATGTGTATACTTCCTTTACAATTTTTAATTCATACTTCTTTTCAAAGCTAATAACCTTTTAAAACGTTGTAGAGATAGTTTGGCAAACAAAAATATAACAACATATTTTTACCCTGCAAAACCGCATTTTGTTGTTGTACATAAACCTGTTTATATGAACAGTTTTTTTTAAACTGGGGATTCGGAGTTCATGGGTCATACTGCCTAAAGGGTCATATATAGGCCATGTCCATAATTCGGGCCAGTGTGTTGCAGACCTGTAGGCCATCGGAGGGTAATTTGCATTTTGGCAGTAGTGTCAACATTTTGCACGCATTCGTGCTTTGTTACTATTGTATTATGACGTAGTACGCAGGGCTCGCCCTATAGCCCGGCGTACATTGTCTAGTAAAAAAATCTATGGGCTAGTAAACACCACTTCTCAACTTGCCCTGTGGGCTACTAAAAACTGTGCAACCTACTTGTTTAAAATGCTAATTTCTTCCTTTTCGAATGTGAATAAATAATGTATAAAATGTGTTAATCGTTATTGAGTGTGTGAATTTAACTTCATTTGATCATTACACTGGTAGTAAGTGATCGTTAACATTAACACATCAAAACATTACATTTATGGCAATTCCTGTGTAAAATCTGGGCTACTTAAACTTCCCGGGGGCAAGTAAAATGCTAAGTTTACTGGCCCGGCGGGCTACTTTACAAAAAGGTTAGGCGCAAGGCCTGCGTAGTCGTGTATTATAACGTAGTCATTGCCCATATAAGTTGATATATAAGAAAGGAGCAAGTTCATGGTGAAAAAAGTAGAGCTTTGAGATTAAAAATCGACGACGATTGTTTCGGCCTCATACAATAATTCTTGATGAGTTTGTCAATCACATGTTAGTTTTGCTTGAGGCCATAATGACCCCACTACCATAGCAACGTGTGATGTCGAATCATTCTACAAAAATGGCACAAAAATGTATTCATTTCGTGATATTACTGAAGACGTTACTGACCGTTATGTGTGACTTATGCGTGTGTGACCCAAAATGGCCCATAATGCGCCATTTTATGTGACACAGTTTGTCAGATATTTGCTCAGCGCTTTTTTTTGACACGTTTAATTTTCACCATGGTTTATAACATTGTGGATGTAAACCACTTCATTCTAGAAAGGGTTTTTGTTAACTCTTCTTATTGTTTACACACCGTATCTGTAGAGCATCGCTTTCTGTGCTTTTACGGTTTGTAAACCATGCGGTAAAATTAATCCCTCATAGACGATGTGACCTGTGACATCACATGTTTACAAAAGAGCCACAGAGCCTGGACTTCCTGCAGGCACGATTTGTACACAGCTCAATGGAAGAAAGCATAAAATCTTATATTTTATGGAGATTGCACTGTCTAATTCTTATCAACTTTTGATATGATGAAAGGGGGCACATCTAAAAACTTGTCCAGCTTTTACTTTCATAACTCTTGGTTTTATGTGGAAGTTATGACACAAAATGTCAACTTTCCCATAGGACCAGTGTAGTATCTTGCCTGCCAGAATACTCAAAGAATGTACAAGGTCACACTTATTGTAAACAACGTTCACATGGTCTATATATAAGTTGTTTTATATTCGGAACTGTCATTGTGTATCAACCATAGAGACTTGCATGAAAGACACAAGTGACATTATAATATTATAATACCGCATTGTGTCGGCAGACAATGGCCTTCTGTCTGCGTTCGTTTATAGACAACCTGGTGCGTACCCGTCGGCGCTAGCTAATTCCTCCCTGTCACCCTCCATTAGACTGTTGCCAATGGCTGCACTAATGAACCCGCTGGCGAGGCGTCGCATGCAAGCGGTTGCTATGGTACTTATGATGAGTTGCCAAGCAAAATCACCAGCTGAAACGGTGTGTCCTTGCATGATAACAAGACAGAGCAAGAACTTCGTGACGCAGTACAGAAAGGGTTGACAACAACACAGCGGGGCGTGCATCATCAGCAGACAGACGTTATCTATCCCCAAATTCAGCAGTCTAAACAACAAGGGGACAACCGACACCTTTGTACAAGCCAACCATTTCACTGATTCACCATGAAAGTTTACATGATAACTGCCTTGATCATGATGATGGGCCTGGTGCAGGATGTGTACATGATGAATAAATGTGAACGACCTCGCAACAACCTGCTCACCGCCACCGCTGGCAAGTCCCTGCAGCGTCACAAGATCAGACAGGGTATTGCATCGTCAGTTTTGAGCTGTGGGTTCGAGTGTTCCTTCGACCCGCAATGCAAGTCAATCAACTACGATGGGAACATCTGCGAGTTTAACAACGCTGCCGACGAGGGTTTCACCGGTGATTTCGTCACCAATCAAGCTAGTACTTACTTCGACTAAACGGTACCAGCGGTTGCTCAATGCTCAGTGGTGATAACACGCACGACAATCATAAACAATAACCAGAAGTTACTGAACTAAAGTTACTAAACAACCCCCTGACCATCGGTTTTTAAACTGTATGAAGCATGTATTACCGGCTGCTCGCTGACACAAGCATTATGGATCAAAATAACCCAACTCGAACCCTTATACCACTGACATTCAGTTTGAAAACGATATAAAGCACATCTACTGGTTGCTCAATGACACACGCATGGAGTACAGCGTAACCAGTTACGAGATACCACAATTGAAGTGAAATCTTTGTATACCACAAGGCCCTACTTTGAAAACACGCCGTCTGGCATGAGCGAAACTCAGAGAAAGCGTACCTTTTAACTGTACCAGACCCCTTGCGTTACCCCCTTGCATTGCCGCCATATGTCAAGCAACGGACACAGTCGTGTACGCGCTGCGCACGACTCTAAGCCAATGGTAGCTCTTCAATAAGCCATTTGCGTGTTAGATTTGAATATTGTTTGGTACAATGACGCGCTTAATCGCAAGTTACCACTTAAATTTGTTTTTCTCAGACTATAGAGACAGTTGCTATGTCACATGATTCGGGGCAAGCTTTTGCGTAGTTACGTAGAGACGGCGAACACCCATACACAATTCTGAATGGATGTGTACGGCACAATGGTACCAGGGTTTGCTCATCTAGAGGTTGCTATAAAAAAGCTTGCCCCGAACCATTTGACATAGCAACTGTCTCTATAGTCTGATGAATTCAAATGTAAGCAGTGACTTGTGACTAAGCAAGTCACTGTACTAGACTTTATTCAAATCTAACTCGCAAATGGCTTATTGACCTTCAGTATAGTGAGGTGACTGTTTTTCGGCTCGTGACGCCATCATTATGCAAGGGGTCATCATCTGCCTGGTTGCTCGGTTACACAAGCACGGTGACCAACATGACCAGAGCTTCACTCGCTTTGGATACCACAGACCCTCTCAAAAAAATCTGACAGTGTTGTCCCACGTGATCATCATCTTCGATTTGGTTGGTTCAACGCCTCTCCAAGAAACGTGCAGTGTCTTTATGAAATTGAAGAGAGAGCCATATCTTTTGACCAGTTGGAGAAACGTTTGAAGTCCAATTTGCTAGAACTAGAATAGTTTGGACTGTTTTATTTTCGCCCAATTGGCATTGCTTGTAGTGATTGTTATTGTTTTAGTGGGATAATAGCCATCGTTTTGTTACCACAAGGAAAATGGGTTTTGTTAAAGGTAGGGTCTTAGATTGGTTTTTGACAACGTAATTCTGATTTATTAAAACTATAAAGAATGATACAGTGTGTCTACTTGCTGAGAAAACAGCAATAAACTGTCACTGTATTTTCGAATAGATCCACGTTAAAAGCGAGGTGACAGCACGTAACAACAGCATATCTGGCCCCAGCATTCACGATCACGAACGGACGCCAACCCTCACAAATCTGAGAAACGATTCACGCATGAAATGTTTTTAAGTTAAAGCATTTTCCAAACAATACTTTTCGAAGGAAATTTTTTTCTCCACATAGTTTCAACAGCTGCAGTGCTTCTTACCAAGTTAGTTTTGATATGATCATTATTTTTTTGAGTTGGGCCTACTTACCAATCTATGACCCTACGACCTTTAACCTCTCAACAAGAACACTAAACTAAAAAAAAAGAAGTCCCGAGTCAGAATTGATGGATGGAGAAACAGCTTCAAAAGTTATCCATACCATTACTGCAAATAAAGGTATTGTACACTTTTGGTAACAGCTCAAAATCAGTGTCCACATTTTGTGTGATTCAACATATGCAAGAACAACCAAACTTGTGAAAGTTTGAGCTCAATTGGTCATCGAGGTCACGAGTAATGGTGAAAAGAGACCTTATGTGTTTTCTGGTTTTTTTCAAACATCGAGTTTTTATCACGCGTGATAAAAACTATTGTTTTAATCATTTCTCAGAAACGATAGCATTTTAGGCAGAAATATTCTAAGGAACCCTTTCTACCATTACTTACTTTAAATCTTGTAAGTTATGTGTGAATCTGTGGACATTGTGTTTTTCGATCTTACCAATAGTGTACAGGGCCTTTAAGTTAAAAGTTTTCTCACCCAAATGAAGTAATGAGTAAGGAATTATTTCGGACCCTGCCTTCTCGGCCCAAGTTCGGACAAGGGCCATTTTGTCCGCAAGGATGGTATTGCCTGGGCCCAATTTCATAGAGCTGCTAAGCACACAAATTTGCTTAGCATGAAATTTCTTTCTTGATAAAAACAGGGTTACCAACCAAATTCCCATGTGTTGCATATTGCTTGTTACTGGTATTCAGCTTTTGTTTGCTTATCCTGAAAATCACACGGAAATTTGGTTGGTAATCCTGTTTTTATCAATGAAGAAATGTCATGCTAAGCAAATTGTTGTGCTTAGCAGCTCTATGAAATTGGGCCCTGGTGCCTAACACATGCTTTGAGCATGAGTACCAGTGAAAAAATCGGCGGGTCGACAAATCGTCGCTGTGCGAACTTGGCCTAAGCTATTACGTTCCCATACTTCAACATTATACTACTTTCCTCTTGTGCAGAATTACCCCCGTAAAATCATCTAAAGAATTCTCGAGATTTAGAACACATAAAGAAGACATGATAGAAGGGGGTGGGGGGGGGGGGTACCACCATGCCCAATATCGAGGACCAATGCTCACGGTATGAACACCCAGATAACACACTGTGGTAGTAATGTTACATTTTTTTCGAAGACGAAGTCCGTTCATATATAATATAAACATTAGCAAAACACATTCTGACAATAGGTTGCATTTCCGTGTTGTATTATTTTTAATATACGTTCCCTATAACTTTAATTCGAACAACTTTGAGAAGTCATGCAAACTTTAAAAAAATAAAAAGTTTTCACCTAAAATTGCACTTTTAGAACTAAATAAAAGCAATCAAGCACTAATCGATTTGACTTAGTACGTATAATCATTGTAGACGTTTAAGGGGTTGAGGTACTTCTCAACACCCCCCCCCCCACCACACTCAAAATCCAACCCTGGTTTTGCCACTGAATGTAACCCAGCTCTGAAAAGTGAAACGAGAATCACCCGGCACAACCTTCTTTTTTTCCCAATAAAAATCGACCCCAAATTGCAATAGTGAAGTACGTTCCTATGGTTCATTTGAAAAAATGGAACATTGAATCCCGAATGACGAATTGTGTTCAAGGTAGGGCAAATTCCTCACAGATTAAAAATTGAACCCCAACCCCCCCCCCCCGAAAAAAAAGAAAAAACCCAAAACAAAAAACAACCACAGATAGACTAGTTGGAGGCTTATAACTAGCAGTTGGCAAGCATCTTTTGTAACATGTGCATTCTCTAAAGTTCGCTCGTCCCCAGCACCTTGCCTTAAAACCAAAGGCGCTGGGATGGGCAAACGTATCAAGCACGCTCATTGGTTTATGCTCAGTCCCATCATGCATCACACTCACACTGCAAGCACTGCACGCATGACGTACTTCCTGAACAAGAATCTGTGCAAGCTGATTAGCCCATCCCAGCGGTCCTGGATAGGCCACTGGGGCCGAGCGAATCTCTACAGGTGAATTGCACATGACGTCATTGACCACCATCAGTGTGATGCATGAAAACGTGCGCGCGTGTTATGCGCTGCGCGCGCACAACCAACCTTTCAGCCAATGATAGCCTTTCACGCGTGCACGTTTCATCCACAGTGGCGGTCTATGCATGCATGTCCCAGATGCATATTCATGTGTTTACTTTGAATCAAACTGAAGAAGATCCATCCATCCATCCAGCAAAGAAAATCTCAGTGCTTCTATAAACATTGTCAGGCAACGCAAAAAAACATCCGGACTTTCGAAGATCAAACCAAAATGACTGACAGCTATCATTATAAACCACCGCACAGAGTACAGACGCCATGAGAGGTGTTTGAATCGTTCATTAATACTTGACGATAATCTTGTGATGGGTGCCGGCTACCTAATTGTTTACATCGAGCATCTCAGTAAAAAAATAACGAGACTCTTTTAGCTAGCTGCAGCTTGATGGTACTTATCCATCCACACAACTCGCAGAGGAACATGCAAACTACTACGCGCATGAGAGGCCAACCGAGGATCGCTTGTTAAAAGGTACTATACAGGATTGGTAGAGCTGAATATAAAACATTCACAGTTTTTTTATGTTTTGCTGATTAACCATACACATCAAAATAACAAACCTGTGAGAAATTGGGCTTATAGTCCGTTGTGCAAGTCAGGAGAAAATAGTGGCAAACCATGTACATTTTTCAGCATGTAAATACACCGTCTTTAATTTCGTTGCAACAACCGAAATTCAGCAGTTGCGTTTTTTAAATTTAGGGTCTCAATTACTCAATTTCAGAGGGAAATATTTCAAAGAAAAAAATGTTTCTAGAGCGAACTTCATAATCAGTGAGCTTTCAGACTGAAAATTATTCCAATGTTGTTTTGTATCCTTCAATTGAATACAGCTCATGGTCATCGGAATCTCAACAACGAAATATTTGGAAGTTGCATATATAAAAGTAGAAGCTCGAGGAAGTGAGAAATATCTACGAGAGAAAATATCAACTTGCTCAAAATGAAACAAAGAGAATTTGAGAAAACTGATCGGAGAAGTGACATCTGATTGACAGTATTGATTCTGGAGGTATTACTTCAAGAAGGAGAAACATAATGGAGGTGAAAAAGGAAAGCAACGATATTAAATGGAAATCAGATCAGAGGAAATAATGAACAAGAAACTTAAAATTTGGGTAGTGTCACCAAAGGAAGCTGCAGCTTGCAGAATGAAGTGCATTTTGAAAGTTGCAGTACTGAAACAACGCGGGCTTGCTAGAGGAAATCTAGTGTTGTAATCACGCACTTTCAGTCTATTTTCAGTCTAGAGTCAATTACTGCGGAGTGCCGAGTAGTTCTCGAATACAAGCACTTGGAACCATCGGGGTGGGCCGAGTACGGGTTTGAGTGGGCCTACCATCAAAACGGTACTCGAGTACGAGTATCAAGTACCGAGTACTACAAAACTGGCAAGTAGGCCTATATACTAGCAAACGGTTGTGGAAGGTAATGCCTCCAATTGGAAGCTGCGAAAGTGAAAGAAGCTGCTTCTTGAAGTATCTCAAATAAGGAACTGAAGTGAAGGAGGTACCTGCAAATGGAAAAGGACGAGTTGGTCGAAGTAGCGGTAAGCATGTGTACTTTTGTATAGTGACCTACAAACCGAGGGCATGCAACTAATCAGAAAATACGTTCATTGCTATCAAAAAAGAAAACAATGGGGGTCCTCGCTTATCAGGATAAAGAGTTGAACAAAGGAGGTGCCACGCATTGGAGGCCTTTTGAGGTTGTAACTTCTGTATAGAAGCCATTGTGCAAACTTGGGCAGTATCTGCAAATGAAAGTTAAAACGCGTAAAATTGGCGTTAAAACTTGAGCAAGACTGATCCGTTGAAGTGGGGGTATACACTGATAATCCAACATAATGACGATCGAAGGGGAGGCAACCGCAGCTGGAAACGAGACAATGAATTATACAGATAGTGTGGTTGACAAAGCACTTAATGGCGTCCATGCAAGCATCTGGACAATTTTAACACTGCTGGTGTTGATCCTCAATGCTGTATGTCTTGCAATACTTCCTAAAGTCAAGGGCATCCATGAGTCTACCAAGCTATTCTTAGCTTGTATGACTGCAAATGACCTGGTCTTGGGGGTCTTTTACTATCTGCCAATGATAGGTGTTTCTATAGCCGGAGGTACGTGGCCATTCGGCGCCTTCTGCTACGTCCAGGCGTGGATTGTAAGGCAAGGGTTGGTGGGGAGTATCGGGTGTGCATTCTTGTCACGACTGACCGCTACGTGGCTATCCTCTATTCACTGCGCTACGAAGATCTGGATGACAAAACGACGGGCCCAGATTACCGTATGCTGTTGGGAAATAGTGTGCAACCTGTACGCCCTCAGCGGGCTACTTATGCATCTCAGCGACACCGTGTTCAACGAAGACATCCAAACATGCGTATTTGGAGTCGACAACCGTAACAAATACATACTCACCTTGATCGTCCAAGTGTTAACAGTGGGTGCCATGCTGATGATGTATTTCAGAGTACTCAAAGTTGCAAGTAAGCACGCTGTCCACATAGAAGCACAACGAAACCACGCAGTGAGGCCTCGACTAATCGCGGCTGTCCGAAGATCTTTTGTCACTTTTCTGATCATTACGGCAATTTTCATGATTGGCTGGATGCCATTTACGGTCGTCACCGTTACAGCTGCATTAGATTTTAAAGGTCCCCCATTATCTCAAGAGTTTCTCGTATACTCTTCGCCTCTGTCAGCTGGCTGAACGTGCTCGTTTATTACATACGAAACAAAGACTTTCGCCGGGAAATGCACATCTTCGTAAACAAAATGAAGCAACGATGCTGTTGATTGTTGGGAATTGTGACATTAAGCCCGGTTCATATTTAAAGGCCCTGTACCCTATTGGTAAGATCGAAAAACACAATGTTCACAGATTCACACATAACTTACATGATTCAAAGTAAGTAATGGTAGAAAGGGTTCCTTAAAATATTTCTGCCTAAAAGCTATCGTTTCTGAGAAACGAGTAAAACAATAGTAATTATCGCGCGCGATAATTTGAAAAAACCGAAACCACATAAGATCTCATTTCACTATTTTCTCGTGACCTCGATGACCAATTGAGCTCAAACTTTCACAGGTTTGTTTGTTCATGCATTTGTTGAATCACACAAAAATGTGGACACTGATTTTGAGCTGTTACCAAAAGTGTACAATACCTTTAAGCGAACGCGAACTTTGACGTTTTCGCTGTGAATGTTTCGCAGGAGTTGAGCCATGCATGCAGAAGTTGAGCACAGCTCAACCCTTGCGAATTAAGTGACGTCAAAATTCGCTTCGCAATCGCAGGAAGTATGAACCGGGCTTTAGTGAAGTGTTGCTATATGAATGTACTGTTTGACCTCGGCGATGGCGGCCAATGCAAGGGGTTCTATGCGGCTACTTGCACGGATCCGCCATGTGCGTGTAGAGCCTCGGCTTCATGCTTTATTTGAATGGTATTTATTATCTGTTTGGATGAAAGTGTTATTACATCACCGTGACAAAACAGAGTTAATGCTTCAATTCACTGCTACTCGAGGCCCTACACGCATATCAACCAAATCGAAAAAGGATATTGGATGGTCAGACAGTGTAAAGAGCACGGACAGTAGGCCAAGATGTTGAAACTGCAATGCCTGATTTCCCCCGAAAAAACCTTTTTTTCTTCAAAATTGTTTTCTCTACGTTTCGAATTTGGACAGATAATGCTGTCACGGTTCTGTTCTGACAAACAAAATACCTTTTTCTGGTTTATGATGGGGATCGCGAAAGGGTGGGAGAACTAAATAACGAAACAAAAATGTAACCTTTGGTAGCCTGAAATTTAATTTTGGAAGAGTTTATTAATATAACCCGACATACAAATTATAAATCAATTTATGTATGTATTTTCATATTTTGAAGGCACTCAGCTCTTATACCACTGTACCACTGCAGAGTCCAGTGCTTTTCACAAGCAATAATGCACATAGTACTACTTTCCATCTATTCATTCATCTTACAAACGGCTTCCACCGGACATTTGTAATGGCTTTCCAAATGTTCCTGTCCGCAATTTAATTTGGTACCACACAGTTACTATTGGGTATACAGTGAAGGGATCCGGGGAGACGCCCATAGCTTATGTGTGTATACAATAGCCAGCGTGTGGTATGACAACAAAAAATTGCTTCCTGTCCAGTATTCAGATGTATATCACAGGTCAGGTTGGAGTCTACACATAGTTGGTTAATGTATGCTTTGTTTTGCCGTCCTTTGCTCCTCTTTCTATTTGTTGGTTGCCACAGCACCAAATCTGACACCAATTGTTTTTCACGTTTAAAGGAACATTACAGAATTGGTTTTTGCTAACAAAACAATTGCAGGCAGTGTAAGCACTTTATGTAATCCACCATATACATAAACTGACAAACCTGTAGAAGTTTGAGATCGATCGGCCATCTGGGTCACGAGAAAATAGTGAAAAACCGATACACATTTGCATGAAATCATATAGATCCAACACATGAATAAAACGCTCACTGAGCGATAAACTCCAGTCCGAAAATTAGTTTATTCATTTCTCATCAAATATGGCGTTTCAGACAGAAATATTTCAAGGGATGTTTTCTACTACCATCATCATTAGACCGTGTAAGTTTTATGTAAATCTGTGATCAAAAAGTTAGACTGGATAGTGTACACACACATTAGACGTTTTGTAATCCCAAACCTCCAAAAAGATCAGGAAAAAACAAACAAATGGAGAACTATTTTTTCAAAAAAAAACCTCATGGTCCAGAGACAAGTTTTGAGCTACAAGATATCTGGTCTAGTGAAGATTCTGTTGCAAATTGAGGCCATTTATTGGATAAAATGCATTTTGTGACAGTTTCTGCTCAGGAAAAAGTATGTTTCTTACTAGCCAGTGAGTTTATCACAATCTAAACATAATTAGTAAACTTGGGATTGATTACAAAAAATGCATTTTGTGACAGTTTCTGCTCAGGAAAAAAGTATGGTTCTTACTAGCCAGTGAATTTATCACAATCTAAACATAATGAGTAAACTTGGGATTGATTACTCCCCAATAGACCGATCCATTAAGCTCCGCCCCTTACGTGTTGACCAATCACAACCTTGGCTATACGCCACCGAAAGTCCGACAAAGTCCGACACGCTAAAATCCCATTAGAAAAGTAAACATGCGTGCGCGCGTACTTAAAGCGCACACGTTCATGTCGCGAGTGTGGCATTGGAGAGACGCACATGTGCTGCACACGTGTGCAGTGGCGAGGCAGCCAATGCTGTGATTGGTCAATATGCTAAAGGGGTGGGGCTTAATGGATCGGTCTATTGTACTACAAAGTTACTTTTATACCTGAACCAAACCCAGTACCACACCTGCTTTTCCCCTACACCATTTTTGTTTTCACAATTCCTTCCAAACCACCAACAATTTGAACGAAGGGTAAATTATAACCATGAAGTGAGTTTTGGGGTTCTTTGTAAAAGCTTGCCAACTATTAAGAGTTTAAAAAATCATGTCAAGGAGCACATTTCAAGTTCAAATGAGTAATTTGCAATTTTAGTGTTAAAGACACTGGACACCTTTGGTAATTGTCAAAGACCAGTCTTCTCACTTGGTGTATTGCAACATATCCACAAAATAACAAACCTGTGAAAATTTGAACTCAATTGGTCGTCGAAGTTTCGAGATAATAATGTAAGAAAAAACACCCTTGTCACATGAAGTTGTGCGCTTTCCTCATGCGTGAGGTCTCGAAATCAATTCAAATATTTTACTGAGAAATCACTTTTCTCAAAAACTACGTTACTTCAGAGGGAGCCGTTTCTCACAATGTTTTATACTACCAACAGCTCTCCATTGCTCGTTACCAAGTAAGGTTTTATGCCAACAATTATTTTGAGTAGTTACCAATAGTGTCCAGTGCCTTTAAAAATATTTTTGTTGTTGCTTACTTTTGGTTTCTATTTTAATATGTGTTTTTTAATCTCCAATTCTTTGTGAAATATTTGTTTTTTTTAGCTTGAGACCATGTTGTCTTTCTCTTTTAACAATTTTGATGGTTGTACGTTTTAATTAATTCAGTATTTGCACTGAGTGCCTCCGTGGAAAGCAGTGCCGGGCGTTGATTGAAGCTTAACACCCTCATTAGAGATGACGTAAACAAAATAAATAAACGTATGGTCACGAGTCAGATAGTCAACACCTTTTAGGTGTTTCCCATTTCCTATTGTTCATGCATGCCAGTGCTCCTCAATAAAATAACAGCACAAAAATCGCAGAATGTTGTATCCAGTCAGTTTCCTTCCCCTTGTGGTTTATTAGTGTTATTTTATTTGCCATAAAAACAGTACATAACAAAATACAAGACAATACACCCCGAGATGGTGCGAGGGACAGCAAAAGCAAATACATACTATGATCCGTAGATCTGTTGCCCCACATCTTGATATTTATCGTCTAGTTTAGGTAAGCCCAAGAGAACTTTTGCCCTGTGCATCGCTTACATAACAGGTACATGTTACATATATGTACATCTGCATCATTCAGCCAGCTGGTATAATGAGACACGCAGCGGGACTTTACACTTGTTGCAGTCTCCGACACTTTCATCCAGAGTATTTTGCTTGTGGTTGGGCGGGCAGTTTATGGAAAAGACACGAGCGTAAAAAATATATATCTAACTGTTTCTAAAAAGGTGGAAGTTTTGTGGCAATGGGGCGATCTTATATATAATATCAAAAGGTTTTTCCCTGGGAAGCCCAAACCACAACCTGATCTACACATCCATCCTGCCACAATTTTCTGTCCAGCTCCCTGTATCCAAGTGCAATCAAGACTATCGTTTCTCAAAGTGCAAAAAAAGCACCTGACTATTTTTCACACAGCCTCGGTTTAGCTAAATTCACTAGAATGGGAGAAAAAAAACAAAATGGCTGTACCCTGACCCGTCATCGGCACCTCATTTCCTCTTTTCCTCGATTTCTCGCTTCGCCGCTTCCAGAATCTTGTTGGCACCGTTTTTAAGCATTGCCCTGGCAACCTCGCTCCCGAGGTTCTCAGCTGCCAGCATGGCCTTGTGGGATAGGTTCGGCGCGACAATGCTGGAGTAACCCTCGAAAGAAGCATCATCGGGCTTTGCTTGTTCCTGTGAGGGGGAAAAACACAATTTAGTAAGACATCATTCCTGTACAAATGTAGCGGCACGGGAAGGAGGCCGCCCTCTAATTAAAAAGGATGAACATTCACTAAAATACTACAGCAAAATCCACACAATGATGTATAAAATATAAAATGATCTCCTGCACTTAAAATGATTTTAATCCTCCCATTAATAGCACATTATTCAAGTAGCACAACACAGCCACTTAGGTGAAGGGCAAAAGGTCAACACTAGGCTGGCTACTTACATAAATTACAATTATAGTATTTTGATATTTACTCTAGCCCTAAAAAATACAATATTTATCTGATAAAAAGACAATTTAAAAACTAAAAAAAAAAAGAGCTCTAGGACACTATCCCTCCCAAAGAAAATAGTATTCGGAGCATAGCCAGAACCATGCGCCCTACAAAATAGAGAAAAATACCCGCAGAAAATAAATGTGCTCTCTTTTTCTCAAAGCTAAAATGGAAAAGAGAAACGTTCAAAGGTTGCAGACATAAATTTTAAGTTATTACAGTAAATATGGAAATAAGAAAGTTGCAGCAGGCCCAAGTAAGATTACGGGTACACTTGGGTTCACTACATAAATATAAATTCCAGCACAAAGCATGCTGGGACAGAAGAAGTTTGCGGCTAATGGGGAATTTTGTGGATTAAAATTGAATAACAGTGCAATTACTTTACTTTGGATAATTCTAGCAACAAAAATATACTAGCAGCAATGCAGTAACTTTTTGTCAGGAGCCATTCTTTTGCTTGCAACCTTCTGTTACAGGCGTATAGCGTTACGCCCATCTGTGACAACGTCATCTATAAATTTACCACAATGGTGACTCTCTCTGATAAATTTTGATGAATCTGTAAAATGGTCATTGTGATAAGAGTCATGAGCCCTGCGTGAGACTGGGCAATTTTACAGCCAACCAGGTCCGGTAACCTTCACTCAGAAAAAAAATTGTTCATTTAAATCTTCCAATAATGTACCAGGGGTCGATTTCACAAAACTCTTCCTAACTTAGGACTAGTCCTAGGCAATGCTAAGAGATAGGACTAGTCCTAAGTTAGGACCAGTACTTAGGACTAGTCCTATCTCTTAGCATTGCCTAGGACTAGTCCTAAGTTAGGAAGAGTTTTGTGAAATCGACCCCTGGATGTACAAACACACTCGCACAGAAATTGTTTATGTACTTAAAGATGCAGCGTTTCTCTGGCAGACAGTGCAGTTGGATGTCTCCCAGCTTCAGGCCTAGTACTTCAGGGAGACAACAGAGGCAATTACCTTAGTGCCACTTTAAAGGTATTGTACACTTTTGGTAACAGCTCAAAATCAGTGTCCACATTTTGTGTGATTAAACATATGCATGAACAAACAAACCTGTGAAAGTTTGAGCTCAATTGGTCATCGAGGTCACAAGAAAATAGTGAAAAGAGATCTTGTTTTCTGTTTTTTCAAATTATCGCGCGCGATAATTACTATTGTTTTACTCGTTTCTCAGAAACGATAGCATTTTAGGCGGAAATATTTTAAGGAACCCTTTCTACCATTACTTACTTTAAATCATGTAAGTTATGTGTGAATCTGTGAACATTGTGTTTTTCGATCTTACCAATAGTGTTCAGGGCCTTTTAGGGTTTCAATAGAAATTTACGATTTCCCCATGGAGGTGCCCTTTACCGAGGAGAAAACGCCTTGGTGCCCCTGCCCTTTCAAAAAACAAGGCATCAGACGTGCAGTTGCCTCTATATCATGCACCAGGGCTCGCCCTTGACACTAGCCCGGCGTACATTGTCTAGTAAAACTTGCCATGGGCTAGTAAACACCACCTCTCAACTTGCCCTGTGGGCTACTAAAAACTGTGCAACCTCCTCGTTTAAAATGCTAATTTCTTCCTTTTCAGATGTGAATAATTAGTGTATAAAATGTGTTAATCATTATTGAGTGTGTGAATATAACTTCATTTGATCATTAAACTTGTTGTGATTGTTACATTAACACATCAGAATATTACATTTATGGAAATTCCTGTTTAAGTAAAATGCACAGTTTACTGGCCCGGCTACTTTACAACAAGCTTAAAGGCACTGGACACTATTGGTAATTACTCAAAATAATTGTTAGCATAAAAACTTACTTGGTAACGAGCAATGGAGAGCTGTTGATAGTATAAAACATTGTGAGAAACAGCTCCCTCTGAAGTAACGTAGTTTTTGAGAAAGAAGTAATTTCTCAGTAAAATATTTGAAATGATTTTGAGACCTCACCCGTGAGGTCTCGAAATCAAGCAATCAAGCATCTGAAAGCACACAACTTCGTGTGACAAGGGTGTTTTTTCTTCCATTATTATCTCGCAACTTCGACGACCAATTGAGTTAAAATTTTCACAGGGTTTGTTATTTTGTGCATATGTTGAGATACACCAAGTGAGAAGACTGGTCTTTGACAATTGCCAAAGGTGTCCAGTGTCTTTAAGCGCAACCTGTGCACAGAGTGCCTTATAGACCTTATGCATTGACATCATCAAGCCGAGGTAAAACTATGACGAAGCAATGGAAAACGAGCAGCTATGTACCCCCAGCGCACAGGATCAGCCAATTGAATATCTTCTTTTGACCTCTAGCCGAAGGCGCCCTAATCAAACGACGTCATCTGCATGAGGTCTACAGCTTAAAGAGTCAAATGTGTAAATTAGCGATTGTCTCCAAGTGTACCTTTTTCAACAATGCGTCCTCTAGGAGGTCCACCGACTGAGTCTCTTCGACACATTCAGAGCCATCCAGACTAAAAGCAGCTCCTGTAAACTTAATCTGGAATCGAACAAAAACAGAAGAAAAATCATACTTAACACGGATTCTGCCACTACGAGTATACTCGTAGAGAATGAAAGGCTTTTGTATAGTGAATTGAATACACTGGCATCACTGAGAACGCAACGTATACGCTTCTGGCAGTGGTGAGCACACATCGTTAAAATTTGTATGCTACAACATGTTGACAAAAAACAAGTACCTATTTGGTATGCACGCATGCGCACCACACTGGGATGCTTGGCAAATGGGAACGCCCCTTCAAATTTATGACCAGCAGTCAACGTGTTAAAGGTATTATACAGGATTGGTAAGGATAAAAAACATCATTGTTTAATTTCAGTCTGAAACCTGACTGATTATGAAGTTCACGCTATAATAATTTTCTCCATGAAACATTTCCCTCTGAGATGAAATCATCCTCAAGAAAAATGTATCAGCAGCCAATTTTACGAAGCGCTAGGATTAATCCCATCTCGAGTTAGGATGAGTAACTCGTCCTTACTTAGGATGGGTTCAATGCGTCCTGACATCTATGGATACGGAACTTAACTCGTCCTAAGTCCTAAGATTAATCCTAAGTTAGGAAGAGTTGGGTGAAATCGACGGCTGAAAACCTAAAACAAAACCGAGAAATGCAACATCTGCTTTTGGTTCTTCATCATCATTGTGATGTATTTACGTGGGGAAATACTTTAGTGTCAGAGTAGCCTAGCACACAATAGCTGCCATCTTGAAAAGTGGTTTATTCACATGACCTTTGACCTGTATACGTACATGGACTGTGCACTATATATATATTCATGAGCTGTTCATAAAGTAGTGCCACAGTGATACATTACAATCATCATCATCATCATCAACCCATGTCATCCCACTGATGGGTGAAGGCCTCTCCCAAACTGTGCCAAGTATTCCTGAACTGTGTATGTCTTTGCTAGGCTGTTGACTATCTCGTCTGGCCGTCATTGCTCGAGGTCGGCCCAGTTTGTCTTTTCCCAGAGAGAGGTTACCATTCCGGTGTGATTTTGCTCCATTTTTTTGTCTTTTGTTCTACCCAAGTATCCAGCGCTTGAAAGGAGTTTATACCTTGCTGATAGTGACCAGTGGATCAAGCTCATGAATCTGCTTACCGCGGAAGTCTGGGCTTACTCAGCCCTGTAAAGAACACAATTCTATGGGACGTAAGTGCAGAATTCCATGGTAAGCAGAGCCATGGAGTTGGGGCCCAGAAGGAATTTTGAGGATTTTGGGTGGTAAACGTGACAAAAAAACACACCACAACAAGGTCAAGAGTCTCATCTCAAGCACTGAAAAGGGGAATTCATACCTCGCTATCAGTGACCAGGGAATGGCAGGCTACCGGTGCACTACACCCCCCCTGGAGTGTCTTAAGTAGAGCTCTTTCAGTAACGCACTGCAGCAGTGTCGGAGGGTCGTGCAATCTGGATAGGAACTGGATGAGCTGTTTGTTGGCTGACTTGCTTTCTACGGCCATGGCCCCTTGACATGGTGAGTACATGCAGGTGTCAGGCTTTAAAATCTGAAAAAGCATTGCAAGAAATTAACATATTTAATTTAGTTTTCAGCCCCGAGGTCGAATTGGTAATGGTTGAGTTTGAGACACTAAGCTGCAGCAGATAAACTAGATAATTTTGCTTTTTTTTGCTTAGCAAGTGCATATTTCAGAACAGATTAATCCTCAACCGCTTCACGTCGTATGACGTGTATATGGACATGTATACATGGCAATTTTTTTGAAACCGACTTACAGTGGACAGTTTTGGTTGCCCAGGATTAACTTAGAGCGTCCTCAACTTTTTTGCAGTCAGCTGTGTAAATAACCAGCCTGACATTAAATTGTGTAGCGTGCACAGGCAGGCATCTACCGTGCTACATATATGCTTCGTTTCTCCAGAAAAAATAGGGACAGAGGGTACTGAAAATTATGCTTGTAATCTCCCTTTTCACAAAAGCCATTGTGTAAATTCCGATCCCAGACAGAAATTTGTGCTCAATCAGTCATTGTATTCCACTCAATTGGAGGCAAGTCCAAGCATTCCGAAATTCCAGCATACCATGGTAGTTTATGGGCCGTGGCTCACGGCCAAGGTTTGCGATTCACAGTGAGTGCATACTCATGTTAAGTCTAGCGGCTAACTAGACTTCAATACTTACCTGGCTAATTCTATGTTCCCAGGCCATTCTGTGTAGGCCAGCAGCAGCTAAAATTAAACATGCGTAGTCAGTGCCTGTATCTAGTTTACGTAACCTTGTATTGAGATTACCACGCTGAGAAACAAAAGCTAAGGAACAGTAGTCAGGGCTCAAAATTTTCCACTGGACTGCAGGCCCGAGGCCAGTGATTATAGCAACGGGCCAGTAAACTCATGACTGGAACAAGTCCGGCAGTCTTGTGTTTTCGTTCAAATGTTGACTTTCAAATCAGATAAATCTGTTTCAGTTCGTTAGAGTGAATTCTTACTCAAAATACAAATAAGATTAATCTTCTCTTAGTGCTTGTTTTAAAAATAAAAAAAATAAAAAGTTAAACTGTTTGGGTATTTTGTTCTCATTTCAATTCTGGTCTTGAAAAAAAGAAATTCTGGTCCGGTAACCATTTTTGAGCTACAAACCCTACAGTCTTGTTGATTTGGAGACAGGGGAAAGTGACTGGGTAAATTTTGGTGGTTCAAGATTTAGTTACAGGTAAATTACTTGTCCTCTAAAGATTTACTTATGGGGGAAATACATTATTTGTTTTTTGGGTCATGACTCAACAGGGAAAGTTGGCCAAAAAAAGATACAACATCTTTGAACTCCAAATGTGGGAACTTTCTCTTCAGTTGGGCGATACGACGTACAGAACTTGTACCAACTACACTGTCAAATAAAAAAACACCCAAACCACTGTTGAGTAATATTTTGTGAAAATATACAAGTACAATTTTCAAATTTAAGAAATCTTAAAAGGTATCATATGGCAGGGCACGCAATTTACACTTGACCGCAGGCCCTGAGGCTAGTGATTTTAGCTTCGGGCCAGTAAACTCACGGCTCGACAAGTCCGGTGGTCTTGAGTTTTTGTTCAAAAGTTGACTTTCAGTCTGATAAATCTCTTTCAATTATGTTTATTATTGAAGAATACTTGACCCATAATGCAAATGAGATAAATCTTCTTTTAGTGCTTGTTTAAATTAAAACAGTTCAAATGTTAAACTTTGTCAGTATACTTTCTCATTTTCAATTCTGGTTGTGTAAACAAATTATGGTCCAGTAAAAATTTTGAGCTGTAAGCCTGCGATTTTTCTCCCAAACTCAAGCCATGTACTGCACATCATTGAATTTGGAATCTGAGCAAATTTATTCCTAACATCTAGTCCGCAACTAACACAACCAAAATAGGCCGAATTTCATGGCTCTGCTTACGGCCAAATTCTGCGCTTGCGATCAACATTCTTAGCTTACAGGGCAAAACCCGAATATCTGCCCTAACAGTAACCGTGTAAGCGAAGAACGCCTCATATATGTCATAAATAAAGTATAAAAGCACACAAGCAAAAATTCCCTGCTTACCTGTGAAATACACTTGATGTAAGCGCGGAATTCCCTGCTTCTGTAAGCGCCAATTCTTTGCTTAGGGTAAGCAGAGCCATGAAATTGGGGCCTAATCTTACAACCAACCAATGAACAAAATTTATCAAGTTATTGGTAATACTAACACTGCAGTAGCATTTTGAGCCGCGACAAAGCCCCTGTGTGTGCACTTACCTGCCTGGTGGTAGTGACTCCAGCGTTCTCCCAGAATGCTTTGGGCTCAGGACTAATGCATCATGGGGGTCGTCTCTCCTACGTGCAATCAAAAAGTGAAACGTTGAAATGATTAGCATGTGTTACAAAGCTAGCAGATAATAATAATAACAACAATAATTTGGGAGGCTAATCATCCTTACTTGCAGCTGAGAAGTTGAATTGCGAAGGACACGGCTACGACGTGTTCGAGCTGCAGGCATACAAGGGTGCCCCTTGGCAGCCGGCCACATCGACCCATATAATGACCATGGAGCACGACCTGAGATCGAAGGTGTTTGATTTTTCCGAAGGGAGGAAAATCGGAAGGCCCGGAGAAAAACCCCTATGGCATGGGAGAGAACCAGGGCAAAACTCTACTCACAAAATTGTGAGTAGAGTTGGCTTTGGCCTTAGCCAGGAATTGAACCAGAGCCACAGTGGGGAGAGGTGTGGACTTTATGCACAAGTATAATAATTTTTCTCAAAGTAAAACTGCAATATTAAATTATTTTACAAGCCCACGTTAATACAAAAGTATGCATCTTCAAATAAAAGAATGCTTAATGCTCACGAAGACGCTGGTTTGAATATGTGGGTCAAACTTCCTGAAAGTGTCCCGCTGAACTACAAACAAAATGGTGGCCATTGAGAAAGTTTTATCATCGTGACGTCATGCACCAGGGTCAGCCCGAAGTAACCCGCTCCACAAGCAGGTTTACTTGGGTCTGACCCAAGTGAGCCACAGCAATGACCTCGAAGCTACTCGAATGCACTGGGGTCAGACCTGGGTCGACCCGGGGAAGCTAATCAAACGCACCCATAGTTATCTGTGTGCATATTCTTTGAGACAATTCATGTGCTGCCATTTTAGCTGTAAGTAAGGGAAATTTCCGCTTACACAATGGTTGATCTGGTTAATTTTACCGTACAGGCATGCCATGTGTATCAATACTCTACATGTGTACATGTATGTCCACAGGTAACAAGAAAGACGTGCACATAAGACAACAAGACATCTGTGAGTGTGATTTGAATAAAGTCTGCAGACCTTGCGCTTTTAAGTTTTTTGTAAAGCAGCCCACCGGGCTTGTGAACTATGCGTTTTACTTGCCCTCAGGAAGTTTTAGTGGCCCAGATGTTAAGCATGTATTGGCACAAATGTATCTTTCTGAAGTATTTATGGTCGGGATCACAACCAATTTAACGGTCAAATGAAACATGAGCATTATAAAACAAGTTGGTCGCACAGTTTTTAGTCGCCCACACGGCAAGTTGAGAAGTGGTGTTTACTAGCCCGTAGTCAGTTTTTACTGGACATTGTTCGCCGGGCTAGTGTTAAGGGTGAGGCCTGGGGTCGATTTCACAAAACTCTTCCTAACTTAGGACTAGTCCTAGACAATGCTAAGAGATAGGACTAGTCCTAAGTTAGGACCAGTACTTAGGACTAGTCCTATCTCTTAGCATTGCCTAGGACTAGTCCTAAGTTAGGAAGAGTTTTGTGAAATCGACCCCTGGTCTGGTACAACGACTTGCTTAGTCACAAGTTACTGTTTCAGGCCTTGCGCTTTAATCTTTTTGTAAAGTAGCCTGCCGAGCCAGTAAACTGTGCACTTTACTTGCCCCAAGGAAGTTTTAGTAGCCAAGACTTTAAACAGGAATTGCCTTAAATGTAATGTTCTGATGTGTTAATGTTAATGATCACAACCAGTGTAATGATCAAATGCAGTCATATTCACACACTCAATAACGATTAACACATTTTAAACATTAAATATTACATCTGAAAAGGAAGAACTTTAACAAGTAGGTTGCACAGTTTTTAGCAGCCCACACGGCAAGTTGAGAAGTGGTGTTTACTAGCCCGTAGTCAGTTTTTACTGGACACTGTTCAGCCGGGCTAGTGTTAAGGGTGAGGCCTGGTCTTGTACAACAACTTGCTTAGTCACAAGTTACTGCTTAAACTTGAATTCTTGGTCGAGGCTAAATTCATACTTGCAAACTGTGGTGACCACCATTCCATCCGGTAACACATGATGGTAGATCCTTGAGTGAATGAACGATCATGTCAATCTTGTCATCTGCTAGCGCCTTCTCCAGTTCCTTGGTGAACAGGCTGGTAATGCCGATGCTCGACAGTGGCTTGTCTTGAATTGTGTCTCCGATTGTTTCCATGGTAACTGGAAAGACATAAACAACACTGTCATTTAGTTGAGTTCAGTGCAACCCAACATAAATCGCAAGCTATTTTGTGAGTGCAGGAACTGTGATCTTTTTGCAGACGTGCAAAATTTATGTGGCAAATTAAAGAAAGGACCGAGAGTTGGGTGACCGTTTTTATTACAAAGTGCCAGAATTTTAAACCAAAATGTTTTGCTTAGTTGCTGGTCCTGATGTTGTACACGTACATTTTCTGTTTGAGATTAATTCTTAAAATTTCTAAGATAGATTTCAGACAATTTCCAAAATCCTTCAAAATCAACAAATTTGACTTTCTTCGGAATTCCTTCTTTTTAATGCCTCAATCCCTCAAAATCAGCCGATATGAGATTATGTAGGATCCCTACTGCCTTAAATCCACCAAAGTCAAACCATGAGTTTATGTAGGATCCCTACTGCCTCAATCCTTAAACAAAATTGATAGTAGGATCACTGTTGCTCATCTTCAAAGCAACTTATGATTATGTAGGGTTCTCTGCTACTCTAATCATTTTCTGTTTAGAGATCCTACTGCTCAGTCTTCAAATCAACTGAATGGTTTATAGTCTACTGCCAATCTTCAAATTAAGATTGTATGATGAATGTTATTCAGCTATATTTATAAGATTGATTTCAACACCACACCATGTACAGCATATTTAGCACTTTAACTAAGCTGTTTACCATCACAATTGCAAGTGAGTTGACCAACCAATTGAAACCATTAACTGCACTACATAAAACAGCCTACACAACCAACTGTAGGTTATGTACGCCAGAACAACTGTGCAGTCTGTGCAGAGGATCCAAAGTGGGTAGCTGACAAACAAATGGTCACTTCGGAATGGACCAATCATAGCACAGATGTATGGAAAGCCTACGTCACTCACTGCATGGTTATCATATTGGGCTTGTAAGACCAGTGTCTGTCTTTATCCTTGCGGATAAGACAGGGGACCAGTCTATTCTCAGAATTGCTCAGTGGCATATAGACCCCTTGCATATGACGTCACACTCTCAGAAGTGCCATCCCTGAGGCCAAAAGGAGGCTGATCATTGGACGATAGCTGTTCTTTGTGCGTGAAAAATGTGCGCATGACCTCAGCATATTTGTAGCGTTTCGCGTTATGCAAATTTTTTTATACTTTTTCTATAGCCCCCTTGCACAACGCGGAACGCACCTCCGAACATTGCGCGTTATTTTGGGGTCAAATCTTTTGTGCATGTTTGTGCACGATTTTGACACCCAAAATGGCGGACAGGATAGGCGCGTGTGAGTGCGCTGTGCTTTGTGCAATGGTCTGTACATGGCACAGTGAAGACAACCAAAACGATAAGCCTAACATACAGTACAGTACAAAAAGCTATTCTTTGTAGTCCTTCATGGGCAAACAAACCTAGTTTTGAGTTTGGGCAGGAAGTGCTTGGTTTTGGAGTTGGGAGTCACAATTGTTCTTACATCAAACAACTTTACAAACCAAGTGTCCTACTTTTGGTGAGCTTTAGGCATTTTTAGATATCCGTTAAAATGACTTTTTGTGTGTGTCATACTTACTGATGTCAAATTTCTGGTCAGGTTTTATCTTCTGAAGTCTTTCTATCACAGAGTTGGTTTGGATTAATGCAAGCTGGGAGCATAAAAAGAACAGTCAAAAACATTAAACCATAAATTGTAAAGCTTCTGACAAAATACTGGATGTGGAAGAAATAGCGGACCGCCGATATAGAGCTACATGTAGATAGCTCAGTTGGTAGAGCGCCGGCACCTTAATCTGGAGGTCGCTGGTTCAAATCCCGTAGTAAATTTTTCAGTGTTCAACCCAAAAGTTGAAGTTTTCCTTTGATGAGCTGTGTACAAATCGTGCCTTCAGGATGTCCAGGTTCTGTGGCTCTTTTGTAAACATGTGATTACAAGCTTGTTTTATTTAGTACACAGTTTGTGTGTCATTCAGAAGTAAAAATAATTATTTGTAAATTTTATCAGAAAAAAACTATAATTAGGTACAATCTATATTGGAGAAGTTTACAAATAAGAGTCTATCAGCTCAAAAAATGAATTTCCATCTAAAATACTGTCACAGTTTAGATGAAACACCACCCCCCAAACAAAATTAAAAATAAATAAATAAATAAAATAGAAACAAATCTTTTAGTGCGTTGACATACATTGACTGCAGTCAATCAAAATCAGCAGTCATTAACACGCACAACATCACTGCCACCAAATAAACTGTTTCTCATTAAAAAAATGGCTACCGGATTTAATAACATTTTTGCAGTTTGGTTGAATGGTGTCTTTATATTGAAAACTTAGAGGGTGGGAACTAATACTTCACCGTAACTCAAGGATTTACAATTCTTCACAAAAAGATGGGGGCATTCATAAAATATTGTTTCAATTCAAAAGGATAAAAGTTATGTTGTCGCCCCCCCCCCCCCCACATTCAGCGAACCATAAATCAGGGCACAATTAACCTGATGTCAAAAGAAAATGTATTCATCCAAGGTATCAGAAAGCATGAAGGAGATGGAATGTAGTGACAGTTATCAAATGGTTAAACCAAGGCATCAGTGCACTGGAAAATGTACACATAATAATGTCTAGACTCAGAAGTTTTATGAAGTGGATACATTGTATTGGACAATAAACCATTGCAAGCAGTCATGCAGCAAGGCATGAATTTCTACTTTTCAAGACAAATATTGTTGATGTACTGTGAAAACTTATCAAATATGTAGTCAAAATGTACACGCTTCATAATTAAGAACTTGCTTTACTTTGTTTAAGATAGTGAACAAAAAAATTCAGATCAACATCCAGATCCCATAATGCATCAGAGACAGTGTCCTGTTTGACCCTATATACATTGTAGCCTTTCCTCAAGGCCTTTATTCATGGCTTAGACGAAGCTGTGTAACCATGAAGCGTTGGAAAGAGGAGACCACATGCGCGTGAGCGAGTGGCAAAGCCATGAGACGTTTTCCAACTTGATTTTGCAGTTTTTGTTGGTAAGACATAAATTATTCATACTTTGTATGCAAATAATTAACAGGCTGAAAGGTTTAATACAAATCACAATGCATGATTGGTATGGAATGTTGCTACCCCTGGAAGGTAGCAAAAACCAGAAACAAAGAAAAACATTGGAAATTCCTGACAAGTTGGAAAAGGCCCTAATGGCTTCGCGACTCACATGTGTGGTCTCTGGTTCCAGTCACTTCGCAGCTACACAGCTGTCTAAAGCAGCTACACAGCTATCTACAGCCCTAAGTAAGGCCTTGAAGAAAGACTACAACATGAGTACCGTTGCATGATTTGGTCCTCAAACACTTTTATAAAATGATCGTGAGTACAGCAACTAAATGCCTGGTATTTCATATTGAGAAGCCAGGCAGTAGTAGGATATTTTCTACCTTTGTCTTTTTCGTAGATTTGGCAAATTTTGGAAGGGGATGTGCGGAAAATCACAGCAAATCACCGAAACACTTGGGAGACATGTACGTCCGCACGGTTGGGGCATTGGTGGTGTGACTGTCGACGTCAACATGTCAAAAAGAGTAGTACAGTGCCCGAGTTATGAGTTACTAAACTAGGTCTAGGGGCTAGCATGTTTGTAGCGTTACTGTTGTCATTAGCCCTGGACTAGCGCCCATGGTCATGGAGGAATGACAAAATAACAACTAGGAACTATAGTAACTATTCCATTTCAATATTGAAATGCATTTAAACAAGATGACCAGTCAGTACTATAAATTTGAATATAACAAATATTTATTAAATTATATGACTAAATATGAGTTCATAGTTTTAATACTTGTTTTTATTGTTTAATCTGTATACGCCCACCAAATTAAATGTTAAAATATTAATTCACAGTTTAATATTTGTTTTATTGTTTAAAATACAATCTGATGCCCTACCAATTTCATTTAAGACATTAATTTAAACTTTACAGTTAAATTCAAACCACGGAGGAGCAATAACATAACATTAACATAACATAACAAATAACAGTCAATCAATCATTGTCGACTGAGCTGAGTACTCAATAACTAAAGTCCCACAAAGAAAAGAACAACCTCCACTGCTCAAGTCATGAAAGAAACGAAGTCAAAGTTATTCATCAGCATGATCAGAGGTACTGGTATAGTGTTATTATTTTATAATATTTACCTCACTCTTACGAGAGCCCACACGAATCACATCAGGTACTTCACCGTCCATTTTATACAACGATGTTCAATCGTGATTCTGCTTCTAAAATCTAACAAAACACTGCAGCAAAGTTTAGTTTAAAGTAATTTGTCAGGAACCATACGACAAAACGCATGTGTCATGCAACCACCTTGTTTTGTATAAAATTTTGCAAGTAAGCACTGGGCATATAAAAAACTCATGGCGCGCCACACACAAGTGTATTTTGGGTGAAACGATTATGGTTTTAGGGGTGGACTTTAAGCAAATTGAAGAGGGCCACAAAGCAAACTAAAACCCTGGAAGTAATAAATTACCTTCATGGTAAAACAAAGACAATTACTCTATCATAGAATTGTTTTGAATTGATAATATAATTATTGCAGGTCATAAACTGTTTGAGCTTTGAAATTCTAGATGACTCGAGGCAAGTAAAAGATAGAACGACTAGAGCATGTTTGGGTTATGGAGAAAACACGCTTCATTTTGTAGAAGCCGCCCTCTGTTGGCTAAGGTTTGCGAGGTTATTACGACGGATACGTGGCCGACTCCAACATTTCGGAAGAAGAGTCCGGGAAAAGTGGGCGAAAAAATACATTTTTATTCCAGTTTCCAACATCTGCTAACAATGGTAAGAAAACTAGTTGAATTTGAAATATTTCAAAACAAAATTAAGTCAAGCTTTTGAAAATGTTTCTCAGAAAACTTGAATGGAATTAAGTTAAATATGACGTGTAACTTGTCATGTTTGGAAGGTAAAAAGAGAATTTTGCTACAGACAGTTGTGGAGTGTATCTGTGTAGGAGTAGGATAATCGTCTAATTCCGACATCTTGACATGTCCAAACCCTTTTTTGCTTGACCTTCACCTTGGGTCTTGCCAGTGATCTATGTACTTAAACGAAGAGTGTTGACCACCATATGGCCTTATTGTGTGTGTAGTATTTGTCTCATATACTTGGGGTTAGTTAGAATCCGACTGCTACTTATAAATTTAACTTTCATAATTCATGAGAATCTTTTTCAGACAGTTTCACTCGGTTAGTTCACACTCAGTCGGACTCGAGTCTTAGTGGTGAATGGTACCCGTTGGTATGCCATTACTTTTTTTTTTACTACTGACTGGTGTATATTTTTCTTAAGCCAGCAGATCAAATAATGTGCCCTCTTTGACCATGTTGACTTGTAAATGAGTCGAGTAGCCGTCATTTATGATTTAAATTGTAATATTAATTTACCAGAAATGTTGTCCACTTTGAAACGATCCTGCTTTGCAAATGACACGTTCCGACTTCCGTGATTGAATACTCATACTGCTGAGGCTATTTCTCATTTTTTCCTAGTTCGGATAATTGTAACCCTCCATCCTCCCGTCTCTGGTCTGCGACTGTCAGAGGATGAATGGTTACACAACTAATTTTGTCCCTTCCTAAAACAAAACAAAACCAACAAGAAAATTCTTCTTTTAGTAGGCCTATTATAATGATAAAAAAATTAACTCCTAAAGTCCTACATTTTAAATGGATGGGAATACCTTTTATTTTTTTCTGATTATGACTCCTGTGAATTGTTCTAAAACTAGGGTCATAGTTTGGTTTTTGTCAACATTCGACGAAGTAAAAAAAACAAAACATGTTTAACAACCCCGCCCACTTCCTCTTTGGGGTCCGCATGGATTTTCTTATAATTTTTTACCAATTTAAAATGAGATTAAAAAAAAAAAAACATAAAATATCAACTAATCCATCGGAAAATAAAATACTTGCAAGCCAGAACTTAAACTGAGCTATCCTGCAGGAAAATTTTTAATCATGCAAGGATTAGGAAATAAAGTTTGCGGCCATTTTTTTAAATGTTGATTTTCAAAGATTGCTCCCATCAATTTTTTTTCACACTAACGTTAAATCCATCCACATTTAGCAAGGTGACAGCTGGTACCAATGGCATATCTGGTCCGCAGCATAATGTGCATGACGTAAACATGTAATAGATCAATGCAAAAGTAACGTCTTGATATTTTTCCTCCCTGAAGGTGCTCCTTGCAGCAGCCATCTGCACAAAGAGCGGGAAGGCTCTGATCTCTCGACAGTTCGTCGAGATGACACGTGCCCGTATAGAGGGCCTCCTGGCAGCCTTCCCCAAGCTCATGAACACGGGCAAACAACACACATTCGTCGAGACAGAAAGTGTCCGATACGTCTACCAACCACTTGAGAAACTGTACATGCTTCTCATCACCACAAAAACCAGTAATATTCTCGAAGATTTGGAGACGCTTAGGTTATTTTCCAGAGTGGTGAGTTCTAGTGTGATTTTGGTTTTCTGTTGAAAATTTAAATCATTGTAGAAACAAATTGACTATTTAAATGAGACCTTTTTTTTGAGGGTGTGCACTACATTGGTAAGATTGAAAATGTTGACTTTTATAGATGATAAATTTACATCAGGGATAAAGAATGTTATTTGGTTTTTACCACAGGCATGTTACTCGGGTGGGATTCGAACCCACGACTTTTGCCATTCAAGAGCAGATGTCTTACCAACTAGACCACCGGTAGTTGGCCCGGTAGCTAGAGGTAGTTGGGCAGTCTCGGTGGTCTAGTTGGTAAGACATCTCAGGCCTGGAATTTCATCTTGGAGAGGGCAAGGCCATTTTCATTTTGTAAAGGGCACTTCCATTGGATAATCTTAAAGTCTATGGGGAAGTCTTGAAGGGGGCACCAAGGCCAACACCAGGGCAACGGAGGCCATCTCTAGAATGGTGTAAAGGTCATGGGTTCCAATCCCACCCGACATGCCCGAGTAACATGCCTGTGGAAATCAAAGGACTCGGGGGGGGGGGGGAAGTACTGAATATACCCTTGCAGGTACCCATTTACATGTACCCCTGTGTGAAGAGAAACAGTTAGAGGTGCATTTTGCTGCATTTGGCAGATCAACTGAAAGATAAAGCAGTATGTCCAGGTAACTGACCCAAGGATTCATCTGTATTATTTGTTTTCCTTCTGGCAGATCCCGGAGTACTGCCGAGCCATGGAAGAATCTGAGATCCTTGACCATTCCTTTGAGTTGATTTTTGCATTTGACGAGATCGTAGCATTGGGTTACAGGGAGAACGTTAATCTGGCACAGATCCGGACATTCACAGAAATGGACTCGCACGAGGAGAAAGTATTCCAAGCTGTCAGACAGGTAAGATAGCTGCCCTCACAGGGCTAGAATTTGGGGGGAAAAACCCACAAGACCGCAGTGTTTGTAGCTCAAAATATGTACTGGGCCGGAATTTTGAGTTCAAGACCAGAATTGAAGTGAGAAGAAAAAATGCCAACACAGGTTTATAATTGAACTGTTTAAATTTGAAAAAGTGCTAAGAAAAGATTTATCTCATTTGTATATATTAGTCTTTGATAATCAACAGAATTGTGTTTATCAGACTGAAAGTCAACATTTTAACACAAACACAAGACCGCCGGACTTGTCCGGACATGAGTTTGCTAGCCCGTTGCTAATATAACTGGCCTCGGGCCAGTGGTCCAGTGTAAAATTCAAGCCCTGTCTCACCTCCAATTGGGAATCAAGTCCACAGTTGGGTATTTTCCCAATTGGGCTTTGTAAACTCTGGCCTCTTCTTGTAACAGTAGATTGTAAATTTTGTTCCATGTTTCAGTAGCTCAGTGGAAAAACCAAAACTTAGTAAAACTTAGCAAGTTTACTTCAGGTCGGAATAAGCCTATCAGGCCTGGAATTACACGGAGGCCACGAAGGCCATGGCCTCCGTTGCCCTGCTCTTGGCCTTGGTGCCCCTTCAAAAGTTGCCCATAGACTTTAAGATTTTCCAATGGTAGTGCCCTTTGTAAAATGGAATTGGCCTTGCCCTCTCAAAGATAAAATTCCAGGCCTGGCCTATCCTTATTTTGTCGTTCAGGCCTGATACTTCACGGAAGCAACGGAGGCAATTGTCTTCTTGTCCCTGGTCATTGCCTTGGTGCCCCCTGTTATGTTCCAGGAAAAGTCTTTGCTTGTAAAGGTGCCCTCTACAAAGAAAAAATCACGTAGCCCTCACAAGCATTAGGCTTGTTCATTGACTTTATATAAAGCAGGACTTAAACTTGGGGGGTAAAAATTCACAGGGCCGTGGGGCTTGTAGCTTAAAAATTAATACTGCGCAAGAACATTTTTATTAAACTGGAAGCAAAATGATTAAACAAATCTTTACGGTGTAACCATACTTTTTTTGTTTGAAAAGGCACAGAGAAAAAATTTATTTCACTTGTCTAATAATATGGGTAAGAATACTTTGATACTCAAAAGAATTCAAAGAAATTTATCAGAATCAAAGTCAACATTTGGAAATAAAATTGTTTACATTAAAGATATTCCACAGTAAGATATTATTATTCAATTAAAAAACACAGGACCGCCAGACTTGTCTGGGTGTAAATTTACTGGCCTGACCCCCAAATCGCTGGCCTCGGACCTGAGGCCCAGTGTTAATGTCAAGCTCTGTATAGGAGGATTGAATAGCACTTCTCAACGTTATTCTGAAAATTTCTGTGCCCACCCGCGACTGCGGTATTATTTTTCAGAACTTTTTGGAGCTTCTTGAGTAATCGTTTTTTCTTTTAAATCATCGTTGCTACCTTGAAACCTGACTTGACAAAGGAAGGACTACAAAGGTTCTTATGATTCTCACAAGTAATTAGCTCCCACCATGATTCGCAGAGTCTTGAGCTGAAAATCTGCTATATGGTATGCTGGAATCTCAGAACGCTCGGACTCACCTTCCATTGAGCCGAAGTTATTCATGACAAATTTGACAGAAAAAGGATGTGAAGTGGTTAATATTTTTATCGGTGCTTGAGAAGTGTTCCCAAAGGTGTCACATCTTTTAAACCAAGCTTCCTTCTGAGTGCAACACAATCCAACAATTTGTTCATTGTTGTTGCAATAAGCAGAGTAGGTGTGAGGCCTGGGATTTCATCTTAGAAAGGGCGAGGTCATTTTCATTTTGCAAAGGGCACTTCCATTGGAACGTCTTCAAGTCTATGGCCACTTTTTGAAGGGGCGCAAAGGCCAAGAGCAGGGCAAAGGAGGCCTCCATGGCCTCTGTGTAATTCCAGGCCTGAAGTGTCAAGGAAAAGAACACATTGATCATTTGTACCTCTGTTATTTGCATTGTTTTTTTCAGACTCAAGAACGTGAAGCAAAACAAGAGATGCAGCGGAGGGCAAAAGAGCTGCAGCGTAGCCGGCGTGAGGCAGAGAAGAGCGGCCGTCGCGGTGCAGGGTTTGGGAGTGGCTTTGGGTCCTCTTCGTCATCGTCATCATCTCGCGGTCCTGATGTGACTCCGGTTGTGTCCGATATTTCTGTTGAGAAGACCAGGCCATCTGCTGCGCCAACAAAGTAAGTGCCAACGTATACATGTACTGTGTTGATTTTCGCATATTTTACGGACTTACATCTGGACTTAGTGAGTTCAAACTAAGGCACTGTCTAGCTTAAGAGCCCCGGGCCCAACTTCACTGCTGTTGCTTCACTATTTTCTGCTTAGCAAAAAGCAAGCAAAAAATAAGCAGAAAACCAGTTGATTATGATACAAAAGATGTTGTATTTTAGCTGGTGTCCTTATTCTAGTTAGCAAAAATGTTTTGTTATAGCTAATTTTGTGCCCTTTTTCAGCTCCATGTTTTTAAGTTTCAAGATTTTTTCGCTTATTTATTTATTTACATATTTTTGACTCGTCAACTGATTGAGTTCAAATTCTGTTGTCCCACCTCTGCAACCGATAATCTGTGGGATTATGCTTTCATGATCATTGGTTCTTGTAGCCCAAAATGATGCTGAAAAGTTGTGAAATGTTGTTTTTGCATGTATGTGGTTTAACTGGTAAACATATGATTTGTAAAAAATTGCTAGGTGTCATACAGTGGCGTGTCGAGGCCTAACAATCTAGCGCACTTGTAAACCCTTACAAGGTGGTATATAAATGGGCCTCATAGTTCAAAAAATCTACAAACAAAATCTTCACAAAATTTACACAGCAAAGTGGATATAATGGTGTTACTGCTAACCAAATCTACATTGATACCTCACCATGCAATGCCTCAAGATCCATATAATTCAAAAACTTTAAAAACCTGTCTGGAAATAAATAATGATAAGCGCTTTGAGACGCCTGTAGATAAAACGCTGTATAAAAGCTAGTTATTATTATTATTATTGTTATTATTATTATTATTATTGTTACAGTCATTGACTTCAACTGGCTGTTACATATAGCATTAACTCTTGGGTAGAATTTAGTTAGCTGGTCTAAAACTTAGCATCATGACTGCTCATTTATGCTGGGTGATATTCAGCCATGCAATGGACTGTTGTTTACTTGTTTTTTTTATTGTTTTTTTTTCCAGACCCAGCAAGACTGGCAAGGCCATGAAGCTCAGCAGTAAGACAAAGGACGTAGACAGCTTTGTCAACAAGCTGCGGACGGAGGGACAAAATGTCATATCATCAACAACAAAATCCAAACAGTCGGCCAGCATCGCCAAAACCACCACCCCATCCAACAAAACAGAAGTGTAAGCGAGCAATTTCAATCAATTAGGGGCACGCTCCGTCATGGTCGGGACAGCCCTCCCAATTTTTTTTTTCCTTTTTGATAATTCTTCATTTTCGCCTTTGGAGCAGTACGGGGATGCACGAATCCTGGACGGGGACAGGGGAAAAATAAATCCCTCTCAGTAATTTGTTCGCATGATTTACTCATGTCGGAGAGTGGTAATGGCCTCAGTACATCTCGACCCTAGCAGACAGAGCCTTTCTCTTTGATTTAGCAATACTTTCTGCTTTATGAGATCAGCCCCTTAGAGCTCCGTATTGCTTAAACCTTTCCTGCTGAGCAAAGAAAAGCAGGGTACCAGTCACAGATGGTACATGTGACAAATGTTGCATTTTGGCTGGTAACCTTATTCTGGTAAGCATAATTTTGTTGCGCTTACTGCTCAGCTACTTTTTGACCTCCAAGCAGCTCTAAAAAATCATGTTTGTCAGAAAGCTTCTTCTCTGTCGTTACTGTAGTGAAGTCAATCTTACTTGGCCCTGATGCAGCTTTCTAATTAAGTTGCTTTAGGCTCAAGTAAGATTGAGGGCGCACTTGTGTTTACCACATTACCATCATGTTTTCAGATTGAAGTTTTCTCTTTCTCTAAAACCACTTTCCTTTTAACACGCTGACTGCCGGTCATATATTCGTAGGGTGTTCCCATTTGTCAAAATAGGTACTCTACCCCGTCCAAAATTGAACATACACATTCTAAGGATGCCATGTCCTCGCCACTGCCAGAAGCGTATGTGTTGCGTGCTCAGTGATGCCAGTGTATTTAAATAAAAATATAAAGCCCTTTCATTCTCTACGAGTATACTTGTAGTGGCAGAATCCGTTGCACCTGTTACTACGAATACACTCGTAGGCGGCAGTCAACGTGTTAAAGAGAATTTTTGCTCAAAACGTTATGCATTATCAACAGCTGCAGTGCTTCTTACCAAGTAGGTTTTGATGGTCATTCATTTTTTGGAGTAATTACCGAAGGTGTACCCTCACTCTAAGAGTCTAAATTTGTAATTGGATCAAACAGTGTTCACTTACGTGTGGAAGAGAAGATGTCCCTCACAGCAGGACGAGAAGGAGGACTACAGAGTCTAGAGTGCCATGGTATGATTGCACTCAGGATTAACGATAAGAGCGATGAGATTGGCAAGATTAAGATCGGCGTAGCAAACAGCGATGACAAGGGAATACAGATACAGGTGAATAGAATGAAGGGCTGCAGGGTATCGGGGTACAGAATGTCGGGTAACAGAATGGTTGCATATTGGGTAGACAATAAGAATGAACAGATGGGCAACATTATGATTGGCGTAGCAAACAAGGGTGACAAGAATATACAAATACAGGTGAATAGAATAAAGTGGCTACAGGGTATCGGGGTACAGAATGTCGGGTAACAGAATGGTTGCTTATTGGGTAGACAATAAGAATGAACAGATGGGCAACATTAAGATTGGCGTAGCAAACAAGGGTGACAAGAATATACAAATACAGGTGAATAGAATAAAGTGGCTACAGGGTATCGGGGTACAGAATGTCGGGTAACAGAATGGTTGCATCTTGGGTAGACAATAAGAGTGAACAGATGGGCGAGATTGAGATCTGCATAGCCAGCAAGGATGACGAGGGAATACAGATATTGGTGAATAGAATAAAGTGGCTGCAGGGTATCGGGGTACAGAATGTCGGGTAACAGAATGGTTGCATATTGGGTAGACAATAAGAGTGAACAGATGGGCGAGATTGAGATCCGCATAGCCAACAAGGATGACAATGGAATACAGATATTGGTGAATAGAATAAAGTTGCTACAGGGTATCAGGGTACAGAATGTTGGGTAACAGAATGGTTGCATATTGGGTAGACAATAAGAGTGAACAGATGGGCGAGATTGAGAACCGCATAGCCAGCAAGGATGACAAGAGAATACAGATATTGGTGAATAGAATAAAGTTGCTACAGGGTATCGGGGTACAGAATGTTGGGTAACAGAATGGTTGCATATTGGGTAGACAATAAGAGTGAACAGATGGGCGAGATTGAGAACCGCATAGCATACATCAATGACAAGGGAGTATAGATACAGGATATTCTATACAATAGAATAAAGTGGCTACAAAGCTCGGCTAATTTCGGTTTATAATTCAATTGTGTCTTGCCATTCAGACTCATCCCAACGTGGACAAGAAACTCTTCATGTCAGAATCTTACATCGGTATGAAGAACCCGGCCAAGCCGTTTCCACTCAACACTGACGTCGGCGTCTTGAAGTGGAGACTAACCACACAGGATGAGAGCCTTATGCCACTCTCCAGTAAGTACATTTTTTAAAAAGAAAAATATATCTTTGGTTTTAGGAAGAGAAAGGTAACTCCCATTGTAGTAATATATCGGCTTTTTATATAGCGCTCAAATCCATCACTCAGTGACGCTCATGGCGCTCCAACATTAACCCTCTTGCTGTCTGACCATTCAATACCATTCACTGTGGTTTTGAATGATAGATAAACTATGCCAGCCTGAAATATGATACCATGAGGGAATGCATGTACACAGTACACAGTTAGTTCTGTGCACAGTTGTGCCACCAGACACAACCTTGGCAGTTGAATGGTTTCAAATGGTTGGTCAACTCACTGGAAAATGTTGCCAAGAGTCACTGAGAGTAGGAGGGTTAATATACAACTTATTCTGCATGGTATGTGGAGTTATGTTTGTGAAGTATGAGACCTTTTTTCCTTTACGTAGCACCATGTAATGGTTTACAAGGTGCTGTAGCGCGATATGCTGCCAATCAAAACCAGGAACGCCGGGACGAACCCCTTCTCTTTATAATAAGTGCACTTGCTTCTTTTACGTGCACTACACAACACACGGTACCTGCAGCTTTACGTCCCATCCGAAGGACGCAGCAATAATGGTTAAGTGTCTTGCTTGAGGACACAAGTATCACGACAGGGACTCGAACCCACACTCTGCCGATCAGAAACACCAGAGCTCCAGTCCGGTGCTCTTATCCGCTCTGCCACGACACGCCAATAAAAAACAAAAAACACTTCACCACCAACCTGTGAGAATTTTTGTCAGGAAAATCAGTGGGCTGAAAACGTCCCCAGGAATTTCCTTTGGTTTTATTTCCTTGGAACTGGCTGCGTACTAAAGGGTCTTGACATTTTGTTAACCCTGGGGTAAGCTTGCTTATAACCCTACTCTTAACCAGTGGTAGTTATTTTTTGCATTTCCTGAGAATGGTAAGCAATTCCACGAATAAAAACATTTCACTGAAATACTTTCCCAGGAAAATGTAAAAAGTGTGTTTAATGATCCCTAGATTTTACCCTCTGATGACAATTCAGGGAAGCGTCGTTGGCATTAAGTAATGATTTATTATTAGTTTTTTTTTGACTTCTTACTTTCCTGCCAGTCAATTGTTGGCCGTCTGAAAACAACAAGAATGGATGTGACGTGAACATTGAGTATGAATTACAGCAGGAGAACATGGAACTGCAGGACGTCGTCATCACTGTACCAGTGCCGTAAGTTGCCCGTCATTAAAAAACCCAATTTCTCCCAAACTGTTTTCTACTTCCTGACATGTTTAGCATCCCCGCCCGCTTCCTTTTTTTTCTTTTCTTTTTTTTAAGTGCAAAAAAAGAAGATAATTTTTAACAATCTCTGACGAAAAAAAAAAAAATTAGAAAAAAAATGATAATTTTTTGCAATCTCTGATGAAAAACACGTATTATAAAATTAAATAAGATCGTATTTTTAGACTCTAGCACACAGAAAAAAGGTGGCAACCATCTTGAAAAATAGCCCGGCCGGTTGTCTGAAAAAAAGTGTCGGGCAGCCAAGTCGGGCAAAACAAAGGACCTCCTCCTTCCTTTTTTTCAAAAAGGCTAGACGCTAAACGTTATTAAAGGAACATTACAGAATTGGTAAGAAAAAAACTTGTAAAATATACTTTTTGATCACAGATTTACATAAAACTTACACAGTCTAATGATGATGATAGTAGAAAACATCCCTTGAAATATTTCTGTCTGAAATGCCATATTTGATTAGAAATGAATAAACTAATTTTCCGATTGGAGTTTATCGCTCAGTGAGCGTTTTGTTCATTTGTTGAATCTATATGATTTCATGCAAATGTGTAATCGGTTTTTCACTCTTTTCTCGTGACCCAGATGGCCGATTGATCTCAAACTTCTACAAGTTTGTCAGTTTATGTACATTGTGGATTACATAAAGTGCTTACACTGCCAGCAACTGTTTTGTTAGCAAAAACCAATTCTGTAATGTTCCTTTAAGTTTTTGTTTTGCTGAAGTATTCCAGCACGTGCTCATGGACTTGCGATGGACTGCTGGACTGTTCTATTGGAACGCTAAAAATACTAACATACTGACTTCGTTTGCTTGTTCATCAACAGGTCGGGTGTCGGCGCCCCCCTCGTTGGCGAGATCGACGGCAACTCTCGCTACGATCACCGCCGTAACGTGCTGGAGTGGTCCCTCCCGGTCATCGACTCAGGCAACAAGACCGGTAGTCTGGAGTTCAGCATCGGAGGCCACCCAGAGGACTTCTTTCCAGTAACGGTCAATTTCATCTCACAAAAGTCCTACTGTGACATCCAGGTAAAGCCCCTGTACATGCTAATTTTGATTGCTGCAATAAAGGCACAGTACACATTTGGCAATGACTCTGAAAATTAATGGCAATAAAAACTTACTTGGTAAGAAGTACAGCAGCCTTGGGTAGTATAATGAATTTTGAGAAACTTTTAACTTCAAAGTACTACGGTTATGGAAAATATATAACTTTTCATTCCCCAAAATTTGAATCTGAGAAGGGTTTCTTCTAGAAATGCTTCTCGGACTGTATATTCCTATGGGGAATATTCTTCGTGCGTGGAAATATTCGCTCCGGTTTTTCTGTGATATCTCAAAAACGCGACCACCTTTTGAACTGAAATTTTTACAGGTTAGTTTTCTTGTATTATGTAGGATTAAAACAATCGAACGGTTCCAATTACAAAACGTATGCAGCACCTTAAAACAAAAAAGCAAAGATAAATTTGGATTATTGTTACTTAAATACATAGCAAATAGTTGATACAGGTTAAGTTCAGTAAATTGTGCTCCGAATCGGGATCTTGCCATGGTGTTGAAGAGAAAGGGCCAATACTTAATGCAATATATTTTACAAGTGCAGGCGAACTTTTGCAACACGGGCATGTGATCAATATGCAGATTTAGTTCTAGAACCCATATCTGCCTGAATGGTCACATTAACATTGTTCCTGCCGAAGCCCATGTAGCACTTCAGGTTTCAGGTTGATTTCCATACCATTAGGCAGTGCAATATAAGGGAAAAATTACTTATCGGAACTTAATAATAGTATGGGGAGGTCAGACAAGAAGCCTAAGCGTGTACAAGGTCTGCCCTCTTATTGCTGCATAACAATAAACATTCAATATTTTCTGCCTTGCATATAAACATAACCCAACAAACTATACTTTTGGAAGGAGCACACACTTTAAAGGAACATTACAGAATTGTTTTTTGCTAACAAAACAGTTGCTGGCAGTGTAAGCACTTTATGTAATCCACCATATACATAAAATGACAAACCTGTAGAAGTTTGAGATCAATCGGCCATCTGGGTCACGAGAAAATAGTGAAAAACCGATTACACATTTGCATGAAATCATATAGATTCAACAAATGAATAAAACGCTCACTGAGCGATAAACTCCAATTGGAAAATTAGTTTATTCATTTCTCATCAAATATGGCATTTTAGACAGAAATATTTCAAGGGATGTTTTCTACTATCATCATCATTAGACCGTGTAAGTTTTATGTAAATCTGTGATAAAAAAGTATATTTTTACAAGTTTTTTTCTTACCAATTCTGTAATGTTCCTTTAAACTTGATACATATTTCCCCATATTTCTTGTCTCATTACACTAGTAATGAGAGTAAAAAGAAAGACACTAACTTTGCCTATCTATGGGTTCCTCGTAGTTAGGGCGATCACAGCGTTTTTGTGTTCCACGAGATATCCTGTAGTTGGGCAGATCTTGGTTATTGTTTACATATTGCCATGGCCGAGTGGTGTAGAGCGTCGGATTCAAGTTCTGGTGGTCGAGTCATCGGGGTGTGGGTTTGAATCCCGGTCATGACACTTGTGTCCTTGAGCAAGATGCTTTACTATAATTGCTTCTCTTCACCCAGGGGTATAAATGGGTACCTGCGAGGGTAGAGGTTGATATTGTGTATGAAAAAGCCTTCGGAGCGCCACGGCAGCTCGGGGCTGTATAACTCCCCAGGGAGCTGAGAAAGATTACAGGAATTCTATTGGCCCAATGACCAGGGCACTAAAGCGCATTGATACGTTATTGTGAAGTGCGCTATATAAGAACTAGTTACTTTTGATTATTATGTGTAACGGGTGATCTTCAATGTTTGATCTCGTTTCCTCAGGTGACAGATGTTCTGAGCGTGGAGGGTGAGCAGCCTGTCAAGTTCTCGTCGGACGTAGCATTGCTGGTTGAGAAGTACGAGATTGTATAAAAAAAACATCGTTGACGTAGTACGTGATAAATCTAAAGTCAAGATATACTTATCAATTTATTCTTTTAAAGAGGAATTCTCGTCGGGCTTCTTGTGTGCTGGAAGTGAATTCTTATCCAACCATTCTAGTGTACAAACTCTAAAAAAAAAGAAGAATGTTTTGCAAATAATCGTTTTTGTCTTTTTCAAAAGCAATTGTAAAGATTGCTTTATGTCTTTTTTTTTTTTTTCCCCGCGATAAAAAAGAGCTAGATGGTTAAAACTGACAATTTATTCAAATGTATGCACCACACCAAAAACGGATTGCTAAGGGAGTGTCTCAAGAGTCAGGCTTGTTCTGGGCGCAAAAGAACGTTCCCCGGGGGGCACAGTCCTGCAATCCATCGGACCGCAAGAGTGTTCCGCGGGGCCGTATCATTGTGCGGAGGAAGTATGGGAGCAATCCAACATGCGTGAATACGCACGTCAGTATTTTGAATGTTCCAACGGAGCGTTCCGGCGGTCCAATGGAGAGGACCACGAGGGCGCGCGCTGGAATACGTGTCCGATCCAATAGAACGATCCTTCCGTTTTGACTTTTGAGATCCCGAAGGAGGTGTCAGTTTTAAATGCGTACATAAATAAAAATTACGCAAGGAGCTTGCCTGGAAATCATTTTTTAACAGCAGTCTCAGACACAAAAAAGTTACCCATTCACTCTCTTACTGTGGAAAAACAGCCCAACAGCAACGTGAAGACAAAGCTGAGTCAACTGTCACCTCCCAGACACGGTCCCAATTTCATAGAGCTGCTAGAGTACAAAAATGTATCTTAACGCGACAAGATTATGCTCAACAAGGTTACCACCCAAAATACCACTTCACATGTACTATCTGTGACTGGTACCCTGCTTTCTCTTGAGTAGGAAACAAATTGTAAGCGATTAATTCTGCTTAAGCAGCTCTTTGAAGTTGGGCCCAGGGCCCAATTTCATAGAGCCGCTTAAGCACAAAAAATAGCTATGCACAATAAAATTATGCTAACCAGAATAAGGTTACCAGCCAAACTACCATGACACATGTACAATTTGTGACTGGTATCCTGCTCATCTCTGCTTAGCAGAAAATTGTCATGCAATTTTTTCTGCTTAAGCAGCTCTATGAATTTGGGCCCTGGACTTTGGTTCAATTTCATGCGCTTACAACGCCCTGTGGGTCGTAAGCATAGTTTATCGTGGTATTTGCGCCATGAAATTGGGACCTTTTACAAATGAGCTGCCGTCTCTCCTGAACAAAGGGAATGTGACCAAAATGAGGCACGGACAAAAAATAGTCTGGCCTCTCTTAAAGTGTTGAGAATTAATGATATTATAGTACTTGAGTATACGGGGAACGATACACTGATGGGTGTCATTTGATACATGTAGGTTGATTCTGATACCATAGCACGCAGTTCCAGAGTAAAGATCGACAAAAATCTGTTAAGCGTTTTAGAAAAAGTTATATTTCTCCTTGAAGTACATCTTGAATGGTGCCTTATTTCATTGGCTGTAATGGAAGACGATGACACATTGGCTTTTATGAGCTTTTGACGGATAAGATATCACACAGGATACAGGTTTGCTGAAGGCTTTTGTGTCAAGTTGTCGGCCAGTATTGGGGCCCAATTTCATAGAGCTGCTTAAAAGCACAAAAAGTAACTGAGCAGAACAAAATTATGCTTACCAAAATAAGGTCACCAGCCAAAATACCATGTCACATACACAATCTGTCACTGGTATTCTGCTAATTTTTGCTTAGCAGAAAATTGTTCAGCATTGTTTTCTGCTTGAGCAGCTCTATGGAATTAGGCCCTGGTATACAGATGTACACTTTGGCTGCAAGTTTTAAAACAGGGTTATCCAAATTGCGCACTTCCGATACTTTTACATATGTACAGATAAAAATAAGATGTCAGAATGAAACATTTGCGACTGCTTAAATTTGAGTCCTTCAGACTTGAGACAGTTGCTGTGTCATGGTTTGGGGCAAGCTATTTCGCAGATGCATATTAAGAGACTGTGGAGGGCGAACGGACACCAATACAGAATTCATAATGAAAGCTTTGACACGCTGGTACCAGGGCCCAATTTCGTAGAGCTGCTTTAAGCAGAAAATATTGCTTAACAATTGCCTGCTCAGAAGAAATGAGCAGAATATCAGTTACAAATTGTACATGTGATATGGTAGTTCGGCTGGTAACCTTATTCTGGTAAGCATAATTTGTGTTGTGCTTAGCTACTTTTTTGTGCTTAAGCAGCTCTATGAAATTGGGCCCTGGCTTTGCCCATCTGGAAGTTGCCGGGCAAAAGCTAGATAAACTATGCCTGCAACAATATGATAACATGCGGTGAATGCATCTATAAGGTACACAGTCAACCCTCCTACTCTCTGACCATTCAGTATCATCCACTGCATTGTTTAATGATAGATACACCGAGCCTGCCTGCAATACTGATTTTGATTTCGGTGCTCGATTTGTGGCATGGTATACCCCCATCCCCCTCCTATTGTGTCTTCATTGTGTGCTGGGAATCTCAGGAATTCTCTAGAGGGTTTTAAAGGGGGGGGGGGTTCTTCTGTACAAGATGAAAAGAGAGTGTTAAAGTTTGGGAACATTTGGGGGTCACCCTCTCTCTGCCACATATCGGGCATGGTGTAGTGTTTTGAGGTGAAGGCAACTACACACATTCACAACGTTTTTGTGCATCCATGTAGTTGTGACACCATACACAACGTGTGCCATAGACCTTTATCATGCTGCCACCATCTTGGTCATGTTCCTTGTATCCAATAACAGTAATGGATGCTAAGAGTCATTGTACATGAAGGAACCAGACTATTTCTCCTTCCGGCCTCGGTTTGGTTACATTGATTTGAATGGTAGAAAAATCAAGATGGCCGCACCATGATAAGGGCCAATCAAGTGGTTTCAACGGGTTGCTAAACTCACTGGTAATACAGTAGGAGGGTCGGTAGTAAATGCAGCATTTTCTGGGGTTTAATTTCTTCGATGACCTCTAACTGTTTGCTTGGAGCGGAGAAAACTTTGTGTAGGAGCTTTAAAATGTACAAAATAACTATGCTCTAAAAATTACTGTGTTTTTTTGTATAATATCATGGTAATAATATTATAAATGGCCATTTATTCAAACTTTTTTTGTGGGTAACAATGATTTGCTAATCAATAAAAGTTAAATGCCCCCATGTTTTTTGTTTTTCCTTTTCTCTGCAAAGTTTAGAATTTTGAGTAAAGTTATTTAAAATGGGGTGAGAGTATGTTTAAGTTATTCACTTAAATCCTTTAAAAAAAAGGTATTATAGAGGATTGGTAAAGGTGATAAAATAGTCGTAGACAGTATTCATGTTTTGTGAGATCAACTATATACATGTACATGATAAAACAAACCTGTACAAATTTGGGCTAAATTGCTGTTATTTTTTCTCGATTATTACTTCATTCCAAAAGGAAATATTTTACAGGGGAAGAAATGTTTCTAGTATGAAACTTCATAATCAGTAAGCTTTCAGAATAAAATTAAACAATGCTGTTTTTCTTTAGCCAATACCAATCCTGTGTAACACCTTTGAATTTAATTCCAAGAAAACTGTTGATGTCTAGTCACACCCGGAAGAAGTTGTATGCGAATTAGTAACCGATTCATTCTATCTGGTGGTCATACAACCTTGCCATCAAAATTAGACATTTGTACAAAACGTCTCTCCACCTACTTCTTTTATTTTTTGTTGTTGAAAGGCCTTCTTTAACAACTTGTTAAACTGTGAATAAATTCATAGCTAGTAGTAACAACTCTGTGCTGTTTGTTGTTGTTGTCCTCCCTTCGGCTATTAGCATTTGAATGTTTCTTTTGTATCAGATGCTAATTGGTGGTCGGGCTGGTGTAATAATAAATATAATACAATTGACCATTTTTATAGCGTCCGTCCATGAAACATGCTCCTGGGCGCTTTACAATTTAAAAACAATAAAAATCCATACAGTTTTAAAACCTTATATAAAATACAGTGAACATGTAATTACAGACGGTACCAGTACACTAAAAACATCAAATTCGTGGTTTAAAAAAAAAACCTTGGCACGTTTAAAGGCACTGAACACTATTGGTAATTACTCAAAATAATTGTTGGCATAAAAACTTACTTGGTAACGAGCAATAGAGTGCTGTTGATAGTATAAAACATCGTGAGAAACAGCTCCCTATGAAGTAACGTAGTTTTTGAGAAAGAAGTAATTTATTTGAATCGATTTCGAGACCTCACACGTGAGGTCTCGAAAGTCAAGCAGTCAAGCAAATGAAAGCACACAACTTCGTGTGACAAGGGTGTTTTTCTTCCATTATTATCTCACAATTCGACGACCAGTTGAGTTCAAATTTTCACAGGTTTTTTTTTATGTTGAGATACACCAAGTGAGAAGACTTGTCTTTGACAATTACCAAAGGTGTCCAGTGTCTTTAAAAAGATTAGTCTTTAGGCTGGCTTTAAGACTGTCTACATTGTTGACTTCCCTTGGTTGCTTAGGAGGCTGTTTTACAGTTGAGGGCCAACTACAGAGATCATTCTATCACCTTCAGCTCTACTGGGGCATGTCACTATTGTCAGCAAGTGGTGTGTAGTGGTTTCTTTCCGCGCCTTCCAACTCCTGGATCGAATCCTGCCATGTGCACTATGTGGATTGGGGTTTTCAGTTTCTACCCGATGGAGTGAGTTTTTTTCTGGAATATTTATCTGGGGTTTTCCTCCCACATCGAAAACTGAAACTTCCTTCATCTGAAACTGAAACTTCCTTCATCTGAAACTGAAACTTCCTTCCTTGTCTTCTCTCCATGGGGTGCTCGGCTAGTATAGTGATTAAGTTTACTTTTTCTGAGAATCCACAACCGGAATTTATGAATAAATAAAAAGGCTGGGTATATCACGGTACATGTAAGTCAAAGACTGTCGGCAGTAGCGTAAGTAGGGGTCCCTCATCGCCCCCCTCCCCGCCCCGCCCCTCCCCACCTCCACCACTTGGAAGGAAACAAACTAGTAAGACTAAACTAAATAAACTCCCATAGGAACCAATGCTTATGATAAATATTCAAAAATACTCACAAGTCTCTCAACCTCTTGAAAACCAATCAAACATGTTTACAGACGACTGAACTTTAGAATTCTTTTCATTTGTTGGCAAGTCAGCCGTTTGGAATTTTTCCTAACTACCCCAGAAGACAAAAAAACACGCGAACAACAAATATTTGTCTTTTCCCAAAACCGACTTGCTGCCAGTTTTCGTGAAGCACTTCTCCACTTCCCCGGTCAAATAGGGCCAACTTTAACGCTTTAATTTATCAAGTCTCCTCAAAAGTTGAAGCACAGAACCCACGTGTTGTGAACGATTCTTATATTTACGCAATCTATTAATAGCATGACCCCAAAACGTTATCATTCAAAATAGTTATACTGTTTCATTGGGTGTTTCTTAATTTTTTTTTAAACTTATATTTTTTTAGTCATTTATTTATTTATTTATTTATATATATATATATATATATATATATATATAAAATTTGTAGGGTAGATGGCCTTAGCTTTCGATCCAAACCGGACCTTCGTCAGAGGCAAAAACAAGCACAAACGAAAAACATATCCATTTATAGCAAAAAAGAGAGGCAAAGAACAATGGGATGGTATCCAGAAAAGGGAGGGAAAATTATAGCCAATCAAAGTTATTAGTTTACAAACAATGGGGCGGTCAAGAACCAATCAGAGTTATGTGGTGGGGACAAAGGGATGGTCAGTGAAAGGGAGGATTACTGGACCAGGCGGGAGACAAGTCTGTGGAGAGAAGGGGTTATTAGGAAAAGAACAGGTCGATCTCCAAAAAACTTGTCGAGAAAAAGAATGGTAACAGTTAGCCAGTGAAGAAAATATGATTTTTAAAACAACTTAAGAATGGAAAACAAATCAATCATTGAAAGAACAGGTTATTACCAGTAATTGTATTTATATTACATAAAATAAATAAGTAAGCAGTAAATGAAGTGGGAATTTATTTGACACCGGTGTTGATGTTAAGTCCAAAGGGTTGGACTGTCTTAAGTTGGTGAATCCAATGCGATTCTCTGAGTTTGCGGTGTGTGTCATCACCATTGCAAGCCTCAATCACCATAAGTTCAACATCTTTGACGTTGTGATTGGGGCTGTTGAAGTGGATGGAGACGGGGTACTGTTTCTTGGTCTTTATGGAAGAGACATGGTTCGCAAAGCGAAGACTAAGTTTGGTCTTAGTCTCTCCCACATATTGTAGTCCACATTTCTTACATGATATAACATAGACTACATTAGGTGTGCTACATTGGGAGTCGGTCTTGATGTTGTAAGAAGAGCCAGTGCTATGACTCTTTACTTTAAGTGCCGGTTTGATGTAGAGACATGTTCTACACTTGGAGCGGGTACATTTGTGACAACCTAGTATTTCTGTTATGGGTGGTGTTTGGCATGTACCTGGTGGGAGTTTAGCCCTGACTAGGATGTCTCCCAGGTTTTTAGGGCGGCGGAATGCAACCATGGGGGGCTCAGGGATTGCTGAGCATAACCTGTTAGAGGAGTGAAGTATATTCATATTGTTATTGAGGATTGATGAGAGTTTAGGCAGTTTAGGGTGGAAGGTGGTGACTAGGGCAACTCTCTTGGTCGGGGCTTTTTTCGTTCTCGTGTTGGTCAACAAAGTGTGACGAGGTATGTTGAGGGCTCTGTTGATGGCAAGTTGGACCCTGCGTTCGCTGTGGCCCCTTGAAACAAGGTGTTTCCTTAGGTCGGATGAACGACTTTTGTACAAGGTATCTGTGGAACAGATACGCCTTATACGTAATGCTTGACTGTAAGCAATTGCCTTCTTACAGTGACTAGGGTGGCAACTGTTGGAGAGAAGATACTGGTGGGTGTCAGTGGGTTTGCTGTATACATCCGTAATAATGCCATTAGGGGATTTAGTTACGGTTACATCTAGAAAGTTCACACTTGTGAGAGAGCATTCAGTGGTGAACTTTATGGTGGGGTGGAATGAGTTTATATGGTCGATAAACTCATCCAAGCTGTCTTGACCACCACACCATATGGAGAAAATATCATCGATAAATCTCCACCAAACTAGTGGGCGGTTGGGGGCAGAGGACAGGAGTCTGCCCTCTAAGTCAGACATGAATAGGTTGGCATATGAGGGTGCCATTTTGGGTACCCATTGCGGGTACCTTGTCCCTGTACAAAAGGGTCTGCCAGAAAATGAAAAATTGTTCTTAGTGAGAAGTGGCGATTTATATATTTTTAAAAATACCTAATGAGTAGGGGGAGATGGCCTTAGGGTTTTGATCCCAAAACCCGGGCCCTTTTCAGAGGCATAAATATATTTTACATCTATATATTTTTTTTTTTGGGGGGGGGGTCTCAACTTTTTTTTGGTTTGCTTTATTTATTGAATTGTTTATTTAATAATTTATTGATTTGCTTATATTTTTTTTCTTCCCTTTTTATTTAGTTTTTTTTTTGAGTCCCCCTTCAGTTTTAGATACATGTTGCCGTCTGTTGTTTTCTCCCAGTCTGGTTGGGTGCATCGGATTACTATACATTGTAAACTCACGGGGTTTTGTACCAAACCTTACTAGGCAGTGGGGTAAGGTGCTGGGACTGTCTCAACACTTGGACCACGGTTTCCCGGTTCGAAAGCCGTCTGACTAATATAGGTTCAAGGGCCTTTTTGTGTCTGTGGCAACAGTGTGATTGGGATCTGCCTTTCTTCCCCCCTAAGGTGTGGGCCCCAGTGGCTAGGCAGGGGAGACAGGGGGGATATGCTGCTGGGTAACCGCCACGAATAAGGGAACTATAGTTTTCCGTAGGGGGGCGCAGGGCGCGCTATTTTAACCCCTCGGGCGGGTGGAAAAGCCTGACACTAAAAGCATTTCCCTAACTTTTTTATCTTTTTTTTTTGTTAAGGTAGAGTTTTTTTTTTATTCAATTTTAATTATTTTTTTTTATTTTTTATTTGTTGATGCAACTACGCAATCAAAATTACAGAAATACTGCAAAAAAATTTTTTTTAAAAAAAACAATTGCCCAAAAAAAAAAAACCCAAAAAAAATTGGGGATCAGGGAAATTTGATGCGATGAT